>CM034533.1:54956985-55046985 GCA_020002185.1 Paraescarpia echinospica | reverse complement strand
AACTGGTGATGTATTTGAAAAAGGTAGTTATATTTAGAGATATACTTTTTCAGTGAATAAATTGTGTGGTTGGACATTCCCCAGAGGGCGCCACTGCTATAAATGTAACTTCTGTCTAACACAACAGGTTTTCTGTGATAATGCACAACATTTAATGAATGCACAAATGCACACACGCACACGCACGCACGCACGCACGCACACTCACACGCACACACACACACACACTGTTTATGTTAATATGCTAACTTTGGATCATTGTAAATGCATCTCCTCTCAGATACCAAAATCAATTCGCCTTTGGTCTACCAACTGGTGATGTATTTGAAAAAGGTAGTTGTATTTAGAGATATACTTTTTCAGTGAATAAATTGTGTGGTTGGACATTCCCCAGAGGGCGCCACTGCTATAAATGTAACTTCTGTCTAACACAACAGGTTTTCTGTGATAATGCACAACATTTAATGAATGCACAAATGCACCATCATGGTCCTAGTATTTGATATACAGATTTCGAAAAAATGCTTTGAACTGATTGGCCAGTAGCTACAACAAAGCTTATCCATAATCTTTGACAGGTACAACTGTGTACAACATTTGTTGCCGTGATTCAATCTTTGACAGGTACAACTGTGTACAACATTTGTTGCCGTGATTCAATCTTTGACAGATACAACTGTGTACAACATTTGTTGCCGTGATTCAATCTTTGACAGATACAACTGTGTACAACATTTGTTGCCGTGATTCAATTTTTTAATTGCGCTAAATCGATCAAATGACCATCAGACAAAATTTGTGTTGTATCAGCACGCACTGCTAGACTTCTATTTTAAAGCAAATAAACACGAGATGCGTCTCTGTTTGCTTGTAGGGAGGCATTGCTCTGCTGATAACCATTATGACAGACCAGCAGAACTACAGTCTGCAGGATTACAAGCATAAACTCTCCAACCTGGTACGTCATTGATTGATTGAGTTTATTCAGTAAAGTTCTCTACATGAATAGCTGAGTACAGTACCCAGGAGTAGTTCTTGTTGTGTGGTGCGCTATATATTCCTGACGAGTACAACCAGCAACAGCATTATGTCGTTTCGTTTCTCATGTATGCATTCATTACGCAATTCTGTTACTGACGTTTCGTGCTCAACACGGACTGGCACCAGCTTACATCACCGACCTACTCCACGAACAAAGAGCTACTCGAGAGTTGCGTTCAACTACAAACAATGACTTGTACGTGCCACCATCTCGCAGCCGATACGGCGACAGAACTTTCTCGGTATCTGCTCCACGACTGTGTAATCCACTTCCAAGCGAGATGAAGACAACCTGTTGCCTTGTGACTTTCAAAAGACTCTTGAAAACCCATCTTTTCTGGGTTGCTTACACAACATAGGCGCCACCAGTCAGTTTAGTCAATTTATTTATTTGTTTAATTATTTATTATTTTGTACGTTTTAAAACTAATTTTACACTAATTTTACTGATTTATTATCAATATACCTTTAATTTAATTTTAACGATCATCTTTAGCTGTAACTTTTTTTAATTTGTGTAGATAGTGTAATTTATTTTAACTAATTTAATATTATTAATTTTACGTAGCTTACTAATGTTCTGCATATTTATATATATAATGATGTATTCTAAGCGCCTCCAAATGGATTTATCTAGATTTATGGCGCTATATAAGTGTGTTTATTATTATTATTTCATGCATGCAGGCACATGCATGTGTGTGCATGCATGTATGTGAACTGTGAAGCTATGCATCCATGTTAACCCTATAGACCTCAACTTTAAAACAACAATCCCCGTTTCCCCACTTATTTTTACCCAAGACATGAAAATGTGAGTTCCTTACATTCATACATAATTTCTAATGTGTTTTCACAACTATCACTAGATGACACCTTACATGATTATTTTGGGCTGGGTTTGGCGGACTTTAAGTGTCAGCCTCTGGGCGAATTCAACGTGAGGTCTAAAGCTTAAGCTCTGGTTTTTGCCTACCAGTGCCGACACTGAATCGTACATTGCAGCATCTCACATTCGTCATCCTCGGCTGTTCCCTGTGGATTCTGGGTAACGGAGTCATCCTGTGGAACTTCCCTCGATTCGGCCACTTCTGCATGAACAGTCGTCTCAGCATGAACCTTGTCATTGATATCATTGCTACGTCTCTCATTGTCTTCTGGTGGTACGGGTATCCGCAGTACACCCTCTACAACCTGGTGAGTACGGGTACCCGCAGTACACCCTCTACAACCTGGTGAGTACGGGTATCCGCAGTACACCCTCTACAACCTGGTGAGTACGGGTACCCGCAGTACACCCTCTACAACCTGGTGAGTACGGGTACCCGCAGTACACCCTCTACAACCTGGTGAGTACGGGTAGCCGCAGTACACCCTCTACAACTTGATGAGTACGGATACCCGCAGTACACCCTCTACAACCTGGTGAGTATGGGTACCCGCAGTACACCCTTTACAACCTGGTGAGTACGGGTACCCGCAGTACACCCTCTACAACCTGGTGAGTACGGATACCCGCAGTACAACCTCTACAACCGGGTGGGTACGGGTACCCGCAGTACACCCTCTACAACCTGGTGAGTACGGGTACCCGCAGTACACCCTCTACAACCTGGTGAGTACGGGTACCCGCAGTACACCCTCTACAACCTGGTGAGTACGGGTAGCCGCAGTACACCCTTACAACCTGGTGAGTACGGGTACCCGCAGTACACCCTCTACAACCTGGTGAGTACGGGTAGCCGCAGTACACCCTCTACAACTTGATGAGTACGGATACCCGCAGTACACCCTCTACAACCTGGTGAGTATGGGTACCCGCAGTACACCCTTTACAACCTGGTGAGTACGGGTACCCGCAGTACACCCTCTACAACCTGGTGAGTACGGGTACCCGCAGTACACCCTCTACAACCTGGTGAGTACGGGTACCCGCAGTACACCCTCTACAACCTGGTGAGTACGGGTACCCGCAGTACACCCTCTACAACCTGGTGAGTACGGGTACCCGCAGTACACCCTCTACAACCTAGTGAGTACGGGTACCTGCAGTACCCCCTCTACAACCTGGTGAGTACGGGTACCCGCAGTACACCCTCTACCACCTGGTGAGTACGGGTACCCGCGGTACACCCTCTACAACCTATTGATTGGCAGTAACCCTGAACTCGTGTTAAATGAGCTTCATTGTGTGTGTCGTAAATGTACTGCTCTAGGGCTCGGAGACAGTGCTGCTCACCGATGTGATTATTCGTAAAATTTTTAGACAGTGATCCTGGGTGTGAACATAACAAAACTGTTGATGCGTCACCACTGGAACTGGCTTGGACATGTGCTGTGCATGGACAAATTGTGCACTGTGAAATGTGTGTTCAGCAAAGTTTGACCTGCACCATGTATTGCACTTGTTGGGTATTTCACATGTATCATCACTACCTTTGGCCCACAACTGAACTGCTTGGTACAGTGCTTTCTATTAAATTTGAAAATTTTAGGATGGAAGAAAAGCTGTTTCCATGCAGCATAACAACAGCAATAAACTCATTTTATTATTTTCAAAATTTTACATAATTAACAGTAGGCATAATTTTAGTTAATTTTTTTTCTTATTTATATGCAGTTTAATGGTTTTTATTGTAATTGTTATTTATTAGATTTTATATGTAATCCAATGCTCTATTAATTAACTGTCTTTCATGTCTCACACATTCTTTTATATATACCTATTGTACTGTTCAGCCTCTACGGCTGCAAAGCAGAATAAATTTATTATTAAAAACAGGTACAATTCTAGCAATTAATTGATGTGATATATTGCGATACACAACCTGCTACGCGATGTGTTAATATGTGACACAGCATATCAACACATCACCAGCATATTTAAAAGGAGCCAGTCTGTTCATAGGTTTTCATTTATTAATTAATATAATGTTCTTAAGATTACAATAATATGTCGAAGGTATATTGTCTGTCAAATTGTGTTTAGTAAGCCAGTAGCTGTTCACAATTTGGAAGGTACGACTCCAGGGCATGGTCAGATAACAAACAAAACATCCTGTTTCAAAACAAGCTTAATTGGCAATACAGCTGAGTAGGGCTGATGTTCAACGATGTCCCATTTTCCCATGTTCAACACAGCAGACTTCCTGTTAGAAATGACTATGCCCTCTAATTTGGGTAGAGGAACTGACTGGCTCCCTTTAATATTAACGTTTGCATGAACAAACAAATTTGTTTGTACAAGATTGGGTTATTTTCAATTGCCTACTTTACGTGTGCGTAGGTGCTTCCCGACTTCAAGCCAGATGGTGTTCATGCCCATTTCCTACGCACTTTGGCCTGTCTCGTTCTCATTAACATTTTCCATGGAGTCGGTAGTATGCGCTTCCATGAGAACCTCGATCGCCAGGGGTACTTCTTCAGCAATCTCGTTGTACGTATATATACTGGTGGGGGCACTAACTGTGCATCCAATCGTTTTTTTGTCATTTTAACAAAAACCTAATCAAATTCTTCCACAAGATATCTATGTGCTAAGTCTCTAACACCTATTCTATCAAATTTCTGTAAACAAACTGTTAGAAAAAGTTGCTTTGAGTGTAGTGCTTATGAAAATCGACAATCGAAATCCAAATCTTTTCAAAGACGCCTGCATCAAAAACTGTGCGTTCTGTCTGTGCTACTTAAATCTTCCACAGGTCACGTGAATCGGTGCAAGATCGGGCAGTGTATTAAGATAGGCCAAGAGCTGTGTGACATTAGATTTCATTGACACAAATTTTGACATGGCACAGATTTTCTGGTTGTGAGTATACAGCTGGGTGTAAATTCAAGATAAAAAATTTATTTTGCAACAACAACATCATGGCCCCGAAACTGTCTTGTTGTAGATCTGTTGCATTGTGGTTCCTCTCACCCAGCAATAGACCCTGAAACTGTCCTTTTGTATGTCTACTTCCTTGTGGTTCCTCTCACCCAGCAATAGACCCTGAAACTGTCCTGTTGTATGTCTACTTCCTTGTGGTCATTCTGACCCAACAGTAGACCCTGAAACTGTAATTGTAGACCCTGAATCTATCCTGTTTATGTCTACTTCCTTGTGGTTCCTCTCACCCAGCAATAGACCCTGAAACTGTCCTGTTGTATGTCTACTTCCTTGTGGTTCCTCTCACCCAGCAATAGACCCTGAAACTGTCCTGTTGTATGTCTACTTCCTTGTGGTTCCTCTCACCCAGCAATAGACCCTGAAACTGTCCTGTTGTATGTCTACTTCCTTGTGGTCCCTCTGACTCAACAGTAGACCCTGAAACTGTAATTGTAGACCCTGAATCTATCCTGTTTATGTCTACTTCCTTGTGGTTCCTCTGACCCAGCATTATACCCTGTAACTGCAACTGTAGACCCTGAAACTGTCCTGTTGTATGTCTACTTCCTTGTGGTTCCTCTGACCCAGCAGTAGACCCTGTAACTGCAACTGTAGACCCTGAAACTGTCCTGTTGTATGTCTACTTCCTTGTGGTTCCTCTGACCCAGCAGTAGACCCTGTAACTGCAACTGTAGACCCTGAAACTGTCCTGTTGTATGTATACTTCCTTGTTGTTCCTCTGACCCAGCAGTAGACCATAAAACTGCAACTGTAGACTCTGAAACTGTCCTGTTGTATGTCTACTTCCTTGTGGTTCCTCTGACCCAGCAATAGACCCTGTAACTGCAACTGTAGACCCTGAAACTGTCCTGTTGTATGTCTACTTCCTTGTGGTTCCTCCGACCCAGTAATAGACCCAGAAACTGTAATTGTAGACCCTGAAACTGTCCTGTTGTATGTCTACTTGTGGTTCCTCTGACCCAGCATTAGACCCTGAAACTGCAACTGTAGACCCTGAAACTGTCCTGTTGTATGTCTACTTCCTTGTGGTTCCTCTGACCCAGCATTAGACTCTGAAACTGCAACTGTAGACCCTGAAACTGTCCTGTTGTATGTCTACTTTCTTGTGGTTCCTCTGACCCAGCATTAGACCCAGAAACTGCAACTGTAGACCCTGAAACTGTCCTGTTGTATGTCTACTTCCTTGTGGTTCCTCTGACCCAGCATTAGACCCTGAAACTGCAACTGTAGACCCTGAAACTGTCCTGTTGTATGTCTACTTCCTTGTGGTTCCTCTGACCCAGCATTAGACCCTGAAACTGCAACTGTAGACCCTGAAACTGTCCTGTTGTATGTCTACTTCCTTGTGGTTCCTCTGACCCAGCATTAGACCCTGAAACTGCAACTGTAGACCCTGAAACTGTCCTGTTGTATGTCTACTTTCTTGTGGTTCCTCTGACCCAGCATTAGACCCTGAAACTGCAACTGTAGACCCTGAAACTGTCCTGTTGTATGTCTACTTCCTTGTGGTTCCTCTGACCCAGCATTAGACCCTGAAACTGCAACTGTAGACCCTGAAACTGTCCTGTTGTATGTCTACTTCCTTGTGGTTCCTCTGACCCAGCATTAGACCCAGAAACTGCAACTGTAGACCCTGAAACTGTCCTGTTGTATGTCTACTTCCTTGTGGTTCCTCTGACCCAGCATTAGACCCTGAAACTGCAACTGTAGACCCTGAAACTGTCCTGTTGTATGTCTACTTCCTTGTGGTTCCTCTGACCCAGCAATAGACCCTGAAACTGTCCTGTTGTATGTCTACTTCCTTGTGGTTCCTCTGACCCAGCAATAGACCCTGAAACTGTCCTGTTGTATGTCTACTTCCTTGTGGTTCCTCTGACCCAGCATTAGACCCTGAAACTGCAACTGTAGACCCTGAAACTGTCCTGTTGTATGTCTACTTCCTTGTGGTTCCTCTGACCCAGCATTAGACCCTGAAACTGCAACTGTAGACCCTGAAACTGTCCTGTTGTATGTCTACTTCCTTGTGGTTCCTCTGACCCAGCATTAGACCCTGAAACTGCAACTGTAGACCCTGAAACTGTCCTGTTGTATGTCTACTTCCTTGTGGTTCCTCTGACCCAGCATTAGACCCAGAAACTGCAACTGTAGACCCTGAAACTGTCCTGTTGTATGTCTACTTCCTTGTGGTTCCTCTGACCCAGCATTAGACCCTGAAACTGCAACTGTAGACCCTGAAACTGTCCTGTTGTATGTCTACTTCCTTGTGGTTCCTCTGACCCAGCAATAGACCCTGAAACTGCAACAGTAGACCCTGAAACTGTCCTGTTGTATGTATACTTCCTTGTGGTTCCTCTGACCCAGCATTAGATCCAGAAACTGCAACTGTAGACTCTGAAACTGTCCTGTTGTATGTCTACTTCCTTGTGGTTCCTCTGACCCAGCAGTAGACCATAAAACTGCAACTGTAGACCCTGAAACTGTCTGTTGTAGGTCTACTTTCTTGTGGTTCCTCTGACCCAGCAGTAGACCATAAAACTGCAATTGTAGACCCTGAAACTGTCTGTTGTAGGTCTACTTTCTTGTGGTTCCTCTGACCCAGCAGTAGACCATAAAACTGCAACTGTAGACCCTGAAACTGTCTGTTGTATGTCTACTTCCTTGTGGTTCCTCTGACCCAGCAGTAGACCATAAAACTGCAACTGTAGACCCTGAAACTGTCTGTTGTAGGTCTACTTCCTTGTGGTTCCTCTGACCCAGCAGTAGACCATAAAACTGTCTGTTGTAGGTCTACTTCCTTGTGGTTCCTCTTGTGGTGGCCCAACAGTCGACTCTCAAGCTGTACACCACGAGCTCCTTTGTCCAGTACATTGTCCTCATTGCCTTCATGCTAGTCAACTGCTTCATGGGTTACCTCAACCCCGGCTGCCCCTGCGCCTGTGTCTCGGCCATCAAGGACGGATCTTTCGACATCTGTGACTTCGACATCTGCAACCCAGAGCTGTGCAGGGGTAAGAACGTGGAGCCGTGCAAGGGTGGCAAGAGCAAGAGCCCAGAGGGTGACAACGTCACCGTCCCGGCGCCTTGCCAGGGTGTGGAGCCACGCAAGACTCGAAGCCGGGACGTCTACAAGACCAGGGGAAGAGGGAAGAGGGAAGTGAGGATTAAAGGTGCCAAAAGGGATTGATGCGAACACAGGTATGTCGGTGGCCTGTCTAAAGTGTTGTTTACATAAGCGGATTGTATAAGATTTTGGACCAATTATATTGTACAATGCAGTGTTGCAGTTGTCTTTACCCTTTACCTGCACATTTGACCTAGTAAATAGGGTCTGGTTTCATGAAGCGTTCTTAAAGTTACACAATTACTTAGTATCACGTGTTTGCATAAACTCCTGTGTTCAGTTATTAAAAAACTGCGTCCTTTAGTCACTTCATGAAACCAGCCCTAGGCCCGTACACTGGGGGTGGGGGATAAGATGTATATATATACCAGTGAGGCAAGAGTTCCATTCAACAAAAAAGAGTTCCACTCAAGGTCTCATGGAGATGTGCAATTTGAGGTTTTTGATGCGTGCAGTTTGGGTTATCAAGAGGGGTGCAATTTTACATTTTTGGGAGCCTTAAGGGGGTGCAGTTGCATGTCTCAATGGGGGTGCAGGTGGATGTGTTTTGGGAGTGTGAAAAACTTGCCTCCTACAAATCAACCATGCTGAGAGCCGGTAACTCATTCCACTCAAGATACAGGAGATAATGTCCAGTGTGGTCTAGGACATCTCCAGAGATATCCTCTCTAGTTTTTGAAAAAAAGGTGATCAGATCAGTCCTGCACCTGTCGCTGATTGGTCACAAATCATATCCATGCAACCGTCGTGGAACTGGAACTTTCCTGTTCTATGATTCAGTCACAGATACAAGTTGGCCTCTCTAATTTGACTCAGGAGGGTGGTAACACATATTATTTGGGTCCATTTGTATCACGTACCACTGTCCTGTAAAACGTAATAAGATAGGAATTTAGGTAGGTGTCATAGATCCTTCAGGGTGCCTGGCATCCGAACTTGGTGGGCTGCTGGTCTTGTCAAGATGGCTGTTTTTCAGGAAGGTCTTTTAGAGATCAGTATATATGTTCAGTGAGTATTTACTACTGGTGCCATTGAAACATGGCCAGCATCAAACATAAGATGTGCCCTAGATTTTTATTACAGCAAATCAAACAAACACTATACTGTAGCATGTGTTGTTTATTAGTGGCCCTTGTTATGTCTTGCCAAGATAGTGCGTGCACAGTGTATAGTAAAGCTTGATTGGCCTGGTGTCTGTGTGACATGATGGGTGAGGGTGCAGCATAGGTCTGTGTGACATGGTGGGTGGGGGTGAGGGTGCAGCATAGGTCTGTGTGATATGGTGGGTGGGGGTGAGGGCGCAGTATAGGTCTGTGTGACATGGTGGGTGGGGGTGAGGGTGCAGTATAGGTCTGTGTGACATGGTGGGTGGGGGTGAGGGTGCAGTATAGGTCTGTGTGACATGGTAGGTGAGGGTGAAGGCACAGCATAGGTCTGTGTGACATGGTGGGTGGGGGTGAGGGTGCAGCATAGGTCTGTGTGACATGGTGGGTGGGGGTGAGGGTGCAGCATAGGTCTGTGTGACATGGTGGGTGGGGGTGCAGGCGCTGTATAGGTCTGTGTGACATGGTGGGTGGGGTGAGGGTGCAGCATAGGTTTGTGTGACTTGGTGAGTGAGGGTGAGGGTGCATTATAAGTCTGTGACATGGTGAGTGAGGGTGCATTATAGGTCTGTGTGACAAGGTTGGTGAGGGTGAGGGCGCAGTATAGGTCTGTGTGACATGGTGGGTGAGGGCGCAGTATCGGTCTGTGTGACATGGTGGGTGAGGGTGAGGGCACATTATCGGTCTGTGTGACATGGTGGGTAAGGGTGCATCAGGCCGCAGTATAGGTCTGTGTGACATGGTGGGTGAGGGCGCAGTATAGGTCTGTGTGATATGGTGGGTGAGGGTGAGGGCGCCGTATAGGTCTGTGTGTCATGGTGGGTGACGGTGAGGGCGCAGTATAGGTCTGTGTGACATGGTGGGTGAGGGTGAAGGCACAGCATAGGTCTGTGTGACATGGTGGGTGGGGGTGAGGGTGCAGTATAGGTCTATGTGATATGGTGGGTGGGGGGTGAGGACACAGTACAGGTCTGTGACATGGTGGGTGAGGGTGCATTATAGGTCTGTGTGACATGAGGGTGAGGGCACAGTATAGGTCTGTGTGACATGGTGGGTGAGGATGAGGGTGCAGTATAGGTCTGTGTGACATGAGGGTGCATTATAAGTATGTGACATGAGGGTGAGGGTGCATTATAGGTCTGTGTGACATGAGGGTGAGGACACAGTATAGGTTTGTGTGACATGGTGGGTGAGGATGAGGGCGCAATATAGTTCTGTGTGACGTGAGGGTGAGGGTGAGGGCGCAGTATAGGTCTGTGTGATATGGAGGGTGAGGGCGCAATATAAGTCTGTGACATGGTGGGTGCAGTATAGGTCTGTGTGACGTGAGGGTGAGGGCACAGTATAGGTCTGTGTGACATGGTGGGTGAGGGTGAGGGCGCATTATAGGTCTGTGTGACATGGTGGGTGAGGGTGAGGGCACAATATAGGTCTGTGTGACGTGAGGGTGAGGGTGCAGTATAGGTCTGTGTGATATGGTGGGTGAGGGCGCAATATAAGTCTGTGTGACATAGTGGGTGAGGGTGTGGGCGCAGTATAGAGGTCTGTGTGATGTGAGGGTGAGGGCACAGTATAGGTCTGTGTGACATGGTGGATGAGGGTGAGGGCGCATTATAGGTCTGTGTGACATGGTGGGTGAGGGTGAGGGCACAATATAGGTCTGTGTGACGTGAGGGTGAGGGTGCAGTATAGGTCTGTGTGATATGGTGGGTGAGGGTGAGGGCGCAATATAAGTCTGTGTGACATAGTGGGTGAGGGTGTGGGCGCAGTATAGAGGTCTGTGTGACGTGAGGGTGAGGGCACAGTATAGGTCTGTGTGACATGGTGGGTGAGGGTGAGGGCGCATTATAGGTCTGTGTGACATGGTGGGTGAGGGTGAGGGCACAATATAGGTCTGTGTGAGGTGAGGGTGCAGTATAGGTCTGTGTGACATGGTGGGTGAGGGCGCAGTATCGGTCTGTGTGACATGGTGGGTGAGGGTGAGGGCGCAGTATAGGTATGTGTGACATGGTGGGTGAGGGTGAAGGCGCAGTATCGGTCTGTGTGACATGGTGGGTGAGGGCGCAGTATAGGTCTGTGTGACATGGTGGGTGAGGGTGAGGGCGCAGTATAGGTCTGTGTGACATGGTGGGTGAGGGTGAGGGTGCAGTATAGGTCTGTGTGACATGGTGGGTGAGGGTGAAGGCGCAGTATCGGTCTGTGTGACATGGTGGGTGAGGGCACAGTATAGGTCTGTGTGACATGGTGGGTGAGGGTAAGGGCGCAGTATAGGTCTGTGTGACACGGTGGGTGACGGTGAGGGCGCAGGATAGGTCTGTGTGACATGGTTGGTAAGAGAGAATGAGGGCGCAGTATAGGTCTGTGTGACATGGTGGGTGAGGGTGAGGGTGCAGCATAGGTCTTTGTGACATGGTGGGTAAGGGTGAATGAGGGCGCAGTATCGGTCTGTGTGACATGGTGGGCGAGGGTGAAGGCGCAGTATCGGTCTGTGTGACATGGTGGGTAAGTGTGCATCAGGCCGCAGTATAGGTCTCTGTGACATGGTGGGTGAGGGTGAGGGCGCAGTATAGGTCTGTGTGATATGATAGGTGAGGGTGAGGGCGCCGTGTAGGTCTGTGTGACATGGTGGGTAAGGGTGAATGAGGGCGCAGTAACGGTCTGTGTGACATGGTGGGTGAGGGTGAGGGCGCAGTATCGGTCTGTGTGACATGGTGGGTGAGGGTGAGGGCGCAGTATAGGTCTGTGTGACATGGTGGGTGACGGTGAGGGCGCAGTATAGGTCTGTGTGACATGGTGGGTGAGAGTGAGGGCGCTATATAGGTCTGTGTGACATGGTGGATGAGGGTGCATGAGGGCGTAGTATAGGTCTGTGTGACATGGGGGTGAGGGCACAGTATAGGTCTGTGTGACATGGTGGGTGAGGACGAGGGCGCAGTATTGGTTCTGTGTGACTTGGTGGGTGAGGGTGAGGGCGCGGTATAGGTCTGTGTGACATAGTGGGTGGGGGCGAGGGCGCAGTATAGGTCTGTGTGACATGGGGGTGAGGGCGCAGTATAAGTCTGTGTGACATGGTGGGTGAGGGTGAGGGCGCAGTATAGGTCTATGTGACATGGTGGGTGTAGGTGAGGGCGCAGAATAGGTCTGTGTGACATGGTGGGTGAGGGTGAGGGCGCAGTATAGGTCTGTGTGACATGGTGGGTGAGGGTGAGGGCACAGTACAGGGTTTGCTATAGTTGGAGGGAATTGAGAACTTTGAAGTCATCGAGAATGATAAGGTTCTTGCATACTGTTTTCTCTTGTTCCATTTCAGGAGCACACATACACATGCATGCATGAGCACACACGCACACATACACACAGTTGGGGACATTTACCTGCCTTGCATTAATGCGAAACCATTTTGAAACTGATGTCTTAACCATCATCATTTACGAATACTTCAGGAAAAGTGTAAAGCGCTTTGAGAAAAAAATGTTCATTCTTATATAGTGCAGTATATCCAGTCCTTTGGACTGCTCAAAGCATTTTACACTTCACTCCCTGGCAGACCTATTACTATTCAATCGATCACCATCTTGACTTCTCTGGGGAGCGTTCAGCCATGCTGCAATTAATGCGACAACTATTCATACACAAATAGCCACCACTGTCTTTAGCCAGGTACTTATTCATATAGCTGAGTGAAACGAAGCAACATAGAGTGAACGAACTTATTCATGGTTCAACACGGGAGCACAGGGTTTGAACCCAGGTTCTCTCGGTTGAGAGTTCAATGCTCTGGCAACTGAGCCACAGCCCCCCTCTGCGGACTTGACCAGTCCTATGGACTGGATACCATGCTATATAAGAACTTGATTTGACTTTAACTAATAACAAATAATACAACAGGACCAACAGGTAGAAAGAGTGAGGTTATTTCTACATACAGATGCTGTGAAAGATGGCTCCTTGATAGCTACTGTGAAAGCAGTCTTGAAGGATTTTCTGGACCATGATTTTGTATTTACCTTTATATGTACACTAAGCTAATTTTCTACTTTTCTACATGTAAAATTTTATGTATTTTCTATATTGCTGTATATTATCTGACGAGTGAAATAAAATCATTCTTCTATCCCTGTGTGGTCGCAGCATGACATTGTTTCCTCTGGTTGATAGCCAATTGTGTACACTACACTAACTATATCAAAGAATGTTTGAATGAGGTACCATGACATTGACATCATACTCTGAACGATTGCATGCTTTTCATTGCTCTGCTTCTGACATTGCTCTTGTCCACCTCTGACACCAAGGTGGAAGTTTAGGGCATTGTGTGGTGCTTTACCGACTTCCATAATTGATTGAACTATGCATTGTAATAGACTACACCTTAGAGAAGTCTCTTGCATTATCTTGTCTTGTGTGAGTTACTGGTCAACACTCCAGTAGAGTCATGTTATTCACATTCAATAAAATATAGGCAATTACTGAATACACGTGGCTTCACCACGTGGTCAGCTGGTGTGGCAACATTTTAACGTGTATGGCAAATGGCCACCGCAGTTTCGTCACCAAGTGGCTAAGTACTAAGTTACAAGTTAATTACATCGTCTGACAATGAAAAACACATACACATTATCAGTAAAAGGGGCACGAATTTTGTTGTCTGGTGAAGGCGATATGTTTGCCGTCGTTAGTTCTCGGGAACACAAGACAAGCGTGCGCTGCATCAAGTGATTGTGTTGTTGATAAGCATTTATTTATTTAGTGTTGTTAGTTTGCAACAGTATAAGTCATAAATAGATCCTTATCAACAACACAATCACTTGATGCAGTGCACGCTTGTCTTGTTTCCCCGAGAATTAACGACGGCAAACATATCGCCTGCACCAGACTGTTCTATATAAATCGCTGCAGACGCCAAGCGTCGACCGACAAAATACTTCTACCGTGCCTTGAATAGCGCAATCTATAGAGTGCCCCTTTAATATGTCTGTATCTCTAAAGCAGAGATAATCGTGCAACACCCAACATCATAATAATTGTCAGAATAATGTATAACTGGACGAAAAAATACAGTTTTAAAAGACCGTCCGATGATTCCTGCGTATTATTCATGCGCGCGGCCCTTAGATGACCGTCGCGAACCTAGCGAATGAGAATGCAGTTTCAGCAACTGCAAACATCGCTAGGAGCGCCACTGGTATAACAACAATAACTTATCGTCACGAGAAGCGTCGTTCGGGAAGATGGCGGATGTAAGCAACGGGGATTCATGCGAAGGGGAAGATTGCGATGTCGAAGAGCCGGTCGATGACTGGTCCCAAAACGTTAACTATGGCGAAAAAATGGCGGCAGCACCGTTGCAACCCTATGACTTCGCAAGTAGCGGGGCTTTGATGCTCCTGGTCATCGCAGTCGTCTATTATTCGTATCGGACGAAGGGAGAGTCACGTCTGTGGGCTCGAACCGAAACGTTTATTGTGATGATTTATGGCCTGAGCTGCTATTTTGCTCCAAATGTCGTGTACGAAAGTTTCGTAAGTAAATATAACATTTATTCGCATTTCGTTCTGGGGTTTAAGCATTAGAGATCCATTTTTAAACAGCTGCTACTTTACGATAATGCAGGATGAGTGAGACGTCGCATTGTTTAGCCTTAGACTTAGTAAGTTAGTAATACTAGTAACTCTAAGCTGAGGCTTACTCCTTAGTCTTACCAGTTAGAGTGTTTGCCATTCTTCAAAGTAATAATTTTTTGTGAAAATATCTCTTTCATGTCTAAATTGATGTTGTCTGTTCATCATTTATTAATGAACTGGGTTTATCAATATGTTCTGAGATGAGAGGACTGCGTGAGGAGGGATATGAGAATATCGGAGGAGGATGAAAGACGAGGGGAGCATCTGATATGAATGTAAGGAGAGAAAGAACAGAACGAATGGTTCAACGTAACCTTCACCCTGGTACAGATTATGTACGTGGTGTGTCAAATCCATAATTACTTTTTTACAGTTTCTATACATATAGTTGCATTTTAATGATTTAATTCAAAACACTGACTATTAAATGTATTTGAAATGCTGTCGGGGTATGGTTATGGTAACTGTTTCCAACATTTAAGTTATTGAATAGTCTACACAATTACATCAACATCGTGTTCATTCCTTTGCCAGTTTTGGTGGGCTCTGCACTGGGTCAACTTAATTGAGCTGTATCTTCAAACTGTTCAAACCTTTTGTAAGCTCAAGTTGTGTCATTGCCTTAGCCAGAGACCCATCTGCCCGTCTTCAAGACTGGCATATAACTAGCCAAGATGGGTAATTACAACTGAAATGGCTGGTGGAATTTAGAGAGGACCAGCTTACCACAAGATTAACTAATCGTTTCAAGTCTAGAGGCCCACATTAGCGACTATCACTGGCACAACTGGTTGTGAAACAAATCAAATGGATTAACATTAATTAAATAAATGGCTGAAATGACACAGGTTTGTCATTGAAAAAACTAAACTGGTTAATAATGGCTGTAATTGACGTGACAGGCTTCCACACAAGCTGTCCACGCGATAAAAGGCACACTTTTGATAAATTCAAGACTGGCAGAAAATGATCTCTGGTTAAGAGCCTGCTACTGGGTCACTTAAATAGTCTCTTAAACATAGTGTAATTAATAATATTATCAATGGTGTAATGTGATGCTGGTTCTTCCTCACAACTTAACTAACTACTAAGTGGCATCACATGTGATGTACTTGTAATGTTTTATCTCTTTGTGTGATCACACTCACAAGTGCTTGGACGCCTTAGAGGAGTGTAAAGTGTAATAGTCTGCTTTGTATGTCTTGGAAAAATGTACCAAAAAAATGTTCTTAGATTAATTACAGTAAGCTCTAGTCTACTAACAATTACACCACTTTTCAATTACTCTACTGCATGGCAGTAAATAAAAACAATGTATTTAATTAATTCATTACTCTGTGGAGGACTTAAATATTTGATTAGTATTTTGAATCCATGTAAGTTTGCTAGGTTCTGACATTGCAGTAGGGTGCACATGTTCTGCGATTTTACGAGGTTGATCTTTTTACACGCTTTGTGAGTTTTCTCAGTGATGTTTGTGTTTCAGACGATGGGGCGGCTGGACAATGCACACATCTTCCTGATACAGTTGATTGGCGCAGTCCTCATCAGTCTCGGCGCAGTGAGACTCTCTAGCGAGGGTTCTGACGACAACAGCGTCCACTCTTCCCTCATCTTCTCACGATTCCTGGTTAGTTTCTCAACTTAATTAAAGGTGCCTCAACATTTATCTTTAGGGTTTGTTCATTTCATTTTCCAAAAAAAAAAACTATTTTGTGTCTACTAAAACATGCCTGCTCAATTGTGCAACTTTTTTTTTGTTATTTTGATAAAATCATGAAACAAACTTTACTATTAACTTTATGTCTCACCCCCTGACCAGTTCCTCACATCACCAATGCGACTTTGGCACCTCTGCAATTACTAAAAAGTGTCTATAGCTGAGTGAATTGGAGAAAACTGGGATGAGCAAGATTGCCCGGGCCCTCTTGATTGAGAGCCTGACTCTCTGACCACGAACTGCCATTAAGCTCAGTGATGCTCTGATGTCAGTCGTTGTGCTGGACCGTCTCCAGGTGATGCATCATGCGGTCACTGATACCGTGGAGCACCGCGTTGCCAATCTATTCTTGGCGTTACAAACAAGTGCACTAGAGTCTTACACGTCATAGTTTTGTGAAGCTTGTGCATATTTTAGCGATGCAGAACAGTTGGAAGTACGCGTTACGCAATGTGTGATCGAATGTATCGAAAGCAGATCTAATTTTATTTATTAATATTTTATTGTATATTTATTATTATTATATATTGAAATTTTTTATTTAAAATAATTATCTACAATATCATACCGTAATTATTGTATGGAGTATGTATTGAAATATAGCTTTAGATCATGATTGTTTAGCAAAGTTTTATGTTAGCAACTTTATATACGTTTTATTTTATTACTCACATTTTAGTACCTCTATTAATCATTACATAAGTGTTAGTATTTTAGAAACATTGTCTACACCATTGAACAGAGTTGTACTTTGGAAATGAGTGTCTAAATAAAGTTATTATTATTAACTTGACTTACCGTGATGACCGTATGTTTTGGGAGACCTGAAAATCTAGACAGTTAATTATTTTTCTGTACCGTATGTTGTGGGACACCTTTGGAAATGTTAAAAATTTGTGTCCCTATGTATTGGGACACCAATTATTCATATTTCTGACAAGTGCATACCCACTTTTTTCCCCAATGCATAAGAAAATAAATAAAAAATAGTGTATTAATAAAACATTAGGCCAGTATGCGGGTATAGACAGTACTGGGCTCAAATGTATGAGGCCAGTATGCGGGTATAGACAGTACTGGGCTCAAATGTATGAGGCCAGTATGCGGGTATAGACAGTACTGGGCTCAAATGTATGAGGCCAGTATGCGGGTATAGGCAGTACTGGGCTCAAATGTATGAGGCCAGTATGCGGGTATAGACAGTACTGGGCTCAAATGTATGAGGCCAGTATGCGGGTATAGACAGTACTGGGCTCAAATGTATGAGGCCAGTATGCGGGTATAGACAGTACTGGGCTCAAATGTATGAGGCCAGTATATGGGTATAGACAGTACTGGGCTCAAATGTATGAGGCCAGTATGCGGGTATAGACAGTACTGGGCTCAAATGTATGAGGCCAGTATGCGGGTATAGACAGTACTGGGCTCAAATGTATGAGGCCAGTATGCGGGTATAGGCAGTACTGGGCTCAAATGTATGAGGCCAGTATATGGGTATAGACAGTACTGGGCTCAAATGTATGAGGCCAGTATGCGGGTATAGACAGTACTGGGCTCAAATGTATGAGGCCAGTATGCGGGTATAGACAGTACTGGGCTCAAATGTATGAGGCCAGTATGCGGGTATAGGCAGTACTGGGCTCAAATGTATGAGGCCAGTATATGGGTATAGACAGTACTGGGCTCAAATGTATGAGGCCAGTATGCGGGTATAGACAGTACTGGGCTCAAATGTATGAGGCCAGTATGCGGGTATAGACAGTACTGGGCTCAAATGTATGAGGCCAGTATGCGGGTATAGGCAGTACTGGGCTCAAATGTATGAGGCCAGTATATGGGTATAGACAGTACTGGGCTCAAATGTATGAGGCCAGTATGCGGGTATAGGCAGTACTGGGCTCAAATGTATGAGGCCAGTATGCGGGTATAGGCAGTACTGGGCTCAAATGTGGTACAACCTGTCACTCAGTAAATAGCCTTTGAAGAAGTGTGGGAAACCGATACTAGGTCTGTGGACTAAACCTTTCACGTGGCCGAGGATGTAGACCCTATGTAACATTTCTTCATTAATACTTTGTTGCTAATTGTTTCTGGAGCACATTAAACACCAGGTATTATTGACAAAGATATGAAACTACGAATTATCCGAGTCTGCAAATTTCCAAAGGCTATATATGGATGCGAAACCTGGACTCTTAATAAGAACATTACTAAACGTATAAATGCATTTGAAAACAAGTGTTATAGACAGATATTACGAGTTTCGTGGACTGAACGCAGAATTAACGAATCCATCGCAGAAGAGCTTGGTGTTATACCCGGGACTTTATTGAACTTTGTAAAGAAACAGAAACTAAGTTATTTCGGCCATGTGAAACGGCATCAGTCTCTAGAGAGACTAATAATGGAAGGAAAAGTGGAAGGCAGAAGAAGCAGAGGAAGACCTAGGAGACAATGGGGGAAGGATATAGAGGAATGGATGGCAGCCGATGTCTGGCGTGTGGGGAGACTGGCAAACGAAAGAGCTGTCTATAGACAATCCATCAAGGCTGCAACGTCCGGAAATGGTTAAGCAAAACCCCAAGATTATTGACATGATCCCTTATATTTCCTGCATAGCTTCTGGGTGAAATGTAGTAAACGGGGGAACCCCCAAATGTTTGTTTCAGGGTGGTGCAATCCTGCTGATGACTTTGATAGCTGACCAGGCTTCCTGTCACTTCTCTAATGACCACTTACTGTCTGATCAGGTGAGGATCCATGCAGTTGTAGAGACATTAGATGTGTGGATATACACCTGCATAATTATAGATGAAAAATACTAACAGGATGTGTACGATCTGTTGTTTTAAAGACAGAATTTTATAAAATTATAAAACAATTTCTTAGGTTTATTCACCAGAAACAATGTTGTTTCTTCACTAGTAACAATCTGTTTTAACATTAAGGGGCTTGTTCCGTTCATTTTAATGTATACAGTATAAATACAGTTATACAATATAAAATTACCTGGTAGTAGAGAATGTTTTCATGTCAGCACGCCACTTTCAGACGCATGGCTTCAGGTCCGATGGGAATCATAACTCAAAATGCCCTCATCAGCACAATTGATCCATGAATAAAACTGATTTAGAGATGTGAATGTGTTTACAGCACATAGTCATTCCAGTGATTGGCTGTGCATTGTGGGTAGCCGGCAACTTCATGATGTTGTGGCAGTTTGAGAACCGCGGTCGCCTGTGCACTCACGCCACAGAGGTGAACAGTCGTCTCGGAGCTGGCATTCTCATCGATCTCATCACTAGCATGTCACTCATCTTCTGGTGCTACGGATATCCATCCATCGCCTACCATACCATGGTGAGTTGTCCTCTATATGGACATACCGTGTATATATATATGTGATTCTGGCGGACCAAATGAGTGATAAGTCGGGATTTGAAACCTTGCGTGAGAGCCGTCTAAACCCAGATTTGGTGATTTCAACGATTTAGGTTTTTATTGAAAAACAATTTTCAACATCTTATTTAACCATTTCAGTATGAGACCCTGCTACAGCTGGTTGCCATATGACGACGCTTGAATATGACAACCCGCTAGAGTGGGGATAGCATTGCAGCGGCTTATTCCATAACTATTGAAATTAATGTTAACAGACGCCTAACAACTATCTTTGGAATCGCACAAATGCCAGCTTCACGGTGATGTAAAATTTATAGGGTCTTTGTATGCTAATATTTTCAAGAGTTTTTTGATGGGATTGTCTGACATGATATCGTCGGCCATTGACCCGCATCTATATCGCCATGATGTTATGATAGCGCCTTTCTTTTGGAATAAATTGTTTTCGTAAAAACTGACAACGTGGTGAGTGATGATAGGGGAATTATTGCGTAAATGGTTTCCTTCTCTTGCGATAACTGACAGTAAATCACATTCCAATGTGGGTGTTTCTTTCTAGTTTACGATATAGGCACTAGGTATGCCACGCATTTATGCTGCACTAACTTTGATTGTTCCCTTGTGCTTTACTTTTATATCATGACATAAAATTAGTGCAGCAGTGAATCCTGTGATGTGTCCGGGATTCACATTATTAGTCAATAATTATTTGTATAACTACTGTGACAATTTACTGAATATTATATATTAGAAAATATTAGTACAATTAGTCAACACTGAAATTTCAAAATTGTGGCACAGTTCTAGGTCATTCATGTTTGTTCATGTTTCATAATGGCAAAAACGTTGATCTTGGGTTTACTGGTTTCTGTGTCAACTGTCGTTATAATGGACATATCCACAATATTCCTTGATACCTCGGGTAGTCTTGGTTTCACAATGTATGTGGTTTTCCTACTCAAAAATGTATATTTCTATGAGAAACATGCTAAAACACCTATGTGTGTTCCACCATCTTGAATTTCCTGGTTTCCATGGCAACCTATCTCACAATTTGTGTACTTACAGCATTCCTTGATAAACCTAGTTAACTGATATATAATATTATGGTGTTCCTATTAAAAAAATGCACCCATCTGTGTAAAAAGTGAAGTTAAAAAGTGTCACCCTGTTTCACTGAAAGCTCAAAAGAAATTCAGAATTCAGTGGTAACTGGGTGGCCAGAAACTCGGCACTGAAATAGCTAACATTTCCAGCCATCTTACACTAATTCTTAATAATAAAAAATTATGTTTTAATGCAAACTAAAGCAAGCCCTGTTGATAAATTTCCACAGAATTAATTAATAAAACAAAAGGAATTTTGTCGGTTTTCTTCAATATAATTCATCATGTTGCTCTGTGGTCACCACAATGTGTCGGATACCACTGGCAAGGCCATGACATTAACTCTCGCATACATTAGCCTATATTCATACCAAGTGAACAGAAATAACTTGTATCCGACCAATACACAGCCACCCACTTATGATTTTTGCCTGCTAATGAGGTCAGTCCGGTGTCATGTGCAAGATGTCACACTTTTAATTGGATGATCGCCTATGCACAATTGTAGTTACGCAGTACAAAATCAAAACAGGTAGCCATTTTCGAGTCGTCAGTTCCAAGTTTGTAGTGTTTCCCAGAGAGTTTTTATTATAAGTTTTAATAATAAGATCACTTCTATTGTGCTTAAATCCTTGGAAGCCAAGCTCAGAAGCGCATTCATACAAAAGGATGGGTCAATCTCAAAATCCGTAAGCAGTATTCCAGTTGTGAACAGATGGGTCAAGGCGCTAGGGAGCTACGGTGGATAAGCAGGTTATAAAAATAAGTTTTTAAATGACGGCATAATTTTGTAATATTTTCAACTAAGAGGGGTCATATTTCAAAGACTTGGTGCAGCAACAGAAAAAGCCCTAGTTCCAGTGTTATTGTTGACTCTAGCAACAAAAAGTAGGTTAGAACTAGATGATCGAAGTTGGACAGGTTTTCTAACAGGAGTAAGCAGTGAATGCAAATAAGATGGTTACTTACTGGACAGTGCCTGGTATGTAATGGTACAGATCTTACATATTATATGATATTGTACAGGAAGCCAATGCAGAGACTTCAAAAGTGGTACAGAGCAAGAAAAAAATAGGATATCTTGCTCTTGCTAGACAATTTTGGATATGCTAACGCTTTGTGATATCCTTGCTAGCGATATTATAAAGGAGGGAATTGCAATAGTCAAGTCTGCTGCTAACAAGCACTGTTGCAATAGTTTTAGCAACAGAAAATGACGTATACTGGTGAATTCGGTGAAGATCACGAATATAATAAAAACAGCAGCGACACGTTTGAGATATGTGTTGTCGGAAATTGAAGTTATTACCAAAGATCACTCCTAGATTCCGCACCGAGGTTGCTGGCGTGATATTCTGATTCAAAATAGGGGAAAAACCACCAAGTTTACTACCTTGCATTGGAGTACCAATAATGATCAATTCAGTTTTATTTGCATTTAATTTCAACTTGCTCTCAGTCATCCAGTTTTATTTGTCTTGTGTTAGTTCGTTTGTTAAATATTGTCGGATATGTTCCTGCTTGTGCACAATGCATCAGGCGGGGATGGCATTGCTCTAGCATGGCAGTGGGATCAGTATGATGTGTAAGTTCAGCGACGCCGACACTGGTGACAGTGACTGGGAATCGAGCGGCATAGCTGAAGATAGTGGATGAAGGGTAATATACGTTCTGGGACATGTAACAGAAGAACTTGAGTTTGATATGCTCAGAAACTATGTGGACGTTGGTATCAAACGGGCAGAGGCATTACGCGAGTACGTTGTGCAGAAGCAAGACGACATCCTCAAAGGGAATTTGATTGCCACACCTTCAATATGTCAGTAAAAATGCAACACTTTAATAGCTGTTTTGTCAGATTTTGTAGTATCGGTATAATGATATAACTAGTTAATCAACAGATATCGAGTGTATCATGGCTCTATAACATACTTACTGTGTCATACACTCAGTATGTCGTGCTATACATGTGCTTATATAAAACCTTCACAGTCATTTTGTGTTATCATTTTGTTTACACATAATGTAATAATTTTGTAGCAGCACATTTTTACTTCCAGTGTATCATTGCAACATAGCATACAGACTGTGTGCCAAATTTGAATGTCATGCATGCAATATTTCCACGCAATCCATTTACATATATAATGCAAAGCTTCAACAGCCGTTTTCTCCATTTCCACTTTTTGACCCTATCATGTGCAATATATAAGGCAAATAATTGTTTTAATTAATTGTTGTAGTGATGTACTAATTTTAGTGGTGATTTTACTAGCGATGTTTAAATTAATTCATAGTGTGGCTCCTATGACAGTGATTATATTTATTCTTAGTAGGAGTCTCCCGTCCCTTATGACATCTTTTTTCTACCATACATTATGTACTTACCACTTTTGCTTTCATATCGACTTGATTACAATATATCATATGTTGTTTTGTAACAATTATTATGTTGTATTTTGGGACAAATAAATATTTCCTGTTCCTAAAGGTATATGTATTATAAAAACAATATTATAAAACAATATGGTTCTCAGTTTTGCATATATATGGGTTGAAATTTTTTATGTGATAATTGGGGTGGTTCATATATTTAGATTTTTTTCGGAATTCGTCCGGGGGTGGGGATCTTGGGGTAACCAAATTGTAAAATTGCACTTATCTCGGTCAGTTTTGCACGTGTGGGGCTGAAATTTTATGTGCGGTCTAGCTGGTCCATTGGTGTGGTTCGAAGATGATTTTTTTCCAAAATTTCTAGGGGGTCACATACATATGACTGCCTTTTTCCCATGCAAACCTTATTGAGTAGTGCTTACTGTGTGTTCAGAGAACGACTGGCTTCAAAGCTGACGCAATCCACATCCACCTAGTGAAGACACTTGCAGCTCTTGCCTTTATCAACGCACTCCACGGAATAGCTTGTCTGCGCTTCTTTGATGACGATGACAGACAACCATTCCTCTTTGGACAGATTGTGGTAGGTCTGTGGTGATTACCTTATGCTCACTCATAGCACAAAACTCCAAAGGCATGTGTTATAATCATTATAGTATATCGATCTTAAATAGTTCCCTTTGACCGTTTAATTTCTGCTGTTGCCAATTACAGCTTTGCATGCAGCAGATAATAATCGCAGTGACTTTCAAAATGGTAAATCCATGAAAGACACTGCTATGCTCGATGATTGTTGACAGTAGGTCGGTAGATAAAAAAAATTACAAAATGAAATTGAAAGGGCATATTTGCAAGTATTGTTATTTTGTAGCCCAGGCAGCTCTGCTGGTTTGTTTTGCCAACTATTGATACTTCAGTATACTGTTGGTGGTTACTATTGGTAATTAATATACTATCGATGGTACACTGCCATCACGACTATTGTGATGCATTGTTAGTTTGGTGTGTTGCTATAACAGGCCCTTAGCCAGAAATATTTTTTTACCAGTCTTGAGTTAATCAAAAGTGTGCTTTTTATTTCTCGGATGGCTTGCATGGAAGTCAATCACGTCATTCACAGCCATTATTGGCCAGTTTAATTGTTCAGTAACAAACCAGTGTCATTTCAGCCATTTATTTAATTAATACTGACCCATGTGAGTCCCTAGACTTGGAATTATTAGTTAATCTAGTCACCAACTGGCTTCCACTTGTCTTATGTAATTACCCGCCTTGGCCAGTCATCTGCCAGTTTTGAAGACAGGCACACGGTTCTCTGGCTAAGTCCCTGTCAGCTATACTCTACTGACCAGTGTATGTTTTCTTACAGACCTACGTCCTTCTGATTCCTCTCCTTGTTGGTCAGACAAATGTTCTTGACCGCCGGGCAGTCATGTTTGCCTACACAGTGCTCTTCATTCTCATTCTGAACGCGGCCAATGCCTACTTCTACCGTGGCTGGCATTACAACCGACGCTGCCCCAGCATGAACAAAGACCAGAAAGAGCAGCAGAGAGAACAACTGGAGGAGAGACAGAAATTCTCTTAACTGCTGCTTATGGTAACCCTAGAAGTCTAGAATTACAAATCACCATCTTTTTTTCTAATAGTTTGCCTAGAGTTAACTCTTATGTTAGTTTTTGATATAAGCGAGAACAGCAAACGTTATGAACTGGTGACGTTTTTTAAGTTTAAATTGTCCACTTGTTGATGTCAATGTTTCATAGTCCTGCTGACCTTATTCAGTGACTACAAATTAACATAGTAATGAAACTTTGTTGGAACTTGGCATGGTTACACAATAAAAAAAACATTGCTTTTTTCACAGACAGCACGACATGTCAACTTAGAATAGTGTTTTGTAGGAAATTATTTGCAAAGGCATTACTTTGTTTGTGTATGAGAGATAACAGTCAAGAATGTGACACTTTCTAATGTGATTTTACCAGGCCAACGTTGCCTTTATATATATTTGTAAATGTTTGCTTTCTTTTAATCAGTCATGTCTTAGGCAATTTCACCAGCCTGTTGTCTTCAGGGTATGAAATGCTGCAATGGTCTTTGAAGTGGAGTGGATGTTTTGTTCTCTAGGTACACAAATCTATACCGGTGAAGATGAAAAGAATGAAATGTCCGTGCTATGACGGTGTTTCGAAACAATTCCAATGGGAGGTGATCTCACGGCGTGACGTCATCAATGCAAGAACCAATCAGCATGGCTGTACCGGCTGCCTAAACGTTTGGTTGTACTCGTGATACCACATAATATACCACTTGCTATGCACAGACGAACTAGGCGTTCATGTTCCGGCGTGGCCAAATCAATGCGTATGTTTTATAAACATTCTTAGTAAGATATTCTGCTATAGTAGAACGTATTCTACGCAACGTGCACGACTGCGCATTCTGTTAGTGATCCATCGTGCTGAGTTAACTGCTGCTGCGAGTGTGTTCCAAAATATTCAAATCTATGTTTGGTTGGAACGCACTTAGTGCGTTGCTTCAATTGGTAAAATGAGAAGCGAATCAGATGGTGAATCTCCAGTTTCTACAACGACGGCTGTCACTCAAGCTTGTGCAGAACCAATCAAACTTTCTTGTTGAAGTTTTATAGTTTATTTCTTGTACATATGTATATAAAACGAGAACGAAGAAGAGAGATATGTTTACATCTGGTCGAGTCGACGACGAAGACAAGGCTCTCGTGCCGACATTTTGGACTGTAGAAGCTGGCACATTTGAGTGCTGCAGTAGCTATCGTTGTCGTCCTGTTCTGGAGACATGATGTGATTTCTGTGCGCAATAAATGATGCTAGTTGTTGTGTTTTCTGTCGTGCTGTTTGTTCCGTGATATTATTTGGCGTCACAGATTCGGAGACATGACTATTGTTATGTTCTCTCGCCAGTACTACCGGTTTGTGTTCTTTTAAGAAAATGTATGATAAAAATGAATAGTTTGCAATCAGAATTGTTTGTCATATTTTGTTACCGAATTCTGGAACAATCTAGGTGAGCCAAATAAATACTGTTGTCATTTTTATTGTCAGTTCTGTTAATCATGTGGGCGACTGAATTGTCGGTCCTATTGTGCGTCATAATCAAATTCGTTTTACTTATGCCTGGCGTACAGGGTGAAAACAAGGGTCCTCCACCTCTTTCTGTCTGCAGCTTGCCTTGACCCCAGCTTAGATTAGGTTTTTGGGCTGAAGGTCCATCAGACTTATGCCATCACTCTGCGTGTGCCGTTAGCTGCCATAACTCGGAAACCGTTCAGCAACTTGTTCTCCAATTTTGCATAGACATATCTTAGGTACTGCCACGATGCACGAGAAATCTGTATTTGATTTAATCATTACTCCCTCCAGGGCCCCCCAAACTGGTAAATTTTCACATTTTGCCTATTTTTTTTTAAACTTCAGTAACCCTTTCTTTGTTTCTGCATAGACATTTCATGTGGCAGTGCCACTATACACAATAAATCTGTATTTGATTGAATCATTCTCAGGGGCCCCCCAAATGTAAAATGTTCACGCCTATTTATCAACTGCACTGGCAGAACCAGGGCATTTGAAAGCCTGTGCATTGCACTAGCCTAGGCTCACTGCCTGCCATTGTTCCAGTGTCAAAGAGAAAGCCTCCATGTGGGCTATGACTAATGTGTAATGGGAATCCCTACTGCACCGACTGAACCTGGTCAGGCATGTTTATGATACTGACTTGCTTGTGTGCACAGTCTGAATTAACACATTAGACCCTGGCCAGTTAAATTGGTATGCATCCCTGTTTCCCATGCTGCTAGCTGCCACCGATTTCAACATTTCTAGGTGCCTGCAGGTTTCTTCAAAACTACTGATTTTTTTAATTGCAAGGTGTGTTTATTTTGACGTTCATATAATTATTTTTTAAATGGTGTGACTGGTGTCTATTGGTTAAATATATATTGTCATCAGTAGGTGACAAACATAGAAAATTTATATTCTGGATAACTATATAGAGTGAAATATCATACACTTTATTAACATCAAATGCATTCTACTGTTCTATTTACACTTGTCATGCCTGGTGTAGACTGTAAATCAGTTAATGTTGTATCAATATAGACAGGAAACACAACTTTGTAAGACTACTATCTCGGCTGTTGTCATTCTACATGTGGCTTCTGCGTCACGTCGATGTATGTGTTGACATTGTGATCACTGGTATTTTGACACCTGAAACAACCAAATTTCAACCATCAGAATAGTTGATTTGTTATAATAAAAGACCTAATTTTCATATAACAACACAATCAACAGTGCCGTGCTCAAATATTTTATTTCTAGATGTAAGTAGTATAGAGGGGTTTTCTAAACCGCACTAGGGGGGTGGCGGTGGTCCCATGGAGAAATTTCTTGATGGCGCTTGTCTCAGGTATCTATTTGTGTATGTAGTCACGTCAGTGAATGTAGTGCCACCTGGTGGAGTGTATGGGAGGTAGTGCTGAGAATTGGGTTATGAGGGGTAATTAAGGGTGACGAAGTAGTAATGAGGGAATGGACGTATCGTATGTATGACGTGTGTAAGTATGATTTCTATGCACTTGTGTATAAACCAACAAAACGATATATTTCAAAGTTAAAAACCAGTACAAGTCATATCGGCTAGTATACCTCTTGAAATTGAGCAGATGAATACAGGCAACAATTGGAGAGTACAGAAACCCCGTCACATGCTGCGTCGCGGATGTCGTCAGCCGTTCATTAAAAAAACACATGGCCGTGTTGAAGAGATAAGTGGCGTCTCGCAGATCCGCTTCGTCTGTACAAGGTTCAGTCGGTTGGAATACAGTAGTGGTGTAACCAGACACCACGTTGTCTGACATTACGAGGTACAGCTGGTTGCAAGTTTCTGGCGTGTGTGTAACACGCGCACGTTTCCGATAGTTACACCTTTCACAGTTCTATTTTCGCTCAGGCTAAATTCTTGTAAAAGTTGGATGTCATCTGCATATAGATGGTAAGCCATGCCATGGTGGTTGAGGAGCGACGCGAGAGGAGTCATATATATATACTGAACAGTAATGGTCCAAGAACTGACCCCTGCGGGACACCGCAAGTCATTCTGTGAGGTTTAGACTGCTCACCGGCAATCAACACCGTGTATTGTCTGTGTTGCAAGTAGGCAGCTAACCATGACAAACAGTGATCGTCGACGCCGATGGTGTTGCTCAGTGTGTTTAAAAGAATGGCAGGGTCAGCTGTATCAAATGCTGCGCTCAGATCAATTAGCAGCAGCACCACACCTTTGCGTTCGTCCATGCACCGAATCACATTGTCATGCACGTAAAGCGCAGTTTCAGTACTACAGTCCTGTCGGTAGGCTGATTGCAACGGCATATACAGGTTGTTTTCACGCATGTGTGCAATCAACCGGTTTGCCACAATCCTCTCGACTAACTTTGATAAAAAGCACATGTTAGAAATAGGCCGATAGCTTTTCAAAATTTCACTATCAAGATTTGCCTTTTTCAATATGGGTGTGGTGACAGCAACTTTCATTTCATCCGGCATTCCTTCCAGCAAACACTTGTTGCTGATGTTCATAATAGGCGTTGTCATGACATCAGTGCACTCTTTTATCAAGTTTGAAGGCATCGGGTCAAGTTTGCAAGTCTTCGATGATGAATTGCTCAGTAGTTGCGCGGTTTCTTCTTGTGTGACAGGCACGAAAGTAGAGAGATGACAGTCTGTGACAGAGTGATCTATGCTCACAAAGTCGGTACTCACATCATGGACATCTGGCACTTGTAGTGTAGTGCGATTACGTACATTGGATTTTATCGTCAAAGCAGTGTGCAAAGTCGTTGGCGAGCGATTCGACACATTCGTAGGTGGGTAGTGTACCCCCGATGCAGCAGCTTGTTTGCGATGTTGTAGAATTGCGCTTGGTTCCGGACGTCCGACAATTTTTTGTCGTAATGGATCTTTTTCGCTTCAGCGCACATGTTGTTGACTTTGTTTCTTTGCTGTACATACATGTCTGGGTGCACTGTTAATTGTGTCCTCCTGTATTGATGTTCAAGCCGCTTACGTTTAGCTTTTGCAACTTTGAAGTCCGCGTTGTACCATGGCAAGTTGTTCTTAACGGTGATGGTGCACTCTCTAGCAGGAGCAGGTTGGTCGAGTATTGACAACAAAGTATTATTAATACTCGACCAACATGCTCCTGCTAGAGAGTGCACCATCACCGTGACAACAAAGTATTACTGTAACGAGAAAATGCCGCCGCTGCTGCCGATTCGCTGGCTTGCTTAACAGTCAGATCAGAGCAAGTAATGTCATGGCTGATTTTCTGATGGTTGATAGTTTTCAACTTACGCACAGTCATTGTTCTCTTTGGTGTGACTGTAGTTGTGATAAGTACCGTAAAGATAAAGGCGGAGTGGTCAGAATTTACAGAATAATCACAGGTGACATCTTCAACAGGCAGCTCACCACATCTCGTTATGATAACATCGAGGATGTGACCTTTCTCACAGAGTCCTGTAATACTGAGAGAACATCCACTTATGGAAGTACCAAGAAAACAGTCATTTACAGAAGTACTGAGAGAACAGTCACTTACTGAAATACCGAGAGAACAGTCACTTACTGAAGTACCAAGAGAACAGTCATTTACAGAAATACTGAGAGAACAGTCACTTACTGAAATATCGAGAGAACAGTCACTTACTGAAGTACCAAGAGAACAGTCATTTACATAATTACCGAGAGAACAGTCACTTACTGAAATACCGCGAGAACAGTCACTGAAGTACCAAGAGAACATTCACTTACTGAAGTATAGAGAGAACAGTCACTTACTGAAGTACGGAGAGAACAGTTAAAATACCAAGAAAATATTCACTTACTGACGTATAGAGAGAAAAGTCACTTACTAAAGTACCAAGATAACATTTACGTACTGAAATACTGAGAGAACAGCCACTTATGGAAGTACCAAGGTAACAGTCATTTACGGAAGTACTGAGAGAACAGTCACTTACTGAAGTACCGAGAGAACAATCACTTACTGACATACTTAGAGAACATGTGTGCGTTGAGCATGGCACTCGTCAGGATAAGTTTGAGGTCTGGCCATTCAGCCGTCAACTCCTTCAAGATGATCATGAGGAAGTCCGACTGCAAGTCTCGTTCGTGGATCTCATCGAGGATCACACGTGACGTCCTCGACAGCCACCTGGTGACAGCCAACCAAACCAATGTATACTTCCTTGAATGGACTGATGATCTGTTTCTTAGTTGTGAATATTAGCCCTGAGTACCTCATAAGGAACTTTGGTTCCCTTGTGCACATTTCAACCACATCCACCGGTCTTCTTCAGCAAAATGAAGTTACAGGTCACAAGACAGCTGTCATGTGACACAAGCTGGGGAAGGACTGGTGTACTTATTTGTCAACATTATGGAACATGATATCTACTTAATATTGTACTAAATATAGTTAACTTGATTGTGTTTTTGTCTTCCACAAGTTCCTCTTTTCATGCACTGATACAGCCATCTGTTACATCTACATTTACAATTATCATACCTAGAACTATATATGAAGCAGTCACATTTCAAACAACTTTATTATTACTTTCTCAGTTTTAATTGTAACGTTATAAATTAAACAAGACTTAATAATATCTCTCAGATGGGAAGCTAACTGGCTGAAGGTACTAGTTAAATGCTATATATTTTTTTCTCACATACTTTTCAATGTAAAAACATCTTTTGCTTGGACAGACAAAGATGAAATAACACTCGGACGTATTGAGTGCAATACAACACTGCTCTTGAGACTTGTGACATATTTCAACTAAAAGTAAAAGCAAACTAGTCAGCAGAGTCCTATGATTGTTCACATCTTTTTCTCGCTAAAATATCCAATGATTCATTGTTATCTCCATCACTCTGGGATGACCAGGGCCCGATTCACTAAGATTCTTAAGAGCTCATAAGGCCAATTTTGCTCTTTAAAATCAATTTCACTCCTCAACAGTGATCTGGATACTATCAACACGAGGACGCGCAAGCAGGACACTGTCATTGGTGGTGTGTCATGTAAATAGTGTCCTCTGTCATATGACAGTGGCTGTTTTTGTTTTGAACAAGGGTTTTGTTTAATGATGGATTTTCCTAAAGAGCTCATTAACTTAATGAAATGATTCGTGGGCTTCACTAGACATTAAAGGATGACTCACGGGTCACTTTGTAGACACTTCAGCATGATGCTAGTCGTACAGTACAGGATTGAGCCTTGTTGTCATGGCTGCTGTCTACAACAAACATGTCTACCTATTAACTGGTAAATTACATAAAGTACTACTCAGTGCGTTTGAAGGGCTCATGATTTAGTTAGACTTCCTTTTTCATTACAGATAAAAAAAAGTGCAGTGCATTTTTGAGAAATGATTTTTTTTAAATTCATCTGCTCTGACATAAGTGCATCTGAGTAGTCAGATTTCCATGTGTGATTGTAGAAGGTGTTGACTGTAAAATTGTGGATTTTGATTTGATTTGAATAAGTGGAAGGACATTTGGCAACAATTTGCCCGTTTGACCCTTTGGCGGAGTAATGCTTGCCGGCATTCGTAAATATTGATGGGTGTCACACATACATTTTACCATTTTACGAGAGCTAGAAATATGAGTTTTGACTAAACTCGACCAGCATGTCAACGAGATGATGACAACAACAGGTGAGAAGTTTAAGATTTTTTTGGAGGTCACGTTTTCTTATAATCACACAAAACGTTAACATGGTCGCCAATGGGAAAACTAACTGTATCATAGCCCTGAAACGATGCATACATATATAATTCTGTAGAATTCTATAGAATTTTCTATAAAATTCTATAGTTTTTAGAGAACGTATAGTTTAATGTAGGATTCTGTAGAAAACTATACTATATTCTATACAATTTTATAGTTTTTAGAGAATACATAGTTTTTTGTATGATTCTATAGAAAACTATATATAACTACAGACAATTCTACAGAATTCACTGGAAGTGTAATTCCTGTAGAATTATGTAGAATATTCTATAGTTTTTGTGGTTTCTGTAGAAATCTATAGAAAACTATAGCATTTAAGGCGTCTTTTATTTCTGTAGGATTCTATAGGATATTCTATAGTTTTCTATAGATTTCTACAGAAAACAATAGGTTATCTAAAAACTATAAAATTCTACAAAATATTCTACAGAATCCTACAGAAATAAAAGACGCCTTAAATGCTACAGGATATTCAATATATTTCTACAGAAACCACAAAAACTATAGAATATTCTATAGAATTTTCTATTGGTTTTTTTCTGGCTCAAACATTGTGGTGAATGTTTCAGCCAGTATAAAGATTATAATAATTCAGGTTCTTACATATAATAATATATGTATGTCAGTACGTCTTAACTAAAACGATGCTACTGTATTATTGTATACCAAAACATTCAGCTAAGCATAATTAAGTTTTGAATCCGCGACGCTACCGCATCTCATAATATTACAAAGTGTCTACAACCAATCATCTACTTATGTTATCTTTTTCATGTCTGGTCATCACTTACATTTCTCATTGTATTTCATTGTTACTCTACACTAGTTACCATCCATGCAACAACTCTACTAGTCATTGTCACAACAGATCATCTGTTTACGTTATCTGTTTTCATATCTGGTCATCACTCACATTTCTCATTGTATTTCATTGTTACTCTACACTAGTTACCATCCATGCAACAACTCTACTAGTCATTTTCACAACAGATCATCTGTTTACGTTATCTGCTTTCATATCTGGTCATCATTCACATTTCTCATTGTATTTCATTGTTACTCTACACTTGTTACCATCCATGCAACAACTCTACTAGTCATTTTCACAACAGATAATCTGTTTACGTTATCTGCTTTCATATCTGGTCATCATTCACATTTCTCATTGTATTTCATTGTTACTCTACACTTGTTACCATCCATGCAACAACTCTACTAGTCATTTTCACAACAGATCATCTGTTTACGTTATCTGCTTTCATATCTGGTCATCATTCACATTTCTCATTGTATTTCATTGTTACTCTACACTTGTTACCATCCATGCAACAACTCTACTAGTCATTTTCACAACAGATAATCTGTTTACGTTATCTGCTTTCATATCTGGTCATCATTCACATTTCTCATTGTATTTCATTGTTACTCTACACTTGTTACCATCCATGCAACAACTCTACTAGTCATTGTCACAACAGATCATCTGTTTACGTTAGTCTTTTTCATATCTGGTCATTACTTACATTTCCCATTGTATTTCATTGTTACTCTACACTAGTTACCATCCATGCAACAACTCTACTAGTCATTGTCACAACAGATCATCTGTTTACGTTATCTTTTTCATATCTGGTCATTACTTGCATTTCTCATTGTATTTCATTTGGTACGCAGCACTTTCCTTTCACTCAGTCACCTATACAGTTTTCTTCAACCGTGACACTAACAACACTCTCTTTACTTGTTACTGCCAGGTGTTTTGCAATGATATGTTAATAGGATGACGTGTTCAGTCTGCAACAGCCCTGCAAGCACAAGCAAGACATCTGAACTAATGCGTCAAATCTACACTGCTAGATCCTGCTACGTTATAGTAGTAGTTTTTAGCAATTTTTAAATTAGTATGTTCTTTGTAGAAATAATTTACATTTAGTGTGTTCTATGTACCTGCTTTTTACATTAGTGAGTAGAGATGTTAATAAGTAAAAGAATAAAGAGATAAAAAATAGAAATAATATCATAAAATTATAATATATAAATATAGTCAAATAGGAGGATAGTTTGCATTAGTGTGTATATAGGTTTTATGTTACAAGATTTGTGTTATGTTAATATGGTGTAACACGATTTCAATTAGTATTTAGGCAGGTCACTAGTATTGTTAGTAAAGCTGATGCTTTTCCGAGTTTCAGTGGTATCCCCAGGGTTTTTAGTGCAGGAAATAAACTTAGGCACGTTTTGTATGTATTAGAATGTTAGTTAGGATATTCCATGTAAACAAGTTGAATGGTTAGTACTTTGACACTTTTCCCTATTCCACTTTTGTACACAAGGTTGTGCTTATGCGTTTTCCTCTTCACTGAGTTTCAGTGGTGTGCCCAGGGCCAGGTGCGGTAAATAATGTTAAGCCAGTGTTGTATTGGGATGTTAGTGTAGTGTTAGGATGTTCCTTGTAAACAATATGTATTTAAGTATTCGTTGTATTTAGGCATTTTATTATATTTTGAAGTGTATGATTTCCGAATGTTCAACAGTTAATAAAACTATAATGATTTTTACTACAGTACTGCTTTGACTTTGATTGATGACACAACTTGCCAACAAACGCAACTATCATCGTTAAAACATCTACTTCAGTTAGTGATCGTAAGTCTTAATTATTGTAATGTGTCTAATATATTCAATGAATAATAAATATAACGTAACGGCTTATGCAAACAAAAGTAATACAGATAAGAATAACGGCATACGTAAACAAACACGCCCGTACTTTTAGAACTGAGTACTAAAGGTACTGCAATATAACTGCGCTACTTTTAGAACTGAAGGCTAAGACAGCTTACATATCCTCATCATCAAAATGCACGCGCGGAACAACTGCAGAACTTTTAGAATCGAGTGCTAAAGGTACGGCAGTATGAGTGCCGTACTTTTAGAACCGAGGGCTAAGATACAGCAAAAAAACTCACGTACTTCTAGAAACGAGTGCTAAAGAAACGGCAAATTAACTGCCGTACTTCTAAAACCGAGATCTAAAGATACGGCTCACGTATGAAAATCACGCGCATATCGACTGCCGTACCAAAAAAATTCACGTACTTTTAGAAACGAGTGCTAAAGATACGGCAACTTAACTGCCGTACTTCTAGAACCGAGATCTAAAGATACGGCTCACGTATGAAAATCATGCGCATGCACAAATCGACAATGCATCAACATGCACGCGCAAAAAAACTCACGTACTTTTAGAAACGAGTGTTAAAGATACGCAGTTTAACTGCCGCACTTCTAGAAACGTGCGCTAAAGATTCGGCTCACATATGAAAATCACGCGCATATCGACTGCCGTACCAGAAAAAACTCACGTACTTCTAGAAACGAGTGCTAAAGATACGGCAATTTAACTGCCCTACTTCTAAAACCGAGCGCTAAAGATACGGTTCACGTATGAAAATCATGCGCATGCGCATATCGACTGCCGTACCTTTAGACAAGTGATGCTAAATATACAACTCACGTAACCGGAAATAAAAGTATGCGTACGAGCGAGTGCCGCACTTTTAGAACCGAGTGCTAAAGGTAAGGTAGTATGAGTGCCGTACTTTTAGAACCGAGGGCTAAGATGCAGCTTACACATATGCATCAACATGCACGCGCAGATAAACTCACGTATTTTTAGAAACGAGTGGTCAATGTTAGATTGCCGTACTTCTAGAACCGAGCGCTAAAGATACGGTTCACGTATGAAAATCATGCGCATGCGCATGCGCATATCGACTGCCGAACCTTTAGACAAGTCACGCTAAAAATACAACTCACGTAACCGGAAATAAAAGCATGCGCACGCGCAGAAAGAGTGCCGTACTTTTAGAACCGAGTGCTAAATGTACGGCAGTATGAGAGCCGTAATTTTAGAACCGAGTGCTAAGATACAGCTTTCGCCTATACATCAACATGCACGCGCACAAATACTCACGTACTTTTAGAAACGACGGCTAAAGATACGGCAATTTAACTGCCGTACTTCTAGAACCGAGCGCTAAAGATACGGTTGACGTATCAAAATCATGCGCATGCACAAATCGACTGCCGTACCTTTAGACAAGTGATTCTAAAAATACAACTCACGTAACCGGAAATAAAAGCATGCGCACGTGCAGAATGAGTGCCGTACTTTTAGAACCGAGTGCTAAAGGTGCGGCAGTATGAGTGACGTACTTTTAGAACCGAGGGCTAATATACACCTTACGCCTATGCATCAACATACACGTGCGGAGAAACTCACGTACTTTTAGAAACGAGTGCTAAAGATAAGGCAATTTAACTGCCGTACTTCTAGAATAGAGCGCTAAACATACGGCTCACATATGAAAATCACGCCCATGTCGACTGTCGTACCAGAAGAACTCACTTACTTTTAGAAACGAGTGGTAAAGATACGGCAATTTAACTGACATACGTCTAGATCCGAGCGCTAAAGATACGCCTCATGTATGAAAATCATACGCATGCGCATATCGACTGCCGTACCTTTAGATAAGTGATGCTAAAAATACAACTCACGTAACCGGAAATAAAAGCATGCGCACGCGCAGAATGAGCGCCGAACTAAGATACAGCTTACGCCTACGCATCAACATGCACGCGCACAAAAATTCATGTACTTTTAGAAACGAGTGCTACAGATACTGCAATTTAACTGCCGCACTTTTAGAACCGTACGCTAAAGATACGGCTCACAAATGAAAATCACGTGCATATCGACTGCAGTACCAAAAAAACTCACGTACTTTTAGAAACGACTGCTAAAGATACGGCAATTTAACTGCCGTACTTCTAAAACCGAGTGCTAAAGTTACAACAGTATGAGAGCCGTACTTTTAGAACCGAGGGCTAAGATACAGCTTACGCCTATGCATCGACATGCATGCGCACAAAAACTCACGTACTTTTAGAAACGAGTGATAAAGATACGGCAATTTAACTGACATACTTCTAGATCCGAGCGCTAAAGATACGCCTCATGTACTAAAATCATGCGCATGCGCATATCGACTGCCTTCCTTTAGATAAGTGATGCTAAAAATACAACTCTCGTAACCGGAAATAAAAGCATGCGCACGCGCAGAATGAGCGCCGCACTTTTAGAACTGAGGGCTAAGATGAAGCTTACGCCTATGCATCAACATGCACGCGCACAAAAAACTCACGTACTTTTAGAAACGAGTACTACAGTTACGGCAATTTAACTGCCGCACTTTTAGAACCGTACGCTAAAGATACGGCTCACAAATAAAAATCACGCGCATATCGACTGCAGTACCAAAAAAACTCACGTACTTTTAGAAACGACTGCTAAAGATACGGCAATTTATCTGCCGTACTTCTAGAACCGAGTGCTAAAGTTACAACACTATGAGTGCCGTACTTTGAGAACCGAGTGCTAAAGGTACGGCAGTATGAGAGCCGTACTTTTAGAACCGAGGGCTAAGATACAGCTTATGCCTATGCATCGACATGCACGCGAACAAAAACTCACGTACTTTTAGAAACGAGTGCTAAAGATACGGCAATTTAACTGCCGTACTTTTAGAACCGTACGCTAAAGATACGGCTCACAAATGAAAATAACGCTTATATCGACTGCAGTACCAGAAAAACTCACGTACTTCTAGAAACGACTGCTAAAGATACGGCAATTTATGTGCCGTACTTCTAGAACCGAGTGCTAAAGTTACAACACTATGAGTGCCGTACTTTGAGAACCGAGTGCTAAAGGTACGGCAGTATGAGAGCCGTACTTTTAGAACCAAGGGCTAAGATACAGCTTACGCCTATGCATCGACATGCACGCAAACAAAAACTCACGTACTTTTAGAAACGAGTGCTAAAGATACGGCAATTTAACTGCCGTACTTTTAGAACCGTACGCTAAAGATACGGCTCACAAATGAAAATAACGCTTATATCGACTGTAGTACCAGAAAAACTCACGTACTTTTAGAAACGACTGCTAAAGATACGGCAATTTATCTGCCGTACTTCTAGAACCGAGTGCTAAAGTTACAACACTATGAGTGCCGTACTTTGAGAACCGAGTGCTAAAGGTACGGCAGTATGAGAGCCGTACTTTTAGAACCAAGGGCTAAGATACAGCTTACGCCTATGCATCGACATGCACGCAAACAAAAACTCACGTACTTTTAGAAACGAGTGCTAAAGATACGGCAATTTAACTGCCGTACTTTTAGAACCGTACGCTAAAGATACGGCTCACAAATGAAAATAACGCTGATATCGACTGCAGTACCAGAAAAACTCACGTACTTTTAGAAACGACTGCTAAAGATACGGCAATTTAACTGCCGTACTTCTAGAACAGAGCGCTAAAGATACGGCTGACGTATGAAAATCATGCCCATGCGCGTATCGACTGCCGTACCTTGAGACAAGTGGTGCTAAAATACAACTCACTTAACCTGAAATAAAAGTATGCGCACGCGCAGAACGAGTGCCGCACTTTAGGAACGGAGTGCTAAAGTTACTACAGTATGAGTGCCGTACTTTTAGAACCGAGTGCTAAAGATACGGCAGTATGAGTGCCGTACTTTTAGAACCGAGGGCTAAGATACAGCTTACGCATATGCATCAACATGCACGCGCAGAAAAACTTACGTATTTTTAGAAACTGGTGCCTAAAGATACGGCAATTTAACTGCAGTACTTCTAGAACCGAGCGCTAAAGATACGGCTCACGTATAAAAATCATGGGCATGCTCATATCGATTGCCGTAACCTTAGACAAGGGATGCTAAAAATACAACTCACGTAACCAGAAATAAAAGCATGCGTACGCGCAGAATGAGTGCCGTACTTTTAGAACCGAGTGCTAAAGGTGCGGCAGTATGAGTGACGTACTTTTAGAACCGACGGCTAATATACACCTTACGCCTATGCATCAACATGCACGTGCAGAAAAACTGACGTACTTTTACAAACGAGTGCTAAACATACGCAATATAAATATCGTAGTTCTAGATCCGTGCGCTAAAGATTCGACTCACATATGCAAATCACGCGCATATCGACTGCCATACCAGAAAAACTCACGTACTTTTAGAAACGAATGCTTAAGATACGGCAAATTAACTGCCGTACTTCTAAAACCGATCGCTAATGATACGGCGCACGTACGAAAATCTTGCGTATGCGCATATCGACTACCGTACCTTTAGAAAAGTGATGCTAAAAATATAACACACGTAACCAGAAATAAAAGCATGCGAACGCGCAGAATAAGCGCCGTACTTTTAGAACCTAGTGTTAAAGGTACGGCAGTGTGAGTGCCGTACTTTCAGAACCGAGTACTAAAGGTACGGCAGTATGAGAGCCATAGTTTTAGAATAGAGGGCTATGATTCAGCTTACGTCTATACAGCAACATGCACGCGCACACAAACTCACGTACTTTTAGAAACGAGTGCAAAAGTTACGGCAATTTAAATGTCATACTTTTAGAACCGTAACCTAAAGATACGACTCACAAATGAAAATCACGCGCATATCGACTGCAGTACCAAAAAAACTCACGTACTTTTAGAAACGAGTGCTAAAAATACGTCAATTTTTACTGCCGTACTTCTAGAACCGAGTGCTAAAGATAGGCTCACGTATAAAAATCATGCGCATGCGCATATCGACTGCCGTGCCTTTAGACAAGTGATGCTAAAAATGCAACTCACGTAACCGGAAATAAAAGCATGCGTACGCGCAGAATGAGGGTCGTACTTTTTGAAGCTAGTCCTAAAGGTGCGGCGGTATGATTGCCGTACATTTAGATCCGAGTGCTAGAGGTACGGCTTTACGAGCGCCGTACTTTTAGAACCGAGGGCTAAGCTGCAGCTTACGACAATGCATCAACATGCACGCGCAGAAAAACTCACGTACTTTTAGGAGCGAGTGCTAAACATTCGGCTCACAAATGAAAATCAATCGCATATCGACTGCCATACTAGAAAAACTAACGTACTTTTAGAAACGAATGCTTAAGATACGGTAAATTAACTGCCGTACTTCTAAAACCAATCGCTAATGATATGGCGCACGTATGAAAATCTTGCGTATGCGCATATCGACTACCGTACCTTTAGACAAGTGATGCTAAAAATATAACTCACGTAACCAGAAATAAAAGCATGCGAACGCGCAGATTGAGCGCCGTACTTTTAGAACCGAGTGCTAAAGGTACGGCAGTGTGAGTGCCGTACTTTCAGAACCGAGTGCTAAAGGTACGGCAGTATGAGAGCCATAGTTTTAGAATCGAGGGCTATGATTCAGCTTACGCCTATACATCAACATGGACGCGCACACAAACTCACGTACTTTTAGAAACGAGTGCAAAAGTTACGGCAATTTAACTGTCATACTTTTAGAACCGTAACCTAAAGATACGACTCACAAATGAAAATCACGCGCATATCGACTGCAGTACCACAAAAACTCACGTACTTTTAGAAACGAGTGCTAAAAATACAGCAATTTAACTGCCGTACTTCTAGAACCGAGTGCTAAAGATAGGCTCACGTATAAAAATCATGCGCATGCGCATATCGACTGCCGTACCTTTAGACAAGTGATGCTAAAAATGCAACTCACGTAACCGGAAATAAAAGCATGCGCACGCGCAGAATGAGGGCCGTACTTTTTTAACCTAGTCCTAAAGGTGCGGCGGTATGATTGCCGTACTTTTAGATCCGAGTGATAAAGGTACGGCATTATGAGTGCCGTACTTTTTGAACTGAGGGCTAAGGTACAGCTTACGACAATGCATCAACACGCACGCGCAGAAAAACTCACGTACTTTTAGGAACGATTGCTAAAGATACGCTGTTCAATTACCGTACTTCTAGAAACGTGCGCTAAACATTCGGCTCACATATGAAAATCACGCGCATATCGACTAACGTACCAGAAAAACTCACGTACTTGTAGAAAAGAGTGCTATAGATACTGCAATTTAACTGCCGTACTTCAAGAATCGAGCGCTAAAGATACGATTCACGTATGAAAATTATGCGCATGCGCATATCGACTGCCGTACAATTAGACAAGTGATGCTAAAAATACAACGCGTTTAACCGGAAATAAAAGTATGCGAACGCGCAGAACGAGTGCCGTACTTTAGGAACAGAGTGCTAAAGTTACTACAGTATGAGTGCCGTATTTTAGAATCGAAGGCTAAGATACAGCTGTCGCATATGCATCAACATACACGCGCAGAAAAAACACACGTATTTTTAGAAACGAGTGCTAAAGATACGGCTTACAAAAATGAAAATCACGCGCATATCGACTGCAGTACCAACAAAACTCACGTACTTTTAGAAACGACTGCTAAAGATGTGGCAATTTAACTGCCGTATTTCTAGAACCGAGCGCTAAAGATACGGCTGCCGTATGAAATTTATGTGCATGCGCATATCGTCTGCCGTACCTTTAGACAAGTGATGCTAAAAATACAACTCACGTAACCGGAAATAAAAGTATGCGCACGCGCACAACTAGTGTCGTACTTTTAGAACCGAGAGCTAAGATACAGCTTACGCATATGCATCAACATGCACATGCAGAGAAACTCACGTATTTTTAGAAACTGGTGCCTAAAGATACGGCAATTTAACTGCAGTACTTCTAGAACCGAGCGGTAAAGATACGGCTCACTTGTGAAAATCATGGGCATGCGCATATCGACTGCCGTACCTTTAGATAAGTGATGCTAAAAATACAACTCACGTAACCGGAAATAAAAGCATGCGCACGCGCAGAATGAGCGCCGTACTTTTAGAACTGAGGGCTAAGATAAAGCTTACGCCTATGCATCAACATCCACGCGCACAAAAACTCACGTACTTTTAGAAAGGAGTGCTACAGATACGGCAATTTAACTGCCGCACTTTTAGAACCGTACGCTAAAGATACGGCTCACAAATGAAAATCACGCGAATATCGACTGCAGTACCAAAAAAACTCACGTACTTTTAGAAACGACTGCTAAAGATACGGCAATTTATCTGCCGTACTTCTAGAACCGAGTGCTAAAGTTACAACAGTATGAGTGCCGTACTTTGAGAAACGAGTGCTAAAGGTACGGCAGTATGAGAGCCGTACTTTTAGAACCGAGGGCTAAGATACAGCTTACGCCTATGCATCGACATGCACGCGAACAAAAACTCACGTACTTTTAGAAACGAGTGCTAAAGATACGGCAATTTAACTGCCGTACTTTTAGAACCGTACGCTAAAGATCCGGCTCACAAATGAAAATAACGCTTATAACGACTGCAGTACCAGAAAAACTCACGTACTTTTAGAAACGACTGCTAAAGATACGGCAATTTAACTGCCGTACTTCTAGAACAGAGCGCTAAAGATACGGCTGACGTATGAAAATCATGCCCATGCGCATATCGACTGCCGTACCTTTAGACAAGTGGTGCTAAAATACATCTCACTTAACCGGAAATAAATGTATGCGCACGCGCAGAACGAGTGCGCACTTTAGGAACGGAGTGCTAAAGTTACTACAGTATGAGTGCCGTACTTTTAGAACCGAGTGCTAAAGATACGGCAGTATGAGTGCCGTACTTTTAGAACCGAGGGCTAAGATACAGCTTACGCATATGCATCAACATGCACGCGCAGAAAAACTTACGTATTTTTAGAAACTGGTGCCTAAAGATACGGCAATTTAACTGCAGTACTTCTAGAACCGAGCGCTAAAGATACGGCTCACGTATAAAAATCATGGGCATGCTCATATCGATTGCCGTAACTTTAGACAAGTGATGCTAAAAATGCAACTCACGTAACCGGAAATAAAAGCATGCGTACGTGCAGAATGAGGGTCGTACTTTTTGAAGCTAGTCCTAAAGGTGCGGCGGTATGATTGCCGTACATTTAGATCCGAGTGCTAGAGGTACGGCTTTACGAGCGCCGTACTTTTAGAACCGAGGGCTAAGCTGCAGCTTACGACAATGCATCAACATGCACGCGCAGAAAAACTCACGTACTTTTAGGAGCGAGTGCTAAACATTCGGCTCACAAATGAAAATCAATCGCATATCGACTGCCATACTAGAAAAACTCACGTACTTTTAGAAACGAATGCTTAAGATACGGTAAATTAACTGCCGTACTTCTAAAACCAATCGCTAATGATATGGCGCACGTATGAAAATCTTGCGTATGCGCATATCGACTACCGTACCTTTAGACAAGTGATGCTAAAAATATAACACAAGTAACCAGAAATAAAAGCATGCGAACGCGCAGATTGAGCGCCGTACTTTTAGAACCGAGTGCTAAAGGTACGGCAGTGTGAGTGCCGTACTTTCAGAACCGAGTGCTAAAGGTACGGCAGTATGAGAGCCATAGTTTTAGAATAGAGGGCTATGATTCAGCTTACGCCTTTACATCAACATGCACGCGCACACAAACTCACGTACTTTTAGAAACGAGTGCAAAAGTTACGGCAATTTAACTGTTATACATTTAGAACCGTAATCTAAAGATACGACTCACAAATGAAAATCACGCGCATATCGACTGCAGTACCAGAAAAACTCACGTACTTTTAGAAACGAGTGCTAAAATTACGGCAATTTAACTGCCGTACTTCTAGAACCGAGTGCTAAGATAGGCTCACGTATAAAAATCATGCGGATGCGCATATCGACTGCCGTACCTTTAGACAAATGATGCTAAAAATGCAACTCACGTAACCGGAAATAAAAGCATGCGCACGCGCAGAATGAGGGCCGTACTTTTTGAACCTAGTGCTAAAGATACGGCATTATGAGTGCCGTACTTTTAGAACTGAGGGCTAAGCTACAGCTTACGACAATGCATCAACACGCACGCGCAGAAAAACTCACGTACTTTTAGGAACGACTGCTAAAGACACGCTGTTCAACTACCGTACTTCTAGAAACGTGCGCTAGTCATTCGGCTCACATATGAAAATCACGCGCATATCGACTAACGTACCAGAAAAACTCACGTACTTGTAGAAAAGAGTGCTAAAGATACTGCAATTTAACTGCCGTACTTCAAGAATCGAGCGCTATAGATACGATTCACGTATGAAAATCATGCGCATGCGCATATCGACTGCCGTACCTTTAGACAAGTGATGCTAAATATACAACTCACGTAACCGGAAATAAAAGTATGCGTACGCGCAGAACGAGTGCCGCACTTTTAGAACCGAGTGCTAAAGGTAAGGTAGTATGAGTGCCGTACTTTTAGAACCGAGGGCTAAGATGCAGCTTACACATATGCATCAACATGCACGCGCAGATAAACTCACGTATTTTTAGAAACGAGTGGTCAATGTTAGATTGCCGTACTTCTAGAACCGAGCGCTAAAGATACGGTTCACGTATGAAAATCATGCGCATGCGCATGCGCATATCGACTGCCGAACCTTTAGACAAGTCACGCTAAAAATACAACTCACGTAACCGGAAATAAAAGCATGCGCACGCGCAGAAAGAGTGCCGTACTTTTAGAACCGAGTGCTAAATGTACGGCAGTATGAGAGCCGTAATTTTAGAACCGAGTGCTAAGATACAGCTTTCGCCTATACATCAACATGCACGCGCACAAATACTCACGTACTTTTAGAAACGACGGCTAAAGATACGGCAATTTAACTGCCGTACTTCTAGAACCGAGCGCTAAAGATACGGTTGACGTATCAAAATCATGCGCATGCACAAATCGACTGCCGTACCTTTAGACAAGTGATTCTAAAAATACAACTCACGTAACCGGAAATAAAAGCATGCGCACGTGCAGAATGAGTGCCGTACTTTTAGAACCGAGTGCTAAAGGTGCGGCAGTATGAGTGACGTACTTTTAGAACCGAGGGCTAATATACACCTTACGCCTATGCATCAACATACACGTGCGGAGAAACTCACGTACTTTTAGAAACGAGTGCTAAAGATAAGGCAATTTAACTGCCGTACTTCTAGAATAGAGCGCTAAACATACGGCTCACATATGAAAATCACGCCCATGTCGACTGTCGTACCAGAAGAACTCACTTACTTTTAGAAACGAGTGGTAAAGATACGGCAATTTAACTGACATACGTCTAGATCCGAGCGCTAAAGATACGCCTCATGTATGAAAATCATACGCATGCGCATATCGACTGCCGTACCTTTAGATAAGTGATGCTAAAAATACAACTCACGTAACCGGAAATAAAAGCATGCGCACGCGCAGAATGAGCGCCGAACTAAGATACAGCTTACGCCTACGCATCAACATGCACGCGCACAAAAATTCATGTACTTTTAGAAACGAGTGCTACAGATACTGCAATTTAACTGCCGCACTTTTAGAACCGTACGCTAAAGATACGGCTCACAAATGAAAATCACGTGCATATCGACTGCAGTACCAAAAAAACTCACGTACTTTTAGAAACGACTGCTAAAGATACGGCAATTTAACTGCCGTACTTCTAAAACCGAGTGCTAAAGTTACAACAGTATGAGAGCCGTACTTTTAGAACCGAGGGCTAAGATACAGCTTACGCCTATGCATCGACATGCATGCGCACAAAAACTCACGTACTTTTAGAAACGAGTGCTAAAGATACGGCAATTTAACTGCCGTACTTTTAGAACCGTACGCTAAAGATACGGCTCACAAATGAAAATAACGCTTATATCGACGGCAGTACCAGAAAAACTCACGTACTTTTAGAAACGAGTGCTAAAGATAAGGCAATTTAGCTGCCGTACTTCTAGATTAGAGCGCTAAAGATACGGCTCACATATGAAAATCCCGCGCATATCGAATGTCGTACCAGAAGAACTCACTTACTTTTAGAAACGAGTGATAAAGATACGGCAATTTAACTGACATACTTCTAGATCCGAGCGCTAAAGATACGCCTCATGTACTAAAATCATGCGCATGCGCATATCGACTGCCTTCCTTTAGATAAGTGATGCTAAAAATACAACTCTCGTAACCGGAAATAAAAGCATGCGCACGCGCAGAATGAGCGCCGCACTTTTAGAACTGAGGGCTAAGATGAAGCTTACGCCTATGCATCAACATGCACGCGCTCAAAAAACTCACGTACTTTTAGAAACGAGTACTACAGTTACGGCAATTTAACTGCCGCACTTTTAGAACCGTACGCTAAAGATACGGCTCACAAATAAAAATCACGCGCATATCGACTGCAGTACCAAAAAAACTCACGTACTTTTAGAAACGACTGCTAAAGATACGGCAATTTATCTGCCGTACTTCTAGAACCGAGTGCTAAAGTTACAACACTATGAGTGCCGTACTTTGAGAACCGAGTGCTAAAGGTACGGCAGTATGAGAGCCGTACTTTTAGAACCGAGGGCTAAGATACAGCTTACGCCTATGCATCGACATGCACGCAAACAAAAACTCACGTACTTTTAGAAACGAGTGCTAAAGATACGGCAATTTAACAGCCGTACTTTTAGAACCGTACGCTAAAGATACGGCTCACAAATGAAAATAACGCTTTTATCGACTGTAGTACCAGAAAAACTCACGTACTTTTAGAAACGACTGCTAAAGATACGGCAATTTATCTGCCGTACTTCTAGAACCGAGTGCTAAAGTTACAACACTATGAGTGCCGTACTTTGAGAACCGAGTGCTAAAGGTACGGCAGTATGAGAGCCGTACTTTTAGAACCAAGGGCTAAGATACAGCTTACGCCTATGCATCGACATGCACGCAAACAAAAACTCACGTACTTTTAGAAACGAGTGCTAAAGATACGGCAATTTAACTGCCGTACTTTTAGAACCGTACGCTAAAGATACGGCTCACAAATGAAAATAACGCTTATATCGACTGCAGTACCAGAAAAACTCACGTACTTTTAGAAACGACTGCTAAAGATACGGCAATTTAACTGCCGTACTTCTAGAACAGAGCGCTAAAGATACGGCTGACGTATGAAAATCCCGCGCATATCGACTGTCGTACCAGAAGAACTCACTTACTTTTAGAAACGAGTGATAAAGATACGGCAATTTAACTGACATACTTCTAGATCCGAGCGCTAAAGATACGCCTCATGTACTAAAATCATGCGCATGCGCATATCGACTGCCTTCCTTTAGATAAGTGATGCTAAAAATACAACTCTCGTAACCGGAAATAAAAGCATGCGCACGCGCAGAATGAGCGCCGCACTTTTAGAACTGAGGGCTAAGATGAAGCTTACGCCTATGCATCAACATGCACGCGCACAAAAAACTCACGTACTTTTAGAAACGAGTACTACAGTTACGGCAATTTAACTGCCGCACTTTTAGAACCGTACGCTAAAGATACGGCTCACAAATAAAAATCACGCGCATATCGACTGCAGTACCAAAAAAACTCACGTACTTTTAGAAACGACTGCTAAAGATACGGCAATTTATCTGCCGTACTTCTAGAACCGAGTGCTAAAGTTACAACACTATGAGTGCCGTACTTTGAGAACCGAGTGCTAAAGGTACGGCAGTATGAGAGCCGTACTTTTAGAACCGAGGGCTAAGATACAGCTTACGCCTATGCATCGACATGCACGCGAACAAAAACTCACGTACTTTTAGAAACGAGTGCTAAAGATACGGCAATTTAACTGCCGTACTTTTAGAACCGTACGCTAAAGATACGGCTCACAAATGAAAATAACGCTTATATCGACTGCAGTACCAGAAAAACTCACGTACTTCTAGAAACGACTGCTAAAGATACGGCAATTTATGTGCCGTACTTCTAGAACCGAGTGCTAAAGTTACAACACTATGAGTGCCGTACTTTGAGAACCGAGTGCTAAAGGTACGGCAGTATGAGAGCCGTACTTTTAGAACCAAGGGCTAAGATACAGCTTACGCCTATGCATCGACATGCACGCAAACAAAAACTCACGTACTTTTAGAAACGAGTGCTAAAGATACGGCAATTTAACTGCCGTACTTTTAGAACCGTACGCTAAAGATACGGCTCACAAATGAAAATAACGCTTATATCGACTGTAGTACCAGAAAAACTCACGTACTTTTAGAAACGACTGCTAAAGATACGGCAATTTATCTGCCGTACTTCTAGAACCGAGTGCTAAAGTTACAACACTATGAGTGCCGTACTTTGAGAACCGAGTGCTAAAGGTACGGCAGTATGAGAGCCGTACTTTTAGAACCAAGGGCTAAGATACAGCTTACGCCTATGCATCGACATGCACGCAAACAAAAACTCACGTACTTTTAGAAACGAGTGCTAAAGATACGGCAATTTAACTGCCGTACTTTTAGAACCGTACGCTAAAGATACGGCTCACAAATGAAAATAACGCTTATATCGACTGCAGTACCAGAAAAACTCACGTACTTTTAGAAACGACTGCTAAAGATACGGCAATTTAACTGCCGTACTTCTAGAACAGAGCGCTAAAGATACGGCTGACGTATGAAAATCATGCCCATGCGCGTATCGACTGCCGTACCTTGAGACAAGTGGTGCTAAAATACAACTCACTTAACCGGAAATAAAAGTATGCGCACGCGCAGAACGAGTGCCGCACTTTAGGAACGGAGTGTTAAAGTTACTACAGTATGAGTGCCGTACTTTTAGAACCGAGTGCTAAAGGTACGGCAGTATGAGTGCCGTACTTTTAGAGACGAGGGTTAAGATACAGCTTGCGCATATGCATCAACATGCACGCGCAGAAAAACTTACGTATTTTTAGAAAATAGTGCTAAAGATACAGCAATTTAACTGCCGTACTTCTAGAACCGAGCGCTAAAGATACGATTCACGTATGAAAATTATGCGCATGCGCATATCGACTGCCGTACCACTAGACAAGTGATGCTAAAAATACAACTCATTTAACCGGAAATAAAAGTATGCGAACGCGCAGAACGAGTGCCGTACTTTAGGAACGGAGTGCTAAAGTTACTACAGTATGAGTGCCGTATTTTAGAACCGAAGGCTAAGATACAGCTGTCGCATATGCATCAACATGCACGAGCAGAAAAAACTCACGTATTTTTAGAAACGAGTGCTAAGGATACGGCAATTTAACTGGCGTACTTTTAGAACCGTACGCTAAAGATACGGCTCAGAAATGAAAATCACGCGCATATCGACTGCAGTACCAACAAAACTCACGTACTTTTAGAAACGACTGCTAAAGATACGGCAATTTAACTGCCGTATTTCTAGAACCGAACGCTAAAGATACGGCTGACGTATGAAATTGATGTGCATGCGCATATCGACTGCCGTACCTTTAGACAAGTGATGCTAAAAATACAACTCACGTAACCGGAAATAAAAGAATGTGCACGCGCACAACGAATGTCGTACTTTTAGAACCGAGGGCTAAGATACAGCTTACGCATATGCATCAACATGCACGCGCAGAGAAACTCCCGTATTTTTAGAAAGTGGTGCCTAAAGATACGGCAATTTAACTGCAGTAATTCTAGAACCGAGCGGTAAAGATACGGCTCACTTATGAAAATCAAGGGCATGCGCATATCGACTGCCGTACCTTTAGATAAGTGATGCTAAAAATACAACTCACTTAACCGTAAATAAAAATATGCGCACGCGCAGAACAAGTGCCGTACTTTTAGAATCGAGTGCTAAAGTTACAATCGTATGAGTGCCGTACTTTTAGAACCGAGTGCTAAAGGTACGGCAGTATGGGTGCCGTACTTTTAGAACCGAGGGCTAAGTTACAGCTTACGCATATGCATCAACATGCACGCGCAGAAAAACACACGTATTTTTAGAAATTAGTGCTAAAGATACTGCAATTTAACTGCCGTACTTCTAGAACCGAGCGGTAAAGATACGGCTCACTTATAAAATCATGGGCATGCGCATATCGACTGCTGTAACTTTAGACATGGGATGCTAAAAATACAACTCACGTAACAAGAAATAAAAGCATGCGCACGCGCAGAATGAGTGCCGTACTTTTAGAACCGAGTGCTAAAGGTGCGGCAGTATGAGTGACGTTCTTTTAGAACCGCGGGCTAATACAAACCTTACGCCTATGCATCAACATGCACGTGCAGAAAAACTGACGTACTTTTACAAACGAGTGCTAAACATACGCAATTTAAATACCGTAGTTCTAGAACCGTGAGCTAAAGATACGACTCACATATGCAAATCACGCGCATATCGACTGCCATACCAGAAAAACTCACGTACTTTTAGAAACGAATGCTTAAGATGCGGCAAATTAACTGCCGTACTTCTAAAACCGATCGCTAATGATACGGCGCACGTATGAAAATCTTGCGTTTGCGCATATCGACTACCGTACCTTTAGACAAGTGATGCTAAAAATATAACACACGTAACCAGAAATAAAAGCATGCGAACGCGCAGATTGAGCGCCGTACTTTTAGAACCGAGTGCTAAAGGTACGGCAGTGTGAGTGCCGTACTTTCAGAACCGAGTGCTAAAGGTACGGCAGTATGAGAGCCATAGTTTTAGAATCGAGGGCTATGATTCAGCTTACGCCTATACATCAACATGCACGCGCACACAAACTCACGTACTTTTAGAAACGAGTGCAAAAGTTACGGCAATTTAACTGTTATACATTTAGAACCGTAATCTAAAGATACGACTCACAAATGAAAATCACGCGCATATCGACTGCAGTACCAGAAAAACTCACGTACTTTTAGAAACGAGTGCTAAAATTACGGCAATTTAACTGCCGTACTTCTAGAACCGAGTGCTAAGATAGGCTCACGTATAAAAATCATGCGGATGCGCATATCGACTGCCGTACCTTTAGACAAATGATGCTAAAAATGCAACTCACGTAACCGGAAATAAAAGCATGCGCACGCGCAGAATGAGGGCCGTACTTTTTGAACCTAGTGCTAAAGGTACGGCATTATGAGTGCCGTACTTTTAGAACTGAGGGCTAAGCTACAGCTTACGACAATGCATCAACACGCACGCGCAGAAAACTCACGTACTTTTATGAACGACTGCTAAAGACACGCTGTTCAACTACCGTACTTCTAGAAACGTGCGCTAATCATTCGGCTCACATATGAAAATCACGCGCATATCGACTAACGTACCAGAAAAACTCACGTACTTGTAGAAAAGAGTGCTAATGATACTGCAATTTAACTGCCGTACTTCAAGAATCGAGCGCTATAGATACGATTCACGTATGAAAATTATGCGCATGCGCATATCGACTGCCGTACCATTAGACAAGTGATGCTAAAAATACAACTCATTTAACCGGAAATAAAAGTATGCGAACGCGCAGAACGAGTGCCGTACTTCAGGAACGGAGTGCTAAAGTTACTACAGTATGAGTGCCGTATTTTAGAACCGAAGGCAAAGATACAGCTGTCGCATATGCATCAACATGCACGCGCAGAAAAAACACACGTATTTCTAGAACCGAGCGCTAAAGATACGGCTGCCGTATGAAATGTATGTGCATACGCATATCGACTGCCGTACCTTTAGACAAGTGATGCTAAAAATACAACTCACGTAACCGGAAATAAAAGTATGCGCACGCGCACAACGAGTGTCGTACTTTTAGAACCGAGGGCTAAGATACAGCTTACGCATATGCATCAACATGCACACGCAGAGAAACTCACGTATTTTTAGAAACAGGTGCCTAAAGATACGGCAATTTAATTGCAGTACTTCTAGAACCGAGCGGTAAAGATACGGCTCACTTATGAAAATCATGGGTATGCGCATATCGACTGCCGTACCTTTAGATAAGTGATGCTAAAAATACAACTCACGAAACCGGAAATAAAAGCATGCGCACGCGCAGAATGAGCGCCGTACTTTTAGAACTGAGGGCTAAGATAAAGCTTACGCCTATGCATCAACATGCACGCCCACAAAAACTCACGTACTTTTAGAAACGAGTGCTACAGATACGGCAATTTAACTGCCGCACTTTCAGAACCGTACGCTAAAGATACGGCTCACAAATGAAAATCACGCGCATATCGACTGCAGTACCAAAAAAACTCACGTACTTTTAGAAACGACAGCTAAAGATACGGCAATTTATCTGCCGTACTTCTAGAACCGAGTGCTAAAGTTACAACAGTATGCGTGCCGTACTTTGAGAACCGAGTGCTAAAGGTACGGCAGTATGAGAGCCGTACTTTTAGAAACGAGGGCTAAGATACAGCTTACGCCTATGCATCGACATGCACGCGAACAAAAACTCACGTACTTTTAGAAACGAGTGCTAAAGATACGGCAATTTAACTGCCGTACTTTTAGAACCGTACGCTAAAGATACGGCTCACAAATGAAAATAACGCTTATATCTACTGCAGTACCAGAAAAACTCACGTACTTTTAGATACGACTGCTAAAGATACGGCAATTTATCTGCCGTACTTCTAGAACCGAGTGGTAAAGTTACAACAGTATGAGTGCCGTACTTTCAGAACCGAGTGCAAAAGGTACGGCAGTATGAGAGCCGTACTTTTAGAACCGAGGGCTGAGATACAGCTTACGCCTATGCATCGACATGCACACGAACAAAAACTCACTTACTTTTAGAAACGAGTGCTAAAGATACGGCAATTTAACTGCCGTACTTTTAGAACCGTACGCTAAAGATACGGCTCACAAATGAAAATAACGCTTATAACGAATGCAGTACCAGAAAAGCTCACCTACTTTTAGAAACGAATGCTAAAGATACGGCAATTTAACTGCCGTACTTCTAGAACAGAGCGCTAAAGATACGGCTGACGTATGAAAATCATGCCCATGCGCATATCGACTGCCGTACCTTTAGACAAGTGGTGCTAAAATACATCTCACTTAACCGGAAATAAAAGTATGCGCACGCGCAGAACGAGTGCCGCACTTTAGGATCGGAGTGCTAAAGTTACAGCAGTATGAGTGCCGTACTTTCAGAACCGAGTGCTAAAGGTACGGCAGTATGAGAGCCGTACTTTTAGAACCGAGGGCAGAGATTCAGCTTACGCCTATGCATCGACATGCACGCGAACAAAAACTTACGTACTTTTAGAAACGAGTGCTAAAGATACGGCAATTTAACTGCCGTACTTTTAGAATCGTACGCTAAAGATACGGCTCACAAATGAAAATAACGCTTTTAACGACTGCAGTACCAGAAAAACTCACCTACTTTTAGAAACGACTGCTAAAGATACGGCAATTTAACTGCAGTACTTCTAGAACAGAGCGCTAAAGATACGGGTGACGTATGAAAATCATGCCCATGCGCATATCGACTGCCGTACCTTTAGACAAGTGGTGCTAAAATACATCTCACTTAAACGGAAATAAAAGTATGCGCACGCGCAGAACGAGTGCCGCACTTTAGGAACGGAGTGCTAAAGTTACTACAATATGAGTGCCGTACTTTTAGAACCGAATGCTAAAGGTACGGCAGTATGAGTGCCGTACTTTTAGAACCGAGGGCTAAGATACAGCTTACGCATATGCATCAACATGCACGCGCAGAAAAACACACGTATTTTTAGAAATTAGTGCTAAAGATACAGCAATTTAACTGCCGTACTTCTAGAACCGAGCGGTAAAGATACGGCTCACTTATGAAAATCATGGGCATGCGCATATCGACTGCCGTAACTTTAGACAAGGGATGCTAAAAATACAACTCACGTAACAAGAAATAAAAGCATGCGCACGCGCAGAATGAGTGCCGTACTTTTAGAACCGAGTGGTAAAGGTGCGGCAGTATGAGTGACGTTCTTTTAGAACCGAGGGCTAATACACACCTTACGCCTATGCATCAACATTCACGTGCAGAAAAACTGACGTACTTTTACAAACGAGTGCTAAACATACGCAATTTAAATACCGTAGTTCTAGAACCGTGCGCTAAAGATACGACTCACATATGCAAATCACGCGCATATCGACTGCCATACCAGAAAAACTCACGTACTTTTAGAAACGAATGCTTAAGATACGGCAAATTAACTGCCGTACTTCTAAAACCGATCGCTAATGATACGGCGCACGTATGAAAATCTTGCGTATGCGCATATCGACTACCGTACCTTTAGACAAGTGATGCTAAAAATATAACACACGTAACCAGAAATAAAAGCATGCGAACGCGCCGAATGAGCGCCGTACTTTTAGAACCGAGTACTAAAGGTACGGCAGTATGAGAGCCGTAGTTTTAGAATCGAGGGCTATTATTCAGCTTACGCCTATACATCAACATGCACGCGCACACAAACTCACGTACTTTTAGAAACGAGTGCAACAGATACGGCAATTTAACTGTCATACTTTTAGAACCGTAACCTAAAGATACGACTCACAAATGAAAATCACGCGCATATCGACTGCAGTACCAAAAAAACTCACGTACTTTTAGAAACGAGTGCTAAAAATACGGCAATTTAACTGCCGTACTTCTAGAACCGAGTGCTAAAGATAGGCTCACGTATAAAAATCATGTGCATGCGCATATCGACTGCCGTACCTTTAGACAAGTGATGCTAAAAATGCAACTCACATAACCGGAAATAAAAGCATGCGCACGCGCAGAATGAGGGTCGTACTTTTTGAACCTAGTCCTAAAGGTACGGCAGTATGATTACCGTACTTTTAGATCCGGGTGCTAAAGGTACGGCATTATGAGTGCCGTACTTTCAGAACCGAGGGTTAAGCTACAGCTTACGACAATGCATCAACATGTACGCGCAGAAAAACTCACGTACTTTTAGGAACGAGAGTTAAGATACGCTGTTCAACTACCGTACTTCTAGAAACGTGCGCTAAACATTCGGCTCACATATGAAAATCACGCGCATATCGACTGCCGTACCAGAAAAACTCACGTACTTGTAGAAAAGAGTGCTAAAGATACTGCAATTTAACTGCCGTACTTCAAGAATCGAGCGCTAAAGATACGATTCACGTATGAAAATTATGCGCATGCGCATATCGTCTGCCGTACCATTAGAAAAGTGATGCTAAAAATACAAGTCATTTAACCGGAAATAAAAGTATGCGAACGCGCAGAACGAGTGCCGTACTTTAGGAACAGAGTGCTAAAGTTACTACAGTATGAGTGCCGTATTTTAGAACCGAAGGCTAAGATACAGCTGTCGCATATGCATCAACATACACGCGCAGAAAAAACACACGTATTTTTAGAAACGAGTGCTAAAGATACGGCTTACAAAAATGAAAATCACGCGCATATCGACTGCAGTTCCAACAAAACTCACGTACTTTTAGAAACGACTGCTAAAGATGTGGCAATTTAACTGCCGTATTTCTAGAACCGAGCGCTAAAGATACGGCTGCCGTATGAAATTTATGTGCATGCGCATATCGTCTGCCGTACCTTTAGACAAGTGATGCTAAAAATACAACTCACGTAACCGGAAATAAAAGTATGCGCACGCGCACAACTAGTGTCGTACTTTTAGAACCGAGAGCTAAGATACAGCTTACGCATATGCATCAACATGCACATGCAGAGAAACTCACGTATTTTTAGAAACTGGTGCCTAAAGATACGGCAATTTAACTGCAGTACTTCTAGAACCGAGCGGTAAAGATACGGCTCACTTATGAAAATCATGGGCATGCGCATATCGACTGCCGTACCTTCAGATAAGTGATGCTAAAAATACAACTCACGTAACCGGAAATAAAAGCATGCGCACGCGCAGAATGAGCGCCGTACTTTTAGAACTGAGGGCTAAGATAAAGCTTACGCCTATGCATCAACATCCACGCGCACAAAAACTCACGTACTTTTAGAAAGGAGTGCTACGGATACGGCAATTTAACTGCCGCACTTTTAGAACCGTACGCTAAAGATACGGCTCACAAATGAAAATCACGCGCATATCGACTGCAGTACCAAAAAAACTCACGTACTTTTAGAAACGACTGCTAAAGATACGGCAATTTATCTGCCGTACTTCTAGAACCGAGTGCTAAAGTTACAACAGTATGAGTGCCGTACTTTGAGAAACGAGTGCTAAAGGTACGGCAGTATGAGAGCCGTACTTTTAGAACCGAGGGCTAAGATACAGCTTACGCCTATGCATCGTCATGCACGCGAACAAAAACTCACGTACTTTTAGAAACGAGTGCTAAAGATACGGCAATTTAACTGCCGTACTTTTAGAACCGTACGCTAAAGATACGGCTCACAAATGAAAATAACGCTTATAACGACTGCAGTACCAGAAAAACTCACGTACTTTTAGAAACGACTGCTAAATATACGGCAATTTAACTGCCGTACTTCTAGAACAGAGCGCTAAAGATACGGCTGACGTATGAAAATCATGCCCATGCGCATATCGACTGCCGTACCTTTAGACAAGTGGTGCTAAAATACATCTCACTTAACCGGAAATAAAAGAATGCGCACGCGCAGAACGAGTGCGCACTTTAGGAATGAAGTGCTAAAGTTACTACAGTATGAGTGCCGTACTTTTAGAACCGAATGCTAAAGGTACGGCAGTATGAGTGCCGTACTTTTAGAAACGAGGGTTAAGATACAGCTTACGCATATGCATCAACATGCACGCGCAGAAAAACTTACGTATTTTTAGAAAATAGTGCTAAAGATACAGCAATTTAACTGCCGTACTTCTAGAACCGAGCGGTAAAGATACGGCTCACTTATAAAATCATGGGCATGCGCATATCGACTGCCGTAACTTTAGACAAGGGATGCTAAAAATACAACTCACGTAACAAGAAATAAAAGCATGCGCACGCGCAGAATGAGTGCCGTACTTTTAGAACCGAGTGGTAAAGGTGCGGCAGTATGAGTGACGTTCTTTTAGAACCGAGGGCTAATACACACCTTACGCCTATGCATCAACATTCACGTGCAGAAAAACTGACGTACTTTTACAAACGAGTGCTAAACATACGCAATTTAAATACCGTAGTTCTAGAACCGTGCGCTAAAGATACGACTCACATATGCAAATCACGCGCATATCGACTGCCATACCAGAAAAACTCACGTACTTTTAGAAACGAATGCTTAAGATACGGCAAATTAACTGCCGTACTTCTAAAACCGATCGCTAATGATACGGCGCACGTATGAAAATCTTGCGTATGCGCATATCGACTACCGTACCTTTAGACAAGTGATGCTAAAAATATAACACACGTAACCAGAAATAAAAGCATGCGAACGCGCCGAATGAGCGCCGTACTTTTAGAACCGAGTACTAAAGGTACGGCAGTATGAGAGCCGTGGTTTTAGAATCGAGGGCTATTATTCAGCTTACGCCTATACATCAACATGCACGCGCACACAAACTCACGTACTTTTAGAAACGAGTGCAACAGATACGGCAATTTAACTGTCATACTTTTAGAACCGTAACCTAAAGATACGACTCACAAATGAAAATCACGCGCATATCGACTGCAGTACCAAAAAAACTCACGTACTTTTAGAAACGAGTGCTAAAAATACGGCAATTTAACTGCCGTACTTCTAGAACCGAGTGCTAAAGATAGGCTCACGTATAAAAATCATGTGCATGCGCATATCGACTGCCGTACCTTTAGACAAGTGATGCTAAAAATGCAACTCACATAACCGGAAATAAAAGCATGCGCACGCGCAGAATGAGGGTCGTACTTTTTGAACCTAGTCCTAAAGGTACGGCAGTATGATTACCGTACTTTTAGATCCGGGTGCTAAAGGTACGGCATTATGAGTGCCGTACTTTCAGAACCGAGGGTTAAGCTACAGCTTACGACAATGCATCAACATGTACGCGCAGAAAAACTCACGTACTTTTAGGAACGAGAGTTAAGATACGCTGTTCAACTACCGTACTTCTAGAAACGTGCGCTAAACATTCGGCTCACATATGAAAATCACGCGCATATCGACTGCCGTACCAGAAAAACTCACGTACTTGTAGAAAAGAGTGCTAAAGATACTGCAATTTAACTGCCGTACTTCAAGAATCGAGCGCTAAAGATACGATTCACGTATGAAAATTATGCGCATGCGCATATCGACTGCCGTACCATTAGAAAAGTGATGCTAAAAATACAAGTCATTTAACCGGAAATAAAAGTATGCGAACGCGCAGAACGAGTGCCGTACTTTAGGAACAGAGTGCTAAAGTTACTACAGTATGAGTGCCGTATTTTAGAACCGAAGGCTAAGATACAGCTGTCGCATATGCATCAACATACACGCGCAGAAAAAACACACGTATTTTTAGAAACGAGTGCTAAAGATACGGCTTACAAAAATGAAAATCACGCGCATATCGACTGCAGTACCAACAAAACTCACGTACTTTTAGAAACGACTGCTAAAGATGTGGCAATTTAACTGCCGTATTTCTAGAACCGAGCGCTAAAGATACGGCTGCCGTATGAAATTTATGTGCATGCGCATATCGTCTGCCGTACCTTTAGACAAGTGATGCTAAAAATACAACTCACGTAACCGGAAATAAAAGTATGCGCACGCGCACAACTAGTGTCGTACTTTTAGAACCGAGAGCTAAGATACAGCTTACGCATATGCATCAACATGCACATGCAGAGAAACTCACGTATTTTTAGAAACTGGTGCCTAAAGATACGGCAATTTAACTGCAGTACTTCTAGAACCGAGCGGTAAAGATACGGCTCACTTATGAAAATCATGGGCATGCGCATATCGACTGCCGTACCCTTAGATAAGTGATGCTAAAAATACAACTCACGTAACCGGAAATAAAAGCATGCGCACGCGCAGAATGAGCGCCGTACTTTTAGAACTGAGGGCTAAGATAAAGCTTACGCCTATGCATCAACATCCACGCGCACAAAAACTCACGTACTTTTAGAAAGGAGTGCTACAGATACGGCAATTTAACTGCCGCACTTTTAGAACCGTACGCTAAAGATACGGCTCACAAATGAAAATCACGCGCATATCGACTGCAGTACCAAAAAAACTCACGTACTTTTAGAAACGACTGCTAAAGATACGGCAATTTATCTGCCGTACTTCTAGAACCGAGTGCTAAAGTTACAACAGTATGAGTGCCGTACTTTGAGAAACGAGTGCTAAAGGTACGGCAGTATGAGAGCCGTACTTTTAGAACCGAGGGCTAAGATACAGCTTACGCCTATGCATCGTCATGCACGCGAACAAAAACTCACGTACTTTTAGAAACGAGTGCTAAAGATACGGCAATTTAACTGCCGTACTTTTAGAACCGTACGCTAAAGATACGGCTCACAAATGAAAATAACGCTTATAACGACTGCAGTACCAGAAAAACTCATGTACTTTTAGAAACGACTGCTAAATATACGGCAATTTAACTGCCGTACTTCTAGAACAGAGCGCTAAAGATACGGCTGACGTATGAAAATCATGCCCATGCGCATATCGACTGCCGTACCTTTAGACAAGTGGTGCTAACATACATCTCACTTAACCGGAAATAAAAGAATGCGCACGCGCAGAACGACTGCGCACTTTAGGAATGGAGTGCTAAAGTTACTACAGTATGAGTGCCGTACTTTTAGAACCGAATGCTAAAGGTACGGCAGTATGAGTGCCGTACTTTTAGAAACGAGGGTTAAGATACAGCTGACGCATATGCATCAACATGCACGCGCAGAAAAACTTACGTATTTTTAGAAAATAGTGCTAAAGATACAGCAATTTAACTGCCGTACTTCTAGAACCGAGCGCTAAAGATACGATTCACATATGAAAATTATGCGCATGCGCATATCGACTGCCGTACCACTAGACAAGTGATGCTAAAAATACAACTCATTTAACCGGAAATAAAAGTATGCGAACGCGCAGAACGAGTGCCGTACTTTAGGAACGGAGTGCTAAAGTTACTACAGTATGAGTGCCGTATTTTAGAACCGAAGGCTAAGATACAGCTGTCGCATATGCATCAACATGCACGAGCAGAAAAAACTCACGTATTTTTAGAAACGAGTGCTAAGGATACGGCAATTTAACTGGCGTACTTTTAGAACCGTACGCTAAAGATACGGCTCAGAAATGAAAATCACGCACATATCGACTGCAGTACCAACAAAACTCACGTACTTTTAGAAACGACTGATAAAGATGTGGCAATTTAACTGCCGTATTTCTAGAACCGAGCGCTAAAGATACGGCTGCCGTATGAAATTTATGTGCATGCGCATATCGTCTGCCGTACCTTTAGACAAGTGATGCTAAAAATACAACTCACGTAACCGGAAATAAAAGTATGCGCACGCGCACAACTAGTGTCGTACTTTTAGAACCGAGAGCTAAGATACAGCTTACGCATATGCATCAACATGCACATGCAGAGAAACTCACGTATTTTTAGAAACTGGTGCCTAAAGATACGGCAATTTAACTGCAGTACTTCTAGAACCGAGCGGTAAAGATACGGCTCACTTATGAAAATCATGGGCATGCGCATATCGACTGCCGTACCCTTAGATAAGTGATGCTAAAAATACAACTCACGTAACCGGAAATAAAAGCATGCGCACGCGCAGAATGAGCGCCGTACTTTTAGAACTGAGGGCTAAGATAAAGCTTACGCCTATGCATCAACATCCACGCGCACAAAAACTCACGTACTTTTAGAAAGGAGTGCTACAGATACGGCAATTTAACTGCCGCACTTTTAGAACCGTACGCTAAAGATACGGCTCACAAATGAAAATCACGCGCATATCGACTGCAGTACCAAAAAAACTCACGTACTTTTAGAAACGACTGCTAAAGATACGGCAATTTATCTGCCGTACTTCTAGAACCGAGTGCTAAAGTTACAACAGTATGAGTGCCGTACTTTGAGAAACGAGTGCTAAAGGTACGGCAGTATGAGAGCCGTACTTTTAGAACCGAGGGCTAAGATACAGCTTACGCCTATGCATCGTCATGCACGCGAACAAAAACTCACGTACTTTTAGAAACGAGTGCTAAAGATACGGCAATTTAACTGCCGTACTTTTAGAACCGTACGCTAAAGATACGGCTCACAAATGAAAATAACGCTTATAACGACTGCAGTACCAGAAAAACTCATGTACTTTTAGAAACGACTGCTAAATATACGGCAATTTAACTGCCGTACTTCTAGAACAGAGCGCTAAAGATACGGCTGACGTATGAAAATCATGCCCATGCGCATATCGACTGCCGTACCTTTAGACAAGTGGTGCTAACATACATCTCACTTAACCGGAAATAAAAGAATGCGCACGCGCAGAACGACTGCGCACTTTAGGAATGGAGTGCTAAAGTTACTACAGTATGAGTGCCGTACTTTTAGAACCGAATGCTAAAGGTACGGCAGTATGAGTGCCGTACTTTTAGAAACGAGGGTTAAGATACAGCTGACGCATATGCATCAACATGCACGCGCAGAAAAACTTACGTATTTTTAGAAAATAGTGCTAAAGATACAGCAATTTAACTGCCGTACTTCTAGAACCGAGCGCTAAAGATACGATTCACGTATGAAAATTATGCGCATGCGCATATCGACTGCCGTACCACTAGACAAGTGATGCTAAAAATACAACTCATTTAACCGGAAATAAAAGTATGCGAACGCGCAGAACGAGTGCCGTACTTTAGGAACGGAGTGCTAAAGTTACTACAGTATGAGTGCCGTATTTTAGAACCGAAGGCTAAGATACAGCTGTCGCATATGCATCAACATGCACGAGCAGAAAAAACTCACGTATTTTTAGAAACGAGTGCTAAGGATACGGCAATTTAACTGGCGTACTTTTAGAACCGTACGCTAAAGATACGGCTCAGAAATGAAAATCACGCACATATCGACTGCAGTACCAACAAAACTCACGTACTTTTAGAAACGACTGCTAAAGATACGGCAATTTAACTGCCGTATTTCTAGAACCGAACGCTAAAGATACGGCTGACGTATGAAATTGATGTGCATGCGCATATCGACTGCCGTACCTTTAGACAAGTGATGCTAAAAATACAACTCACGTAACCGGAAATAAAAGAATGTGCACGCGCACAACGAATGTCGTACTTTTAGAACCGAGGGCTAAGATACAGCTTACGCATATGCATCAACATGCACGCGCAGAGAAACTCACGTATTTTTAGAAAGTGGTGCCTAAAGATACGGCAATTTAACTGCAGTAATTCTAGAACCGAGCGGTAAAGATACGGCTCACTTATGAAAATCAAGGGCATGCGCATATCGACTGCCGTACCTTTAGATAAGTGATGCTAAAAATACAACTCACTTAACCGTAAATAAAAATATGCGCACGCGCAGAACAAGTGCCGTACTTTTAGAATCGAGTGCTAAAGTTACAACAGTATGAGTGCCGTACTTTTAGAACCGAGTGCTAAAGGTACGGCAGTATGGGTGCCGTACTTTTAGAACCGAGGGCTAAGTTACAGCTTACGCATATGCATCAACATGCACGCGCAGAAAAACACACGTATTTTTAGAAATTAGTGCTAAAGATACAGCAATTTAACTGCCGTACTTCTAGAACCGAGCGGTAAAGATACGGCTCACTTATAAAAATCATGGGCATGCACATATCGACTGCTGTAACTTTAGACAAGGGATGCTAAAAATACAACTCACGTAACAAGAAATAAAAGCATGCGCACGCGCAGAATGAGTGCCGTTCTTTTAGAACCGAGTACTAAAGGTGCGGCAGTATGAGTGACGTTCTTTTAGAACCGCGGGCTAATACAAACCTTACGCCTATGCATCAACATGCACGTGCAGAAAAACTGACGTACTTTTACAAACGAGTGCTAAACATACGCAATTTAAATACCGTAGTTCTAGAACCGTGAGCTAAAGATACGACTCACATATGCAAATCACGCGCATATCGACTGCCATACCAGAAAAACTCACGTACTTTTAGAAACGAATGCTTAAGATGCGGCAAATTAACTGCCGTACTTCTAAAACCGATCGCTAATGATACGGCGCACGTATGAAAATCTTGCGTTTGCGCATATCGACTACCGTACGTTTAGACAAGTGATGCTAAAAATATAACACACGTAACCAGAAATAAAAGCATGCGAACGCGCAGATTGAGCGCCGTACTTTTAGAACCGAGTGCTAAAGGTACGGCAGTGTGAGTGCCGTACTTTCAGAACCGAGTGCTAAAGGTACGGCAGTATGAGAGCCATAGTTTTAGAATAGAGGGCTATGATTCAGCTTACGCCTTTACATCAACATGCACGCGCACACAAACTCACGTACTTTTAGAAACGAGTGCAAAAGTTACGGCAATTTAACTGTTATACATTTAGAACCGTAATCTAAAGATACAACTCACAAATGAAAATCACGCGCATATCGACTGCAGTACCAGAAAAACTCACGTACTTTTAGAAACGAGTGCTAAAATTACGGCAATTTAACTGCCGTACTTCTAGAACCGAGTGCTAAGATAGGCTCACGTATAAAAATCATGCGGATGCGCATATCGACTGCCGTACCTTTAGACAAATGATGCTAAAAATGCAACTCACGTAACCGGAAATAAAAGCATGCGCACGCGCAGAATGAGGGCCGTACTTTTTGAACCTAGTGCTAAAGGTACGGCATTATGAGTGCCGTACTTTTAGAACTGAGGGCTAAGCTACAGCTTACGACAATGCATCAACACGCACGCGCAGAAAAACTCACGTACTTTTAGGAACGACTGCTAAAGACACGCTGTTCAACTACCGTACTTCTAGAAACGTGCGCTAATCATTCGGCTCACATATGAAAATCAAGCGCATATCGACTAACGTACCAGAAAAACTCACGTACTTGTAGAAAAGAGTGCTAAAGATACTGCAATTTAACTGCCGTACTTCAAGAATCGAGCGCTATAGATACGATTCACGTATGAAAATTATGCGCATGCGCATATCGACTGCCGTACCATTAGACAAGTGATGCTAAAAATACAACTCATTTAACCGTAAATAAAAATATGCGCACGCGCAGAACAAGTGCCGTACTTTTAGAATCGAGTGCTAAAGTTACAACAGTATGAGTGCCGTACGTTTAGAACCGAGTGCTAAAGGTACGGCAGTATGGGTGCCGTACTTTTAGAACCGAGGGCTAAGTTACAGCTTACGCATATGCATCAACATGCACGCGCAGAAAAACACACGTATTTTTAGAAATTAGTGCTAAAGATACAGCAATTTAACTGCCGTACTTCTAGAACCGAGCGGTAAAGATACGGCTCACTTATAAAAATCATGGGCATGCGCATATCGACTGCTGTAACTTTAGACAAGGGATGCTAAAAATACAACTCACGTAACAAGAAATAAAAGCATGCGCACGCGCAGAATGAGTGCCGTATTTTTAGAACCGAGTGCTAAAGGTGCGGCAGTATGAGTGACGTTCTTTTAGAACCGCGGGCTAATACAAACCTTACGCCTATGCATCAACATGCACGTGCAGAAAAACTGACGTACTTTTACAAACGAGTGCTAAACATACGCAATTTAAATACCGTAGTTCTAGAACCGTGAGCTAAAGATACGACTCACATATGCAAATCACGCGCATATCGACTGCCATACCAGAAAAACTCACGTACTTTTAGAAACGAATGCTTAAGATGCGGCAAATTAACTGCCGTACTTCTAAAACCGATCGCTAATGATACGGCGCACGTATGAAAATCTTGCGTTTGCGCATATCGACTACCGTACCTTTAGACAAGTGATGCTAAAAATATAACACACGTAACCTTTAGAACCGTAATCTAAAGATACGACTCACAAATGAAAATCACGCGCATATCGACTGCAGTACCAGAAAAACTCACGTACTTTTAGAAACGAGTGCTAAAATTACGGCAATTTAACTGCCGTACTTCTAGAACCGAGTGCTAAGATAGGCTCACGTATAAAAATCATGCGGATGCGCATATCGACTGCCGTACCTTTAGACAAATGATGCTAAAAATGCAACTCACGTAACCGGAAATAAAAGCATGCGCACGCGCAGAATGAGGGCCGTACTTTTTGAACCTAGTGCTAAAGGTACGGCATTATGAGTGCCGTACTTTTAGAACTGAGGGCTAAGCTACAGCTTACGACAATGCATCAACACGCATGCGCAGAAAAACTCACGTACTTTTAGGAACGACTGCTAAAGACACGCTGTTCAACTACCGTACTTCTAGAAACGTGCGCTAATCATTCGGCTCACATATGAAAATCACGCGCATATCGACTAACGTACCAGAAAAACTCACGTACTTGTAGAAAAGAGTGCTAAAGATACTGCAATTTAACTGCCGTACTTCAAGAATCGAGCGATATAGATACGATTCACGTATGAAAATTATGCGCATGCGCATATCGACTGCCGTACCATTAGACAAGTGATGCTAAAAATACAACTCATTTAACCGGAAATAAAAGTATGCGAACGCGCAGAACGAGTGCCGTACTTCAGGAACGGAGTGCTAAAGTTACTACAGTATGAGTGCCGTATTTTAGAACCGAAGGCTAAGATACAGCTGTCGCATATGCATCAACATACACGCGCAGAAAAAACACACGTATTTTTAGAAACGAGTGCTAAAGATACGGCTTACAAAAATGAAAATCACGCGCATATCGACTGCAGTACCAACAAAACTCACGTACTTTTAGAAACGACTGCTAAAGATGTGGCAATTTAACTGCCGTATTTCTAGAACCGAGCGCTAAAGATACGGCTGCCGTATGAAATTAATGTGCATGCGCATATCGTCTGCCGTACCTTTAGACAAGTGTTGCTAAAAATACAACTCACGTAACCGGAAATAAAAGTATGCGCACGCGCACAACTAGTGTCGTACTTTTAGAACCGAGAGCTAAGATACAGCTTACGCATATGCATCAACATGCACATGCAGTGAAACTCACGTATTTTTAGAAACTGGTGCCTAAAGATACGGCAATTTAACTGCAGTACTTCTAGAACCGAGCGGTAAAGATACGGCTCACTTATGAAAATCATGGGCATGCGCATATCGACTGCCGTACCTTTAGATAAGTGATGCTAAAAATACAACTCACGTAACCGGAAATAAAAGCATGCGCACGCGCAGAATGAGCGCCGTACTTTTAGAACTGAGGGCTAAGATAAAGCTTACGGGTATGCATCAATATCCACGCGCACAAAAACTCACGTACTTTTAGAAAGGAGTGCTACAGATACGGCAATTTAACTGCCGCACTTTTAGAACCGTACGCTAAAGATACGGCTCACAAATGAAAATCACGCGCATATCGACTGCAGTACCAAAAAAACTCACGTACTTTTAGAAACGACTGCTAAAGATACGGCAATTTATCTGCCGTACTTCTAGAACCGAGTGCTAAAGTTACAACAGTATGAGTGCCGTACTTTGAGAAACGAGTGCTAAAGGTACGGCAGTATGAGAGCCGTACTTTTAGAACCGAGGGCTAAGATACAGCTTACGCCTATGCATCGTCATGCACGCGAACAAAAACTCACGTACTTTTAGAAACGAGTGCTAAAGATACGGCAATTTAACTGCCGTACTTTTAGAACCGTACGCTAAAGATACGGCTCACAAATGAAAATAACGCTTATAACGACTGCAGTACCAGAAAAACTCACGTACTTTTAGAAACGACTGCTAAATATACGGCAATTTAACTGCCGTACTTCTAGAACAGAGCGCTAAAGATACGGCTGACGTATGAAAATCATGCCCATGCGCATATCGACTGCCGTACCTTTAGACAAGTGGTGCTAAAATACATCTCACTTAACCGGAAATAAAAGAATGCGCACGCGCAGAACGAGTGCGCACTTTAGGAACGGAGTGCTAAAGTTACTACAGTATGAGTGCCGTACTTTTAGAACCGAATGCTAAAGGTACGGCAGTATGAGTGTCGTACTTTTAGAAACGAGGGTTAAGATACAGCTTACGCATATGCATCAACATGCACGCGCAGAAAAACTTACGTATTTTTAGAAAATAGTGCTAAAGATACAGCAATTTAACTGTCGTACTTCTAGAACCGAGCGCTAAAGATACGATTCACGTATGAAAATTATGCGCATGCGCATATCGACTGCCGTACCACTAGACAAGTGATGCTAAAAATACAACTCATTTAACCGGAAATAAAAGTATGCGAACGCGCAGAACGAGTGCCGTACTTTAGGAACGGAGTGCTAAAGTTACTACAGTATGAGTGCCGTATTTTAGAACCGAAGGTTAAGATACAGCTGTCGCATATGCATCAACATACACGCGCAGAAAAAACACACGTATTTTTAGAAACGAGTGCTAAAGATACGGCTTACAAAAATGAAAATCACGCGCATATCGACTGCAGTACCAACAAAACTCACGTACTTTTAGAAACGACTGCTAAAGATGTGGCAATTTAACTGCCGTATTTCTAGAACCGAGCGCTAAAGATACGGCTGCCGTATGAAATTAATGTGCATGCGCATATCGTCTGCCGTACCTTTAGACAAGTGTTGCTAAAAATACAACTCACGTAACCGGAAATAAAAGTATGCGCACGCGCACAACTAGTGTCGTACTTTTAGAACCGAGAGCTAAGATACAGCTTACGCATATGCATCAACATGCACATGCAGAGAAACTCACGTATTTTTAGAAACTGGTGCCTAAAGATACGGCAATTTAACTGCAGTACTTCTAGAACCGAGCGGTAAAGATACGGCTCACTTATGAAAATCATGGGCATGCGCATATCGACTGCCGTACCTTTAGATAAGTGATGCTAAAAATACAACTCACGTAACCGGAAATAAAAGCATGCGCACGCGCAGAATGAGCGCCGTACTTTTAGAACTGAGGGCTAAGATAAAGCTTACGGGTATGCATCAATATCCACGCGCACAAAAACTCACGTACTTTTAGAAAGGAGTGCTACAGATACGGCAATTTAACTGCCGCACTTTTAGAACCGTACGCTAAAGATACGGCTCACAAATGAAAATCACGCGCATATCGACTGCAGTACCAAAAAAACTCACGTACTTTTAGAAACGACTGCTAAAGATACGGCAATTTATCTGCCGTACTTCTAGAACCGAGTGCTAAAGTTACAACAGTATGAGTGCCGTACTTTGAGAAACGAGTGCTAAAGGTACGGCAGTATGAGAGCCGTACTTTTAGAACCGAGGGCTAAGATACAGCTTACGCCTATGCATCGTCATGCACGCGAACAAAAACTCACGTACTTTTAGAAACGAGTGCTAAAGATACGGCAATTTAACTGCCGTACTTTTAGAACCGTACGCTAAAGATACGGCTCACAAATGAAAATAACGCTTATAACGACTGCAGTACCAGAAAAACTCACGTACTTTTAGAAACGACTGCTAAATATACGGCAATTTAACTGCCGTACTTCTAGAACAGAGCGCTAAAGATACGGCTGACGTATGAAAATCATGCCCATGCGCATATCGACTGCCGTACCTTTAGACAAGTGGTGCTAAAATACATCTCACTTAACCGGAAATAAAAGAATGCGCACGCGCAGAACGAGTGCGCACTTTAGGAACGGAGTGCTAAAGTTACTACAGTATGAGTGCCGTACTTTTAGAACCGAATGCTAAAGGTACGGCAGTATGAGTGTCGTACTTTTAGAAACGAGGGTTAAGATACAGCTTACGCATACGCATCAACATGCACGCGCAGAAAAACTTACGTATTTTTAGAAAATAGTGCTAAAGATACAGCAATTTAACTGCCGTACTTCTAGAACCGAGCGCTAAAGATACGATTCACGTATGAAAATTATGCGCATGCGCATATCGACTGCCGTACCACTAGACAAGTGATGCTAAAAATACAACTCATTTAACCGGAAATAAAAGTATGCGAACGCGCAGAACGAGTGCCGTACTTTAGGAACGGAGTGCTAAAGTTACTACAGTATGAGTGCCGTATTTTAGAACCGAAGGCTAAGATACAGCTGTCGCATATGCATCAACATGCACGAGCAGAAAAAACTCACGTATTTTTAGAAACGAGTGCTAAGGATACGGCAATTTAACTAGCGTACTTTTAGAACCGTACGCTAAAGATACGGCTCAGAAATGAAAATCACGCGCATATCGACTGCAGTACCAACAAAACTCACGTACTTTTAGAAACGACTGCTAAAGATACGGCAATTTAACTGCCGTATTTCTAGAACCGAACGCTAAAGATACGGCTGACGTATGAAATTGATGTGCATGCGCATATCGACTGCCGTACCTTTAGACAAGTGATGCTAAAAATACAACTCACGTAACCGGAAATAAAAGAATGTGCACGCGCACAACGAATGTCGTACTTTTAGAACCGAGGGCTAAGATACAGCTTACGCATATGCATCAACATGCACACGCAGAGAAACTCACGTATTTTTAGAAACAGGTGCCTAAAGATACGGCAATTTAACTGCAGTAATTCTAGAACCGAGCGGTAAAGATACGGCTCACTTATGAAAATCAAGGGCATGCGCATATCGACTGCCGTACCTTTAGATAAGTGATGCTAAAAATACAACTCACGAAACCGGAAATAAAAGCATGCGCACGCGCAGAATGAGCGCCGTACTTTTAGAAATGAGGGCTAAGATAAAGCTTACGCCTATGCATCAACATGCACGCCCACAAAAACTCACGTACTTTTAGAAACGAGTGCTACAGGTACGGCAATTTAACTGCCGCACTTTCAGAACCGTACGCTAAAGATACGGCTCACAAATGAAAATCACGCGCATATCGACTGCAGTACCAAAAAAACTCACGTACTTTTAGAAACGACAGCTAAAGATACGGCAATTTATCTGCCGTACTTCTAGAACCGAGTGCTAAAGTTACAACAGTATGCGTGCCGTACTTTGAGAACCGAGTGCTAAAGGTACGGCAGTATGAGAGCCGTACTTTTAGAAACGAGGGCTAAGATACAGCTTACGCCTATGCATCGACATGCACGCGAACAAAAACTCACGTACTTTTAGAAACGAGTGCTAAAGATACGGCAATTTAACTGCCGTACTTTTAGAACCGTACGCTAAAGATACGGCTCACAAATGAAAATAACGCTTATATCTACTGCAGTACCAGAAAAACTCACGTACTTTTAGATACGACTGCTAAAGATACGGCAATTTATCTGCCGTACTTCTAGAACCGAGTGCTAAAGTTACAACAGTATGAGTGCCGTACTTTCAGAACCGAGTGCAAAAGGTACGGCAGTATGAGAGCCGTACTTTTAGAACCGAGGGCTGAGATACAGCTTACGCCTATGCATCGACATGCACACGAACAAAAACTCACGTACTTTTAGAAACGAGTGCTAAAGATACGGCAATTTAACTGCCGTACTTTTAGAACCGTACGCTAAAGATACGGCTCACAAATGAAAATAACGCTTATAACGAATGCAGTACCAGAAAAGCTCACCTACTTTTAGAAACGAATGCTAAAGATACGGCAATTTAACTGCCGTACTTCTAGAACAGAGCGCTAAAGATACGGCTGACGTATGAAAATCATACCCATGCGCATATCGACTGCCGTACCTTTAGACAAGTGGTGCTAAAATACATCTCACTTAACCGGAAATAAAAGTATGCGCACGCGCAGAACGAGTGCCGCACTTTAGGATCGGAGTGCTAAAGTTACAGCAGTATGAGTGCCGTACTTTCAGAACCGAGTGCTAAAGGTACGGCAGTATGAGAGCCGTACTTTTAGAACCGAGGGCAGAGATTCAGCTTACGCCTATGCATCGACATGCACGCGAACAAAAACTTACGTACTTTTAGAAACGAGTGCTAAAGATACGGCAATTTAACTGCCGTACTTTTAGAATCGTACGCTAAAGATACGGCTCACAAATGAAAATAACGCTTTTAACGACTGCAGTACCAGAAAAACTCACCTACTTTTAGAAACGACTGCTAAATATACGGCAATTTAACTGCCGTACTTCTAGAACAGAGCGCTAAAGATACGGGTGACGTATGAAAATCATGCCCATGCGCATATCGACTGCCGTACCTTTAGACAAGTGGTGCTAAAATACATCTCACTTAACCGGAAATAAAAGTATGCGCACGCGCAGAACGAGTGCCGTACTTTAGGAACGGAGTGCTAAAGTTACTACAGTATGAGTGCCGTACTTTTAGAACCGAATGCTAAAGGTACGGCAGTATGAGTGCCGTACTTTTAGAACCGAGGGCTAAGATACAGCTTACGCATATGCATCAACATGCACGCGCAGAAAAACACACGTATTTTTAGAAATTAGTGCTAAAGATACAGCAATTAACTGCCGTACTTCTAGAACCGAGCGGTAAAGATACGGCTCACTTATGAAAATCATGGGCATGCGCATATCGACTGCCGTAACTTTAGACAAGGGATGCTAAAAATACAACTCACGTAACAAGAAATAAAAGCATGCGCACGCGCAGAATGAGTGCCGTACTTTTAGAACCGAGTGCTAAAGGTGCGGCAGTATGAGTGACGTTCTTTTAGAACCGAGGGCTAATACACACCTTACGCCTATGCATCAACATTCACGTGCAGAAAAATTGACGTACTTTTACAAACGAGTGCTAAACATACGCAATTTAAATACCGTAGTTCTAGAACCGTGCGCTAAAGATACGACTCACATGTGCAAATCACGCGCATATCGACTGCCATACCAGAAAAACTCACGTACTTTTAGAAACGAATGCTTAAGATACGGCAAATTAACTGCCGTACTTCTAAAACCGATCGCTAATGATACGGCGCACGTATGAAAATCTTGCGTATGCGCATATCGACTACCGTACCTTTAGACAAGTGATGCTAAAAATATAACACACGTAACCAGAAATAAAAGCATGCGAACGCGCCGAATGAGCGCCGTACTTTTAGAACCGAGTACTAAAGGTACGGCAGTATGAGAGCCGTAGTTTTAGAATCGAGGGCTATTATTCAGCTTACGCCTATACATCAACATGCACGCGCACACAAACTCACGTACTTTTAGAAACGAGTGCAACAGATACGGCAATTTAACTGTCATACTTTTAGAACCGTAACCTAAAGATACGACTCACAAATGAAAATCACGCGCATATCGACTGCAGTACCAAAAAAACTCACGTACTTTTAGAAACGAGTGCTAAATATACGGCAATTTAACTGCCGTACTTCTAGAACCGAGTGCTAAAGATAGGCTGACGTATAAAAATCATGTGCATGCGCATATCGACTGCCGTACCTTTAGACAAGTGATGCTAAAAATGCAACTCACGTAACCGGAAATAAAAGCATGCGCACGCGCAGAATGAGGGTCGTACTTTTTGAACCTAGTCCTAAAGGTACGGCAGTATGATTACCGTACTTTTAGATCCGGGTGCTAAAGGTACGGCATTATGAGTGCCGTACTTTCAGAACCGAGGGTTAAGCTACAGCTTACGACAATGCATCAACATGTACGCGCAGAAAAACTCACGTACTTTTAGGAACGAGAGTTAAGATACGCTGTTCAACTACCGTACTTCTAGAAACGTGCGCTAAACATTCGGCTCACATATGAAAATCACGCGCATATCGACTGCCGTACCAGAAAAACTCACGTACTTGTAGAAAAGAGTGCTAAAGATACTGCAATTTAACTGCCGTACTTCAAGAATCGAGCGCTAAAGATACGATTCACGTATGAAAATTATGCGCACGCGCATATCGACTGCCGTACCATTAGAAAAGTGATGCTAAAAATACAAGTCATTTAACCGGAAATAAAAGTATGCGAACGCGCAGAACGAGTGCCGTACTTTAGGAACGGAGTGCTAAAGTTACTACAGTATGAGTGCCGTATTTTAGAACCGAAGGCTAAGATACAGCTGACGCATATGCATCAACATGCACGAGCAGAAAAAACTCACGTATTTTTAGAAACGAGTGCTAAGGATACGGCAATTTAACTGCCGTACTTTTAGAACCGTACGCTAAAGATACGGCTCACAAATGAAAATCACGCGCATATCGACTGCAGTACCAACAAAACTCACGTACTTTTAGAAACGACTGCTAAAGATACGGCAATTTAACTGCCGTATTTGTAGAACTGAGCGCTAAAGATACGGCTGACGTATGAAATTAATGTGCATGCGCATATCGACTGCCGTACCTTTAGACAAGTGATGCTAAAAATACAATTTACGTAACCGGAAATAAAAGAATGCGCACGCGCACAACGAATGTCGTACTTTTAGAACCGAGGGCTAAGATACAGCTTACGCATATGCATTAACATGCACGCGCAGAGAAACTCACGTATTTTTAGAAACTGGTGCCTAAAGATACGGCAATTTAACTGCAGTACTTCTAGAACCGAGCGGTAAAGATACGGCTCACTTATGAAAATCATGGGCATGCGCATATCGACTGCCGTACCTTTAGATAAGTGATGCTAAAAATACAACTCACGTAACCGGAAATAAAAGCATGCGCACGCGCAGAATGAGCGCCGTACTTTTAGAACTGAGGGCTAAGATAAAGCTTACGCCTATGCATCAACATGCACGCGCACAAAAACTCACGTACTTTTAGAAACGAGTGCTACATATACGGCAATTTAACTGCCGCACTTTTAGAACCGTACGCTAAAGATACGGCTCACAAATGAAAATCACGCGCATATCGACTGCAGTACCAAAAAAACTCACGTACTTTTAGAAACGACTGCTAAAGATACGGCAATTAATCTGCCGTACTTCTAGAACCGAGAGCTAAAGTTACAACAGTATGAGTGCCGTACTTTGAGAACCGAGTGCTAAAGGTACGGCAGTATGAGAGCCGTATTTTTAGAACCGAGGGCTAAGATACAGGTGTCGCATATGCATCGACATGCACGCGAACAAAAACTCACGTACTTTTAGAAACGAGTGCTAAAGATACGGCAATTTAACTGCCGTACTTTTAGAACCGTACGCTAAATATACGGCTCACAAATGAAAATAACGCTTATATCGACTGCAGTAACAGAAAAACTCACGTACTTTTAGAAACGACTGCTAAAGATACGGCAATTTAACTGCCGTACTTCTAGAACAGAGCGATAAAGATACGGCTGACGTATGAAAATCATGCCCATGCGCATATCGACTGCCGTACCTTTAGACAAGTGGTGCTAAAATACAACACACTTAACCGGAAATAAAAGTATGCGCACGCGCACAACGAGTGCCGTACTTTTAGAACCGAGGGCTAAGATACAGCTTACGCCTATGCATCGACATGCACGCAACAAAAACTCACGTACTTTTAGAAACGAGTGCTAAAGATACGGCAATTTAACTGCCGTACTTTTAGAACCGTACGCTAAAGATACGGCTCACAAATGAAAATAACGCTTATATCGACTGCAGTACCAGAAAAACTCACGTACTTTTAGAAACGACTGCTAAAGATACGGTAATTTAACTGCCGTACTTCTAGAACAGAGCGCTAAAGATACGGCTGACGTATAAAAATCATGTCCATGCGCATATCGACTGCCGTACCTTTAGACAAGTGGTGCTAAAATACAACTCACGTAACCGGAAATAAAAGCATGCGCACGCGCAGAATGAGGGACGTACTTTTTGAACCTAGTCCTAAAGGTACGGCAGTATGATTACCTTACTTTTAGATCCGGGTGCTAAAGGTACGGCATTATGAGTGCCGTACTTTCAGAACCGAGGGTTAAGTTACAGCTTTCGACAATGCATCAACATACACGCGCAGAAAAACTCACGTACTTTTAGGAACGAGTGCTGAAGATACGCTGTTGAACTACCGTACTTCTAGAAACGTGCGCTAAACATTCGGCTCACATATGAAAATCACGCGCATATCGACTGCCGTACCATAAAAACTCACGTACTTGTAGGAAAGAGTGCTAAAGATACTGCAATTTAACTGCCGTACTTAAAGAATCGAGCGCTAAAGATACGATTCACGTATGAAAATTATGCGCATGCGCATATCGACAACCGTACCATTAGACAAGTGATGCTAAAAATACAACTTATTTAACAGGAAATAAAAGTATGCGAACGCGCAGAACGAGTGCCGTACTTTAGGAACGGAGTGCTAAAGTTACTACAGTATGAGTGCCGTATTTTAGAACCGAAGGCTAAGATACAGCTGTCGCATATGCGTCAACATGCACGCGCAGAAAAAACTCACGTATTTTTAGAAACGAGTGCTAAGGATACGGCAATTTAACTGGCGTACTTTTAGAACCGTACGCTAAAGATACGGCTCACAAATGAAAATCACGCGCATATCGACTGCAATACCAACAAAACTCACGTACTTTTAGAAACGACTGCTAAAGATACGGCAATTTAACTGCCGTATTTCTAGAACCGAGCGCTAAAGATACGGCTGCCGTATGAAATTTATGTGCATGCGCATATCGACTGCCGTAACTTTAGACAAATGATGCTAAAAATAAAACTCACGTAACCGGAAATAAAAGTATGCGCACGCGCACAACGAGTGTCGTACTTTTAGAACAGCGGGCTAAGATACAGCTTACGCATATGCATCAACATGCACGCGCAGAGAAACTCACGTATTTTTAGAGACTGGTGCCTAAAGATACGGCAATTTATCTGCCGTACTTCTAGAACCGAGTGCTGAAGTTACAACAGTATGAGTGCCGTACTTTGAGAACCGAGTGCTAAAGGTACGGCAGTATGAGAGCCGTACTTTTAGAACCGAGGGCTAAGATACAGCTTACGCCTATGCATCGACATGCACGCGAACAAAAACTCACGTACTTTTAGAAACGAGTGCTAAAGATACGGCAATTTAACTGCCGCACTTTTAGAACCGTACGCTAAAGATACGGCTCACAAATGAAAATAACTCTTATATCGACTGCAGTACCAGAAAAACTCACGTACTTTTAGAAACGACTGCTAAAGATACGGCAATTTATCTGCCGTACTTCTAGAACCGAGTGCTATAGTTACAACAGTATGACTGCCGTACTTTCAGAACCGAGTGTTAAAGGTACGGCAGTATGAGAGCCGTACTTTTAGAACCGAGGGCTGAGATACAGCTTTCGACAATGCATCAACATACACGCGCAGAAAAACTCACGTACTTTTAGGAACGAGTGCTAAAGATACGCTGTTGAACTGCCGTACTTCTAGAAACGTGCGCTAAACATTCGGCTCACATATGAAAATCACGCGCATATCGACTGCCGTACCAGAAAAACTCACGTACTTGTAGGAAAGAGTGCTAAAGATACTGCAATTTAACTGCCGTACTTCAAGAATCGAGCGCTAAAGATACGATTCACGTATGAAAATTATGCGCATGCGCATATCGACAGCCGTACCATTAGACAAGTGATGCTAAAAATGCAACTTATTTAACAGGAAATAAAAGTATGCGAACGCGCAGAACGAGTGCCGTACTTTAGGAACGGAGTGCTAAAGTTACTACAGTATGAGTGCCGTATTTTAGAACCGAAGGCTAAGATACAGCTGTCGCATATGCGTCAACATGCACGCGCAGAAAAAACTCACATATTTTTAGAAACGAGTGCTAAGGATACGGCAATTTAACTGGCGTACTTTTAGAACCGTACGCTAAAGATACGGCTCACAAATGAAAATCACGCGCATATCGACTGCAATACCAACAAAACTCACGTACTTTTAGAAACGACTGCTAAAGATACGGCAATTTAACTGCCGTATTTCTAGAACCGAGCGCTAAAGATACGGCTGCCGTATGAAATTTATGTGCATGCGCATATCGACTGCCGTAACTTTAGACAAATGATGCTAAAAATAAAACTCACGTAACCGGAAATAAAAGTATGCGCACGCGCACAACGAGTGTCGTACTTTTAGAACCGCGGGCTAAGATACAGCTTACGCATATGCATCAACATGCACGCGCAGAGAAACTCACGTATTTTTAGAAAATGGTGCCTAAAGATACGGCAATTTAACTGCAGTACTTCTAGAACCGAGCGGTAAAGATACGGCTCACTTATGAAAATCATGGGCATGCGCATATCGACTGCCGTACCTTTAGATAAGTGACGCTAAAAATACAACTCACGTAACCGGAAATAAAAGCATGCGCACGCGCAGAATGAGCGCCGTACTTTTAGAACTGAGGGCTAAGATAAAGCTAACGCCTATGCATCAACATGCACGCGCACAAAAACTCACGTACTTTTAGAAACGAGTGCTACAGATACGGCAATTTAACTGCCGCACTTTTAGAACCGTACGCTAAAGATACGGCTCACAAATGAAAATAACTCTTATATCGACTGCAGTACCAGAAAAACTCACGTACTTTTAGAAACGACTGCTAAAGATACGGCAATTTATCTGCCGTACTTCAAGAACCGAGTGCTATAGTTACAACAGTATGACTGCCGTACTTTCAGAACCGAGTGTTAAAGGTACGGCAGTAAGAGAGCCGTACTTTTAGAACCGAGGGCTGAGATACAGCTTACGCCTATGCATCGACATGCACACGAACAAAAACTCACGTACTTTTAGAAACGAGTGCTAAAGATACGGCAATTTATCTGCCGTACTTTTAGAACCGTACGCTAAAGATACGGCTCACAAATGAAAATAACGCTTATATCGACTGCAGTACCAGAAAAACTCACGTACTTTTAGAAACGACTGCTAAAGATACGGCAATTTATCTGCCGTACTTCTAGAACCGAGTGCTATAGTTACAACAGTATGACTGCCGTACTTTCAGAACCGAGTGTTAAAGGTACGGCAGTAAGAGAGCCGTACTTTTAGAACCGAGGGCTGAGATACAGCTTACGCCTATGCATCGACATGCACACGAACAAAAACTCACGTACTTTTAGAAACGAGTGCTAAAGATACGGCAATTTAACTGCCGTACTTTTAGAACCGTACGCTAAAGATACGGCTCACAAATGAAAATAACGCTTATATCGACTGCAGTACCAGAAAACTCACGTACTTTTAGAAACGACTGCTAAAGATACGGCAATTTAACTGCCGTACTTCTACAACAGAGCGCTAAAGATACGGCTGACGTATGAAAATCATGCCCATGCGCATATCGACTGCCGTACCTTTAGACAAGTGGTGCTAAAATACAACTCACTTAACCGGAAAAAAAAGTATTCGCACGCGCACAACGAGTGTCGTACTTTTAGAACCGAGGGCTAAGATACAGCTTACGCATATGCATCAACATGCAAGCGCAGAGAAACTCACGTATTTTTAGAAACTGGTGCCTAAAGATACAGCAATTTAACTACAGTACTTCTAGAACCGAGCGGTAAAGATACGGCTCACTTATGAAAATCATGGGCATGCGCATATCGACTGCCGTACCTTTAGATAAGTGATGCTAAAAATACAACTCACGTAACCGGAAATAAAAGCATGCGCACGCGCAGAATGAGCGCCATACTTTTAGAACTGAGGGCTAAGATAAAGCTTACGCCTATGCATCAAAATGCACGCGCACAAAAACTCACGTACTTTTAGAAACGAGTGCTACAGATACGGCAATTTAACTGCCGCACTTTTAGAACCGTACGGTAAAGATACGGCTCACAAATGAAAATCACGCGCATATCGACTGCAGTACCAGAAAAATTCACGTACTTTTAGAAACGACTGCTAAAGATACGGCAATTTATCTGTCGTACTTCTAGAACCGAATGCTAAAGTTACAACAGTATGAGTGCCGTACTTTGAGAACCGAGTGTTAAATTTACGGCAGTATGAGAGCCGTACATTTAGAACCGAGGGTTAAGATACAGCTTACGCCTATGCATCGACATGCACGCGAACAAAAACTCACGTACTTTTAGAAACGAGTGCTAAAGATACGGCAATTTAACTGCCGTACTTTTAGAACCGTACGCTAAAGATACGGCTCACAAATGAAAATAACGCTTATATCTACTGCAGTACCAGAAAAACTCACGTACTTTTAGATACGACTGCTAAAGATACGGCAATTTATCTGCCGTACTTCTAGAACCGAGTGGTAAAGTTACAACAGTATGAGTGCCGTACTTTCAGAACCGAGTGCAAAAGGTACGGCAGTATGAGAGCCGTACTTTTAGAACCGAGGGCTGAGATACAGCTTACGCCTATGCATCGACATGCACACGAACAAAAACTCACTTACTTTTAGAAACGAGTGCTAAAGATACGGCAATTTAACTGCCGTACTTTTAGAACCGTACGCTAAAGATACGGCTCACAAATGAAAATAACGCTTATATCGACTGCAGTACCAGAAAAACTCACGTACTTTTAGAAACGACTGCTAAAGATACGGCAATTTAACTGCCGTACTTCTAGAAAAGAGAGCTAAAGATACGGCTGACGTATGAAAATCATGCCCATGCGCATATCGACTGCCGTACCTTTAGACAAGTGGTGCTAAAATACAACTCATCTAACCGGAAATAAAAGTATGCGCACGCGCAGAACGAGAGCCGCACTTTAGGAACGGATGCTAAAGTTACTACAATATGAGTGCCGTACTTTTAGAACCGAATGCTAAAGGTACGGCAGTATGAGTGCCGAACTTTTAGATCCGAGGGCTAAGATACAGCTTACGCATATGCATCAACATGCACGCGCAGAGAAACTTACGTATTTTTAGAAAATAGTGCTAAAGATACAGCAATTTAACTGCCGTACTTCTAGACCCGAGCGCTAAAGATACGATTCACGTATGAAAATTATGCGCATGCGCATATCGACTGCCGTACCATTAGACAAGTGATGCTAAAAATACAACTCATTTAACCGGAAATAAAAGCATGCGCACGCGCAGAATGAGTGCCGTACTTTTAGAAACGAGTGCTAAAGTTGCGGCTGTATGAGTGACGTTCTTTTAGACCCGAGGGCTAATACACACCTTACGCCTGTGCATCAACATGCACGTGCAGAAAAACTGACGTACTTTTACAAACGAGTGCTAAACATACGCAATTTAAATACCGTAGTTCTAGAACCGTGCGCTAAAGATACGACTCACATATGCAAATCACGCGCATATCGACTGCCATACCAGAAAAAATCACGTACTTTTGGAAACGAATGCTTAAGATACGGCAAATTAACTGCAGTACTTCTAAAACCGATCGCTAATGATACGGCGCACCTATGAAAATCTTGCGTATGCGCATATCGACTACCGTTCGTTTAGACAAGTGATGCTAAAAATATAACAAACGTAACCAGAAATAAAAGCATGCGAACGCGCAGAATGAGCGCCGTACATTTAGAACCGAGTGCTAAAGGTACGGCAGTGTGAGTGCCGTACTTTCAGAACCGAGTGCTATAGGTACGGCGGTATGAGAGCCATAGTTTTAGAATCGAGGGCTATGATTCAGCTTACGCCTATACATCAACATGCACGCGCACACAAACTCACGTACTTTTAGAAACGAGTGCAAAAGTTACGGCAATTTAACTGTCATACTTTTAGTACCGTAACCTAAAGATACGACTCACAAATGAAAATCACGCGCATATCGACTGCAGTACCAGAAAAACTCACGTACTTTTAGAAACGTGTGCTAAAAATACGGCAATTTAACTGCATTACTTCTAGAACTGAGTGCTAAAGATAGGCTCACGTATAAAAATCATGCGCATGCGCATATCGACTGCCGTACCTTTAGACAAGTGACGCTAAAAATGCAACTCACGTAACCGGAAATACAAGCATGCGCACGCGCAGAATGAGGGCCGTTCTTTTTGAACCTAGTCCTAAAGGTGCGGCGGTATGATTGCCGTACTTTTAGATTCGAGTGCTAAAGGTATGGCATTATGAGTGCCGTACTTTTAGAACCGAGGGCTAAGCTACAGCTTACGACAATGCATTAACACGCACGCGCAGAAAAACTCACGTACTTTTAGGAACGAGTGCTAAAGATACGCTGTTCAACTACCGTACTTCTAGAAACGTGCGCTAAACATTCGGCTCACATATGAAAATCACGCGCATATCGACTGCCGTACCAGAAAAATTCACGTACTTGTAGAAAAGAGTGCTAAAGATACTGCAATTTAACTGCCGTACTTCAAGAATCGAGCGCTAAAGATAAGATTCACGTATGAAAATTATGCGCATGCGCATATCGACAGCCGTACCATTAGACAAGTGATGCTAAAAATACAACTTATTTAACCGGAAATAAAAGTATGCGAACGCGCAGAACGAGTGCCGTACTTTAGGAACGGAGTGCTAAAGTTACTACAGTATGAGTGCCGTATTTTAGAACCGAAGGCTAAGATACAGCTCTCGCCTATGCATCAACATGCACGAGCTGAAAAAACTCACGTATTTTTAGAAACGACTGCTAAAGATACTGCAATTTAACTGCCGTATTTCTAGAACCGAGCGCTAAAGTTACGGCTGACGTATGAAATTTATGTTTATGCGCATATCGACTGCCGAACCTTTAGACAAGTGATGCTAAAAATACAACTCACGTAACCGGAAATAAAAGAATGCGCACGCGCACAACGAATGTCGTATTTTTAGAACCGAGGGCTAAGATACAGCTTACGCATATGCATCAACATGCACGCGCAGAGAAACTCACGTACTTTTAGAAACGAGTGCTACAGATACGGCAATTTAACTGCCGCACTTTTAGAACCGTACGCTGAAGATACGGTTCACAAATGAAAATCACGCGCATATCGACTGCAGTACCAAAAAAACTCACGTACTTTTAGAAACGACTGCTAAAGATACGGAAATTTATCTGCCGTACTTCTAGAACCGAGTGCTAAAGTTACAACAGTATGAGTGCCGTACTTTGAGAACCGAGTGCTAAAGGTACGGCAGTATGAGAGCCGCACTTTTAGAACCGAGGGCTAAGATACAGCTAACGCCTATGCATCGACATGCACGCGAACAAAAACTCACGTTCTTTTAGAAACGAGTGCTAAAGATACGGCAATTTAACTGCCGTACTTTTAGAACCGTACGCTAAAGATACGGTTCACAAATGAAAATAACGCTTATATCGACTGTAGTACCAGAAAAACTCACGTATTTTTAGAAACGACTGCTAAAGATACGGCAATTTAACTGCCGTACTTCTAGAACAGAGCGCTAAAGATACGGCTGACATATGAAAATCATGCCCATGCGCATATCGACTGTCGTACCTTTAGACAAGTGGTGCTAAAATACAACTCACTTAACCGGAAATAAAAGTATGCGCACGCGCAGAACGAGTGCCGCACTTTAGGAACGGAGTGCTAAAGTTACTACAGTATGAGTGCCGTACTTTTAGAACCGAATGCTAAAGGTACGGCAGTATGAGTGCCGTACTTTCAGAACCGAGGGTTAAGCTACAGCTTACGACAATGCATCAACATGCACGCACAGAAAAACTCACGTACTTTTAGGAACGAGTGCTAAAGAAACGCATTTCAACTACCGTAGTTCTAGAACCGTGCGCTAAAGATACGACTCACATATGCAAATCACGCGCATATCGACTGCCATACCAGAAAAAATCACGTACTTTTGGAAACGAATGCTTAAGATACGGCAAATTAACTGCAGTACTTCTAAAACCGATCGCTAATGATACGGCGCACCTATGAAAATCTTGCGTATGCGCATATCGACTACCGTACGTTTAGACAAGTGATGCTAAAAATATAACAAAAGTAACCAGAAATAAAACCATGCGAACGCGCAGAATGAGCGCCGTACTTTTAGAACCGAGTGCTAAAGGTACGGCAGTGTGAGTGCCGTACTTTCAGAACCGAGTGCTATAGGTACGGCGGTATGAGAGCCATAGTTTTAGAATCGAGGGCTATGATTCAGCTTACGCCTATACATCAACATGCACGCGCACACAAACTCACGTACTTTTAGAAACGAGTGCAAAAGTTACGGCAATTTAACTGTCATACTTTTAGAACCGTAACATAGAGATCCGACTCACAAATGAAAATCACGCGCATATCGACTGCAGTACCAGAAAAACTCACGTACTTTTAGAAACGAGTGCTAAAAATACGGCAATTTAACTGCCTTACTTCTAGAACCGAGTGCTAAAGATAGGCTCACGTACAAAAATCATGCGCATGCGCATATCGACTGCCGTACCTTTAGACAAGTGACGCTAAAAATGCAACTCACGTAACCGGAAATACAAGCATGCGCACGCGCAGAATGAGGGCCGTACTTTTTGAACCTAGTCCTAAAGGTGCGGCGGTATGATTGCCGTACTTTTAGATCCGAGTGCTAAAGGTATGGCATTATGAGTGCCGTACTTTTAGAACCGAGGGCTAAGCTACAGCTTACGACAATGCATCAACACGCACGCGCAGAAAAACTCACGTACTTTTAGGAACGAGTGCTAAAGATACGCTGTTCAACTACCGTACTTCTAGAAACGTGCGCTAAACATTCGGCTCACATATGAAAATCACGCGCATATCGACTGCCGTACCAGAAAATTCACGTACTTGTAGAAAAGAGTGCTAAAGATACTGCAATTTAACTGCCATACTTCAAGAATCGAGCGCTAAAGATACGATTCACGTATGAAAATTATGCGCATGCGCATATCGACTGCCGTACCGTTAGAAAAGTGATGCTAATAATACAACTCATTTAACCGGAAATAAAATATGCGAACGCGTAGAACGAGTGCCGTACTTTAGGAACGGAGTGCTAAAGTTACTACAGTATGATTGCCGTATTTTAGAACCGAAGGCTAAGATACAGCTGTCGCATATGCATCAACATGCACGCGCAGAAAAAACTCACGTATTTTAAGAAACGAATGATAAGGATACGGCAATTTAACTGGCGTACTTTTAGAACCGTACGCTAAAGATACGGCTCACAAATGAAAATCTCGCGCATGTCGACTGCAGTACCAACAAAACTCACGTACTTTTAGAAACGACTGCTAAAGATACGGCAATTTAACTGCCGTATTTCTAGAACCGAGCGCTAAAGATACGGCTGCCGTATGAAATTTATGTGCATGCGCATATCGACTGCCGTACCTTTAGACAAGTGATGCTAAAAATACAACTCACGTAACCGGAAATAAAAGTATGCGCACGCGCACAACGAGTGTCGTACTTTTAGAACCGAGGGCTAAGATACAGCTTACGCATATGCATCAACATGCACGCGCAGAGAAACTCACGTATTTTTAGAAACTGGTGCCTAAAGATACGGCAATTTAACTGCAGTACTTCCAGAACCGAGCGGTAAAGATACGGCTCACTTATGAAAATCATGGGCATGCGCATATCGACTGCCGTACCTTTAGATAAGTGATGCTAAAAATACAACTCACGTAACCGGAAATAAAAGCATGCGCACGCGCAGAATGAGCGCCGTACTTTTAGAAGTGAGGGCTAAGATAAAGCTTACGCCTGTGCATCAACATGCACGCGCACAAAAACTCACGTACTTTTAGAAACGAGTGCTACAGATACGGCAATTTAACTGCCGCACTTTTAGAACCGTACGCTAAAGATACGGCTCACAAATGAAAATCACGCGCATATCGACTGCAGTACCAGAAAAACTCACGTACTTTTAGAAACGACTGCTAAAGATACGGCAATTTATTTGCCGTACTTCTAGAACCGAGTGCTAAAGTTACAACAGTATGAGTGCCATACTTTGAGAACCGAGTGCTAAAGGTACGGCAGTATGAGAGCCGTAGTATAACCCATTAGACCCCGCGCGTCCGAAAGCGTCCGGGTGTTTTCTCCCCAGAGCGCCCGAAAGCGTCCGGTGGAGATAAAGCATCTAGCGGTGGCCCCATCTTGCGGATACTAATACTAGCTGATTCCTTGACAACTGAGCTATGAATTGTGGGTATTTTCGACATTGTGTTTGCATTGAAAAAAATTGAGTTTTTCGCGAAAGAAGTTCGCCACCTGTGGACCTTCAAAAATGGCGGCGCCTTGGACATCGTAGTTGTTTACTAATGACGAAGTTTGCGCTATTATTTCGTAGGATGGGACATTTCTGACACTGAACTAAAGGTAAGTTGACATTACGTTCGAAAGGCAATTGAATGAGCGATAAGATGGATGACTTGGTCTTGGGTTTTGTTTGTTACGTTGTTCAAGTTTGGTCACCGTCAGTTGGGTTTTCGGCACGAAGACTGCTGTTTATATGTTACTATATGAAAATTATGTCTTTTTTATTAGAATAAATGATTAGGATACGTATTCTAATTCAACTGTTGTAATAGTCAACATATGGTTGTTTCAGGTGTCAATATGCTAGTGATCACAATGTCAACACTGAGAAGTGACGTTGACGCGACACAGAAGCCATATGTAGGATGACAGCAACCAAGATAGAAGACTTATAAAGCTGTGTTTGCTGTCTATATTTATACAAAGTGAACTGATTTACATTGTTTCATGTCTAAGCAAGGCATGGCAAGTGTAAATATACAGTAGAATGCATTTGATGTCAATAAAATGTATGATATTCCACTCTATAGTTGTCCAGAATATAAATTTTCTACGTTTGTCACCAATAAGTAACAACATATATTTAACCAATCAACACCACAGTCACATAATTTTTAAGATAATTCAATGGACATCAAACTAAAAAAACTTGCAATTATAGAAAATCAATAGTTTTGAAGATACAGCTTACAAACTGCTAGCACCCAGAAATGTTGAGATCTGTGGCAGCAGCATGGGGAACAGGGACACATGCCAATATAACTGGCTGGGGTCTAATAGGTTAAGAACCGAGGGCTAAGATACAGCTTACGCCTATGCATCGACATGCACGCGAACTAAAAACTGACGTACTTTTAGAAACGAGTGCTAAAGATACGGCAATTTAACTGCCGTACTTTTAGAACCGTACGCTAAAGATACGGCTCACGTATAAAAATCATGTGCATGCGCATATCGACTGCCGTACCTTTAGACAAGTGATGCTAAAAATGCAACTCACGTAACCGGAAATAAAAGCATGCGCACGCGCAGAATGAGGGCCGTACTTTTTGAACCTAGTCCTAAAGGTACGGCAGTATGATTACCTTACTTTTAGATACGGGTGCTAAAGGTACGGCATTATGAGTGCCGTACTTTCAGAACCGAGGGTTAAGATACAGCTTACGACAATGCATCAACATGCACGCGCAGAAAAACTCACGTACTTTTAGGAACGAGTGCTAAAGAAACGCTGTTCAAATACCGTACTTCTAGAAACGTGCGCTAAACATTCGGCTCACATATGAAAATCACGCGCATATCGACTGCCGTACCAGAAAAACTCACGTACTTGTAGAAAAGAGTGCTAAAGATACTGCAATTTAACTGCCGTACTTCAAGAATCGAACGCTAAAGATACGATTCACGTATAAAAATTATGCGCATGCGCATATCGACTGCCGTACCATTAGACAAGTGATGCTAAAAATACAACTAATTTAACCGGAAATAAAAGTATGCGAACGCGAAGAACGAGTGCCCTACTTCAGGAACGGAGTGCTAAAGTTACTACAGTATGAGTGCCGTATTTTAGAACCGAAGGCTAAGATACAGCTGTCGCATATGCATCAACATGCACGCGCAGAAAAAACTCACGTATTTTTAGAAACGAGTGCTTAGGATACGGCAATTTAACTGGCGTACTTTTAGAACCGTACGCTATAGATACGGCTTACAAATGAAATTCACGCGCATATCGACTGCAGTTCTAACAAAACTCACGTACTTTTAGAAACGACTGCTAAAGATACTGCAATTTAACTGCCGTATTTCTAGAACCGAGCGCTAAAGATACGGCTGCCGTATGAAATTGATGTGCTTGCGCATATCGACTGCCGTACCTTTAGACAAGTGATGCTAAAAATACAACTCACGTAACCGGAAATAAAAGTATGCGCACGCGCACAACGAGTGTCGTACTTTTAGAACCGAGGGCTAAGATAGAGCTTACGCATATGCATCAACATGCAAACGCAGAGAAACTCACGTATTTTTAGAAACTGGTGCCTAAAGATACGGCAATTTAACTGCAGTACATCTAGAACCGAGCGGTAAAGATACGGCTCACTTAAGAAAATCATGGGCATACGCATATCGACTGCCGTACCTTTAGATAAGTGATGCTAAAAATACAACTCACGTAACCAGAAATAAAAGCATGCGCACGCGCAGAATAAGCGCCGTACTTTTAGAACTGAGGGCTAAGATACAGCTGTCGCATATGCATCAACATGCACGCGCACAAAAACTCACGTACTTTTAGAAACAATTTAACTGCCGCACTTTTAGAACCGTACGCTAAAGATACGGCTCACAAATGAAAATCACGCGCATATCGACTGCAGTACCAAAACAACTCACGTACTTTTAGAAACGACTCCTAAAGATACGGCAATTTATCTGCCGTACTTCTAGAACCGAGTGCTAAAGTTACAACAGTATGAGTGCCGTACTTTGAGAACCGAGTGCTAAAGGTACGGCAGTATGAGAGCCGTACTTTTAGAACCGAGGGCTAAGATACAGCTTACGCCTATGCATCGACATGCACGCGAACAAAAACTCACGTACTTTTAGAAACGAGTGCTAAAGATACGGCAATTTAACTGCCGTACTTTTAGAACCGTACGCTAAAGATACGGCTCACAAATGAAAATAACGCTTATATCGACTGCAGTGCCAGAAAAACTCACGTACTTTTAGAAACGACTGCAAAAGATACGGTAATTTAACTGCCGTACTTCTAGAACAGAGCGCTAAAGATACGGCTGACGTATGAAAATCATGCGCATGCGCATATCGACTGCCGTACCTTTAGACAAGTGGTGCTAAAATACAACTCACTTAACCGGAAATAAAAGTATGCGCACGCGCAGAACGAGTGCCGCACTTTAGGAACGGAGTGCTAAAGTTACTACAGTATGAGTGCCGTACTTTTAGAACCGAATGCTAACGGTACGGCAGTATGAGTGCCGTACTTTTAGAACCGAGGGCTAAGATACAGCTTACGCATATGCATCAACATGCACGCGCAGAAAAACTTACGTATTTTTACAAAATAGTGCTAAAGATACAGCAATTTAACTGCCGTACTTCTAGAACCGAGCGCTAAAGATACGATTCACGTATGAAAATTATGCGCATGCGCATATGGACTGCCGTACCATTAGACAAGTGATGCTAAAAATACAACTCATTTAACCGGAAATAAAAGTATGCGAACGCGCAGAACGAGTGCCGTACTTTAGGAACGGAGTGCTAAAGTTAGTACAGTATGAGTGCCTTATTTTAGAACCGAAGGCTAAGATACAGCTGTCGCATATGCATCAACATGCACGAGCAGAAAAAACTCACGTATTTTTAGAAACGAGTGCTAAGGATACGGCAATTTAACTGCCGTACTTTTAGAACCGTACGCTAAAGATACGGCTCACAAATGAAAATCACGCGCATATCGACTGCAGTACCAACAAAACTCACGTACTTTTAGAAACGGCAATTTAACTGCCGTATTTCTAGAACCGAGAGCTAAAGATACGGCTGACGTATGAAATTTATGTGCATGCGCATATCGACTGCCGTACCTTTAGACAAGTGATGCTAAAAATACAACTCACGTAACCGGAAATAAAAGAATGCGCACGCGCACAACGAATGTCGTACTTTTAGAACCGAGGGCTAAGATACAGCTTACGCATATGCATCAACATGCACGCGCAGAGAAACTCACGTATTTTTAGAAACTGGTGCCTAAAGATACGGCAATTTAACTGCAGTACTTCTAGAACCGAGCGGTAAAGATACGGCTCACTTATGAAAAGCACGGGCATGCGCATATCGACTGCCGTACCTTTAGATAAGTGATGCTAAAAATACAACTCACTTAACCGTAAATAAAAATATGCGCACGCGCAGAACAAGTGCCGTACTTTTAGAATCGAGTGCTAAAGTTACAACAGTATGAGTGCCGAACTTTTAGAACCGAGTGCTAAAGGTACGGCAGTATGAGTGCCGTACTTTTAGAACCGAGGGCTAAGTTATAGCTTACGCATATGCATCAACATGCACGCGCAGAAAAACACACGTATTTTCAGAAATTAGTGCTAAAGATACATCAATTTAACTGCCGTACTTCTAGAACCGAGCGGTAAAGATACGGCTCACTTATAAAAATCATGGGCATGCGCATATCGACTGCCGTAACTTTAGACAAGGGATGCTAAAAATACAACTCCCGTAACAAGAAATAAAAGCATGCGCTCGCGCAGAATGAGTGCCGTACTTTTAGAACCGAGTGCTAAAGGTGCGGCAGTATGAGTGACGTTCTTTTAGACCCGAGGGCTAATACACACCTTACGCCTATGCATCAACATGCACGTGCAGAAAAACTGACGTACTTTTACAAACGAGTGCTAAACATACGCAATTTAAATACCGTAGTTCTAGAACCGTGCGCTAAAGATACGACTCACATATGCAAATCACGCGCATATCGACTGCCATACCAGAAAAACTCACGTACTTTTAGAAACGAATGCTTAAGATACGGCAAATTAAC
>CM034533.1:54738059-54955985 GCA_020002185.1 Paraescarpia echinospica | reverse complement strand
TCTTGAGACATGTGATGCTAAAAATACAACTCACTTAACCGGAAATAAAAATATGCGCACGCGCAGAACGAGTGCCGTACTTTTAGAATCGAGTGCTAAAGTTACAACAGAATGAGTGCCGTACTTTTAGAATCGAGTGCTAAAGGTACGACAGTATGAGTGCCGTATTTTAGATCCGAGGGCTAAGATACAGCTTACGCATATGCATCAACATGCACGCGCAGAAAAACACACGTATATTTTAGAAATTAGTGCTAAAGATACGGCAATTTAACTGCCGTATTTCTAGAACCGAGCGCTAAAGATAAGGCTGACGTATGAAATTTACGTGCATGCGCGTATCGACTGCCGTACCTTTAGACAAGTGATGCTAAAAATACAACTCACGTAACCGGAAATAAAAGTATGCGCACGCGCACAACGAGTGTCGTACTTTTAAAACCGAGGGCTAAGATACAGCTTACGCATATGCATCAACATGCACGCGCAGAAAAACTCACGTATTTTTAGAAAATGGTGCCTAAAGATACGGCAATTTAAGTGCAGTACTTCTAGAACCGAGCGCTAAAGATACGGCTCACGTATAAAAATCATGGGCATGCTCATATTCATATCGATTGCCGTAACTTTAGACAAGGGATGCTAAAAATACAACTCACGTAACCAGAAATAAAAGCATGCGTACGCGCAGAATGAGTACCGTACTTTTAGAACCGAGTGCTAAAGGTGCGGCAGTATGAGTGACGTGCTTTTAGAACCGACGGCTAATATACACCTTACGCCTATGCATCAACATGCACGTGCAGAAAAACTGACGTACTTTTACAAACGAGTGCTAAACATACGCAATTTAAATATCGTAGTTCTAGAACCGTGCGCTAAAGATACGACTAACATATGCAAATCACGCGCATATCGACTGCCATACCTGAGAAACTCACGTACTTTTAGAAACGAATGCTTAAGATACGGCAAATTAACTGCCGTACTTCTAAAACCGATCGCTAATGATACAGCGCACGTACGAAAATCGTGCGTATGCGCATATCGACTACCGTACCTTTAGAAAAGTGATGCTAAAAATGTAACACACGTAACCAGAAATAAAAGCATGCGAACGAGCAGAATGAGCGCCGTACTTTTAGAACCAGTGTGTGTGCCGTACTTTCAGAACCGAGTGCTAAAGGTACGGCAGTATGAGAGCCATAGTTTTAGAATAGAGGGCTATGATTCAGCTTACGCCTATACATCAACATGCACGCGCACACAAACTCACGTACTTTTAGAAACGAGTGCAAAAGTTAGGGCAATTTAACTGTTATACTTTTAGAACCGTAATCTAAAGATACGACTCACAAATGAAAATCACGCGCATATCGACTGCAGTACCAGAAAAACTCGCGTACTTTTAGAAACGAGTGCTAAAAATACGGCAATTTAACTGCCGTACTTCTAGAACCGAGTGCTAAAGATAGGCTCACGTATAAAAATTATGCGCATGCGCATATAGACTGCCGTGCCTTTAGACAAGTGATGCTAAAAATGCAACTCACGTAACCGGAAATAAAAGCATGCGCACACGCAGAATGAGGGCCGTACTTTTTGAAACTAGTCCTAAAGGTGCGGCGGTATGATTGCCGTACTTTTAGATCCGAGTGCTAAAGGTACGGCATTATGAGCGCCGTACTTTTAGAACCGAGGGCTAAGCTACAGCTTACGACAATGCATCAACATGCACGCGCAGAAAAACTCACGTACTTTTAGGAACGAGTGCTAAAGATACGCTGTTCAACTACCGTACTTCTAGAAACGTGCGCTAAACATTCGGCTCACATATGAAAATCACGCGCATATCGACAGCCGTACCAGTAAAACTCACGTACTTGTAGAAAAGAGTGCTAAAGATACTGCAATTTAACTGCCGTACTTCAAGAATCGAGCGCTAAAGATACGATTCACGTATGAAAATTTTGCGCATGCGCATATCGACTGCCGTATCTTGAGACATGTGATGCTAAAAATACAACTCACTTAACCGGAAATAAAAATATGCGCACGCGCAGAACGAGTGCCGTACTTTTATAATCGAGTGCTAAAGTTACAACAGTATGAGTGCTGTACTTTTAGAATTGAGTGCTAAAGGTACGACAGTATGAGTGCCGTATTTTAGATCCGAGGGCTAAGATACAGCTTACGCATATGCATCAACATGCACGCGCAGAAAAACACACGTATATTTTAGAAATTAGTGCTAAAGATACGGCAATTTAACTGCCGTATTTCTAGAACCGAGCGCTAAAGATAAGGCTGACGTATGAAATTTACGTGCATGCGCGTATCGACTGCCGTACCTTTAGACAAGTGATGCTAAAAATACAACTCACTTAACCGGAAATAAAAATATGCGCACGCGCAGAACGAGTGCCGTACTTTTAGAATCGAGTGCTAAAGTTACAACAGAATGAGTGCCGTACTTTTAGAATCGAGTGCTAAAGGTACGACAGTATGAGTGCCGTATTTTAGATCCGAGGGCTAAGATACAGCTTACGCATATGCATCAACATGCACGCGCAGAAAAACACACGTATATTTTAGAAATTAGTGCTAAAGATACGGCAATTTAACTGCCGTATTTCTAGAACCGAGCGCTAAAGATAAGGCTGACGTATGAAATTTACGTGCATGCGCGTATCGACTGCCGTACCTTTAGACAAGTGATGCTAAAAATACAACTCACGTAACCGGAAATAAAAGTATGCGCACGCGCACAACGAGTGTCGTACTTTTAGAACCGAGGGCTAAGATACAGCTTACGCATATGCATCAACATGCACGCGCAGAAAAACTCACGTATTTTTAGAAAATGGTGCCTAAAGATACGGCAATTTAAGTGCAGTACTTCTAGAACCGAGCGCTAAAGATACGGCTCACGTATAAAAATCATGGGCATGCTCATATTCATATCGATTGCCGTAACTTTAGACAAGGGATGCTAAAAATACAACTCACGTAACCAGAAATAAAAGCATGCGTACGCGCAGAATGAGTGCCGTACTTTTAGAACCGAGTGCTAAAGGTGCGGCAGTATGAGTGACGTGCTTTTAGAACCGACGGCTAATACACACCTTACGCCTATGCATCAACATGAACGTGCAGAAAAACTGACGTACTTTTACAAACGAGTGCTAAACATACGCAATTTAAATATCGTAGTTCTAGAACCGTGCGCTAAAGATACGACTAACATATGCAAATCACGCGCATATCGACTGCCATACCTGAGAAACTCACGTACTTTTAGAAACGAATGCTTAAGATACGGCAAATTAACTGCCGTACTTCTAAAACCGATCGCTAATGATACAGCGCACGTACGAAAATCGTGCGTATGCGCATATCGACTACCGTACCTTTAGAAAAGTGATGCTAAAAATGTAACACACGTAACCAGAAATAAAAGCATGCGAACGAGCAGAATGAGCGCCGTACTTTTAGAACCAGTGTGTGTGCCGTACTTTCAGCACCGAGTGCTAAAGGTACGGCAGTATGAGAGCCATAGTTTTAGAATAGAGGGCTATGATTCAGCTTACGCCTATACATCAACATGCACGCGCACACAAACTCACGTACTTTTAGAAACGAGTGCAAAAGTTAGGGCAATTTAACTGTTATACTTTTAGAACCGTAATCTAAAGATACGACTCACAAATGAAAATCACGCGCATATCGACTGCAGTACCAGAAAAACTCGCGTACTTTTAGAAACGAGTGCTAAAAATACGGCAATTTAACTGCCGTACTTCTAGAACCGAGTGCTAAAGATAGGCTCACGTATAAAAATTATGCGCATGCGCATATAGACTGCCGTGCCTTTAGACAAGTGATGCTAAAAATGCAACTCACGTAACCGGAAATAAAAGCATGCGCACACGCAGAATGAGGGCCGTACTTTTTGAAACTAGTCCTAAAGGTGCGGCGGTATGATTGCCGTACTTTTAGATCCGAGTGCTAAAGGTACGGCATTATGAGCGCCGTACTTTTAGAACCGAGGGCTAAGCTACAGCTTACGACAATGCATCAACATGCACGCGCAGAAAAACTCACGTACTTTTAGGAACGAGTGCTAAAGATACGCTGTTCAACTACCGTACTTCTAGAAACGTGCGCTAAACATTCGGCTCACATATGAAAATCACGCGCATATCGACAGCCGTACCAGTAAAACTCACGTACTTGTAGAAAAGAGTGCTAAAGATACTGCAATTTAACTGCCGTACTTCAAGAATCGAGCGCTAAAGATACGATTCACGTATGAAAATTTTGCGCATGCGCATATCGACTGCCGTATCTTGAGACATGTGATGCTAAAAATACAACTCACTTAACCGGAAATAAAAATATGCGCACGCGCAGAACGAGTGCCGTACTTTTATAATCGAGTGCTAAAGTTACAACAGTATGAGTGCTGTACTTTTAGAATTGAGTGCTAAAGGTACGACAGTATGAGTGCCGTATTTTAGATCCGAGGGCTAAGATACAGCTTACGCATATGCATCAACATGCACGCGCAGAAAAACACACGTATATTTTAGAAATTAGTGCTAAAGATACGGCAATTTAACTGCCGTATTTCTAGAACCGAGCGCTAAAGATAAGGCTGACGTATGAAATTTACGTGCATGCGCGTATCGACTGCCGTACCTTTAGACAAGTGATGCTAAAAATACAACTCACGTAACCGGAAATAAAAGTATGCGCACGCGCACAACGAGTGTCGTACTTTTAGAACCGAGGGCTAAGATACAGCTTACGCATATGCATCAACATGCACGCGCAGAAAAACTCACGTATTTTTAGAAAATGGTGCATAAAGATACGGCAATTTAAGTGCAGTACTTCTAGAACCGAGCGCTAAAGATACGGCTCACGTATAAAAATCATGGGCATGCTCATATTCATATCGATTGCCGTAACTTTAGACAAGGGATGCTAAAAATACAACTCACGTAACCAGAAATAAAAGCATGCGTACGCGCAGAATGAGTGCCGTACTTTTAGAACCGAGTGCTAAAGGTGCGGCAGTATGAGTGACGTGCTTTTAGAACCGACGGCTAATACACACCTTACGCCTATGCATCAACATGAACGTGCAGAAAAACTGACGTACTTTTAGAAACGAGTGCTAAACATACGCAATTTAAATATCGTAGTTCTAGAACCGTGCGCTAAAGATACGACTAACATATGCAAATCACGCGCATATCGACTGCCATACCTCAGAAACTCACGTACTTTTAGAAACGAATGCTTAAGATACGGCAAATTAACTGCCGTACTTCTAAAACCGATCGCTAATGATACAGCGCACGTCCGAAAATCGTGCGTATGCGCATATCGACTACCGTACCTTTAGAAAAGTGATGCTAAAAATGTAACACACGTAACCAGAAATAAAAGCATGCGAACGAGCAGAATGAGCGCCGTACTTTTAGAACCAGTCTGTGTGCCGTACTTTCAGAACCGAGTGCTAAAGGTACGGCAGTATGAGAGCCATAGTTTTAGAATAGAAGGCTATGATTCAGCTTACGCCTATACATCAACATGCACGCGCACACAAACTCACGTACTTTTAGAAACGAGTGCAAAAGTTAGGGCAATTTAACTGTTATACTTTTAGAACCGTAATCTAAAGATACGACTCACAAATGAAAATCACGCGCATATCGACTGCAGTACCAGAAAAACTCACGTACTTTTAGAAATGAGTGCTAAAAATACGGCAATTTAACTGCCGTACTTCTAGAACCGAGTGCTAAAGATAGGCTCACGTATAAAAATTATGCGCATGCGCATATAGACTGCCGTGCCTTTAGACAAGTGATGCTAAAAATGCAACTCACGTAACCGGAAATAAAAGCATGCGCACGCGCAGAATGAGGGCCGTACTTTTTGAAACTAGTCCTAAAGGTGCGGCGGTATGATTGCCGTACTTTTAGATCCGAGTGCTAAAGGTACGGCATTATGAGCGCCGTACTTTTAGAACCGAGGGCTAAGCTACAGCTTACGACAATGCATCAACATGCACGCGCAGAAAAACTCACGTACTTTTAGGAACGAGTGCTAAAGATACGCTGTTCAACTACCGTACTTCTAGAAACGTGCGCTAAACATTCGGCTCACATATGAAAATCACGCGCATATCGACAGCCGTACCAGTAAAACTCACGTACTTGTAGAAAAGAGTGCTAAAGATACTGCAATTTAACTGCCGTACTTCAAGAATCGAGCGCTAAAGATACGATTCACGTATGAAAATTATGCGCATGCGCATATCGACTGCCGTATCTTGAGACGTATGATGCTAAAAATACAACTCACTTAACCGGAAATAAAAATATGCGCACGCGCAGAACGAGTGCCGTACTTTTATAATCGAGTGCTAAATTTACAACAGTATGAGTGCTGTACTTTTAGAATCGAGTGCTAAAGGTACGACAGTATGAGTGCCGTATTTTAGATCCGAGGGCTAAGATACAGCTTACGCATATGCATCAACATGCACGCGCAGAAAAACACACGTATTTTTTAGAAATTAGTGCTAAAGATACGGCAATTTAACTGCCGTATTTCTAGAACCGAGCGTTAAAGATAAGGCTGACGTATGAAATTTACGTGCATGCGCGTATCGACTGCCGTACCTTTAGACAAGTGATGCTAAAAATACAACTCACGTAACCGGAAATAAAAGTATGCGCACGCGCACAACGAGTGTCGTACTTTTAGAACCGAGGGCTAAGATACAGCTTACGCATATGCATCAACATGCACGCGCAGAAAAACACACGTATTTTCAGAAATTAGTGCTAAAGATACATCAATTTAACTGCCGTACTTCTAGAACCGAGCGGTAAAGATACGGCTCACTTATAAAAATCATGGGCATGCGCATATCGACTGCCGTAACTTTAGACAAGGGATGCTAAAAATACAACTCCCGTAACAAGAAATAAAAGCATGCGCTCGCGCAGAATGAGTGCCGTACTTTTAGAACCGAGTGCTAAAGGTGCGGCAGTATGAGTGACGTTCTTTTAGACCCGAGGGCTAATACACACCTTACGCCTATGCATCAACATGCACGTGCAGAAAAACTGACGTACTTTTACAAACGAGTGCTAAACATACGCAATTTAAATACCGTAGTTCTAGAACCGTGCGCTAAAGATACGACTCACATATGCAAATCACGCGCATATCGACTGCCATACCAGAAAAACTCACGTACTTTTAGAAACGAATGCTTAAGATACGGCAAATTAACTGCCGTACTTCTAAAACCGATCGCAATGATACGGCGCGCGTATGAAAATCTTGCGTATGCGCATATCGACTATCGTACCTTTAGACAAGTGATGCTAAAAATATAACACACGTAACCAGAAATAAAAGCATGCGAATGCGCAGAATGAGCGCCGTACTTTTAGAACCGAGTGCTAAAGGTACGGCAGTGTGATTGCCGTAATTTCAGAACCGAGTACTAAAGGTACGGCAGTATGAGAGCCGTAGTTTTAGAATCGAGGGCTATTATTCAGCTTACGCCTATACATCAACATCCACGCGCACACAAACTCACGTACTTTTAGAAACGAGTGCAACAGATACGGCAATTTAACTGTCATACTTTTAGAACCGTAACCTAAAGATACGACTCACAAATGAAAATCACGCGCATATCGACTGCAGTACCAGAAAAACTCACGTACTTTTAGAAACGAGTTCTAAAAATACGGCAATTTAACTGCCTACTTCTAGAACCGAGTGCTAAAGATAGGCTCACGTATAAAAATCATGTGCATGCGCATATCGACTGCCGTACCTTTAGACAAGTGATGCTAAAAATGCAACTCACGTAACCGGAAATAAAAGCATGCGCACGCGCAGAATGAGGGCCGTACTTTTTGAACCTAGTCCTAAAGGTACGGCAGTATGATTACCGTACTTTTAGATCCGGGTGCTAAAGGTACGGCATTATGAGTGCCGTACTCTCAGTACCGAGGGTTAAGATACAGCTTACGACAATGCATCAACATGCACGCGCAGAAAAACTCACGTACTTTTAGGAACGAGTGCTAAAGAAACGCTGTTCAACTACCGTACTTCTAGAAACGTGCGCTAAACATTCGGCTCACATATGAAAATCACGCGCATATCGACTGCCGTACCAGAAAAACTCACGTACTTGTAGAAAAGAGTGCTAAAGATACTGCAATTTAACTGCCGTACTTCAAGAATCGAACGCTAAAGATACGATTCACGTATAAAAATTATGCGCATGCGCATATCGACTGCCGTACCATTAGACAAGTGATGCTAAAAATAGAACTCATTTAACCGGAAATAAAAGTATGCGAACGCGCAGAACGAGTGCCGTACTTCAGGAACGGAGTGCTAAAGTTACTAAAGTATGAGTGCCGTATTTTAGAACCGAAGGCTAAGATACAGCTGTCGCATATGCATCAACATGCAATCGCAGAAAAAACACACGTATTTTTACAAACGAGTGCCAAGGTTACGGCAATTTAACTGGCGTACTTTTAGAACCGTACTCTAAAGATACGGCTTACAAATGAAAATCACGCGCATATCGACTGCAGTTCTAACAAAACTCACGTACTTTTAGAAACGATTGCTAAAGATACGGCAATTTAACTGCCTTATTTCTAGAACCGAGCGCTAAAGATACGGCTGCCGTATGAAATTGATGTGCTTGCGCATATCGACTGCCGTACCTTTAGACAAGTGATGCTAAAAATACAACTCACGTAACCGGAAATAAAAGTATGCGCACGCGCACAACGAGTGTCGTACTTTTAGAACCGAGGGCTAAGATACAGCTTACGCATATGCATCAACATGCACACGCAGAGAAACTCACGTATTTTTAGAAACTGGTGCCTAAAGATACGGCAATTTAACTGCAGTACTTCTAGAACCGAGCGGTAAAGATACGGCTCACTTAAGAAAATCATGGGCATACACATATCGACTGCCGTACCTTTAGCTAAGTGATGCTAAAAATACAACTCACGTAACCAGAAATAAAAGCATGCGCACGCGCAGAATAAGCGCCGTACTTTTAGAACTGAGGGCTAAGATACAGCTGTCGCATATGCATCAACATGCACGCGCACAAAAACTCACGTACTTTTGAAACAATTTAACTGCCGCACTTTTAGAACCGTACGCTAAAGATACGGCTCACAACTGAAAATCACGCGCATATCGACTGCAGTACCAAAAAAACTCACGTACTTTTAGAAACGACTCCTAAAGATACGGCAATTTATCTGCCGTACTTCTAGAACCGAGTGCTAAAGTTACAACATTATGAGTGCCGTATTTTGAGAACCGAGTGCTAAAGGTACGGCAGTATGAGAGCCGTATTTTTAGAACCGAGGGCTAAGATACAGCTTACGCCTATGCATCGACATGCACGCGAACAAAAACTCACGTACTTTTAGAAACGAGTGCTAAAGATACGGCAATTTAACTGCCGTACTTTTAGAACCGTACGCTAAAGATACGGCTCACAAATGAAAATAAAGCTTATATCGACTGCAGTACCAGAAAAACTCACGTACTTTTAGAAACGACTGCTAAAGATACGGTAATTTAACTGCCGTACTTCTAGAACAGAGCGCTAAAGATACGGCTGACGTATGAAAATCATGCGCATGCGCATATCGACTGCCGTACCTTTAGACAAGTGGTGCTAAAATACAACTCACTTAACCGGAAATAAAAGTATGCGCACGCGCAGAACGAGTGACGCACTTTAGGAACGGAGTGCTAAAGTTACTACAGTATGAGTGCCGTACTTTTAGAACCGAATGCTAAAGGTACGGCAGTATGAGTGCCGTACTTTTAGAACCGAGGGCTAAGATACAGCTTACGCATATGCATCAACATGCACGCGCAGATAAAATTACGTATTTTTAGAAAATAGTGCTAAAGATACAGCAATTTAACTGCCGTACTTCTAGAACCGAGCGCTAAAGATACGATTCACGTATGAAAATTATGCGCATGCGCATATCGACTGCCGTACCATTAGACAAGTGATGCTAAAAATACAACTCATTTAACCGGAAATAAAAGTATGCGAACGCGCAGAACGAGTGCCGTACTTTAGGAACGGAGTGCTAAAGTTAGTACAGTATGAGTGCCGTATTTTAGAACCGAAGGCTAAGATACAGCTGTCGCATATGCATCAACATGCACGAGCAGAAAAAACTCACGTATTTTTAGAAACGAGTGCTAAGGATACGGCAATTTAACTGCCGTACTTTTAGAACCGTACGCTAAAGATACGGCTCACAAATGAAAATCACGCGCATATCGACTGCAGTACCAACAAAACTCACGTACTTTTAGAAACGGCAATTTAACTGCCGTATTTCTAGAACCGAGAGCTAAAGATACGGCTGACGTATGAAATTTATGTGCATGCGCATATCGACTGCCGTACCTTTAGACAAGTGATGCTAAAAATACAACTCACGTAACCGGAAATAAAAGAATGCGCACGCGCACAACGAATGTCGTACTTTTAGAACCGAGGGCTAAGATACAGCTTACGCATATGCATCAACATGCACGCGCAGAGAAACTCACGTATTTTTAGAAACTGGTGCCTAAAGATACGGCAATTTAACTGCAGTACTTCTAGAACCGAGCGGTAAAGATACGGCTCACTTATGAAAATCACGGGCATGCGCATATCGACTGCCGTACCTTTAGATAAGTGATGCTAAAAATACAACTCACTTAACCGTAAATAAAAATATGCGCACGCGCAGAACAAGTGCCGTACTTTTAGAATCGAGTGCTAAAGTTACAACAGTATGAGTGCCGTACTTTTAGAACCGAGTGCTAAAGGTACGGCAGTATGAGTGCCGTACTTTTAGAACCGAGGGCTAAGTTATAGCTTACGCATATGCATCAACATGCACGCGCAGAAAAACACACGTATTTTCAGAAATTAGTGCTAAATATACATCAATTTAACTGCCGTACTTCTAGAACCGAGCGGTAAAGATACGGCTCACTTATGAAAATCATGGGCATGCGCATATCGACTGCCGTAACTTTAGACAAGGGATGCTAAAAATACAACTCCCGTAACAAGAAATAAAAGCATGCGCTCGCGCAAAATGAGTGCCGTACTTTTAGAACCGTGTGCTAAAGGTGCGGCAGTATGAGTGACGTTCTTTTAGACCCGAGGGCTAATACACACCTTACGCCTATGCATCAACATGCACGTGCAGAAAAACTGACGTACTTTTACAAACGAGTGCTAAACATACGCAATTTAAATACCGTAGTTCTAGAACCGTGCGCTAAAGATACGACTCACATATGCAAATCATGCGCATATCGACTGCCATACCAGAAAAACTAACGTACTTTTAGAAACGAATGCTTAAGATACGGCAAATTAACTGCCGTACTTCTAAAACCGATCGCAATGATACGGCACGCGTATGAAAATCTTGCGTATGCGCATATCGACTATCGTACCTTTAGACAAGTGATGCTAAAAATATAACACACGTAACCAGAAATAAAAGCATGCGAATGCGCAGAATGAGCGCCGTACTTTTAGAACCGAGTGCTAAAGGTACGGCAGTGTGATTGCCGTACTTTCAGAACCGAGTACTAAAGGTACGGCAGTATGAGAGCCGTAGTTTTAGAATCGAGGGCTATTATTCAGCTTACGCCTATACATCAACATCCACGCGCACACAAACTCACGTACTTTTAGAAACGAGTGCAACAGATACGGCAATTTAACTGTCATACTTTTAGAACCGTAACCTAAAGATACGACTCACAAATGAAAATCACTCGCATATCGACTGCAGTACCAGAAAAACTCACGTACTTTTAGAAACGAGTTCTAAAAATACGGCAATTTAACTGCCGTACTTCTAGAACCGAGTGCTAAAGATAGGCTCACGTATAAAAATCATGTGCATGCGCATATCGACTGCCGTACCTTTAGACAAGTGATGCTAAAAATGCAACTCACGTAACCGGAAATAAAAGCATGCGCACGCGCAGAATGAGGGCCGTACTTTTTGAACCTAGTCCTAAAGGTACGGCAGTATGATTACCGTACTTTTAGATCCGGGTGCTAAAGGTACGGCATTATGAGTGCCGTACTTTCAGAACCGAGGGTTAAGATACAGCTTACGACAATGCATCAACATGCACGTGCAGAAAAACTCACGTACTTTTAGGAACGAGTGCTAAAGAAACGCTGTTCAACTACCGTACTTCTAGAAACGTGCGCTAAACATTCGGCTCACATATGAAAATCACGCGCATATCGACTGCCGTACCAGAAAAACTCACGTACTTGTAGAAAAGAGTGCTAAAGATACTGCAATTTAACTGCCGTACTTCAAGAATCGAACGCTAAAGATACGATTCACGTATAAAAATTATGCGCATGCGCATATCGACTGCCGTACCATTAGACAAGTGATGCAAAAAATACAACTCATTTAACCGGAAATAAAAGTATGCGAACGCGCAGAACGAGAGCCGTACTTCAGGAACGGAGTGCTAAAGTTACTACAGTATGAGTGCCGTATTTTAGAACCGAAGGCTAAGATAAAGCTGCCGCATATGCAACAACATGCAATCGCAGAAAAAAAACACGTATTTTTAGAAACGAGTGCTAAGGTTACAGCAATTTAACTGGCGTACTTTTAGAACCGTACGCTAAAGATACGGCTTACAAATGAAAATCACGCGCATATCGACTGCAGTTCTAACAAAACTCACGTACTTTTAGAAACGACTGCTAAAGATACGGCAATTTAACTGCCGTATTTCTAGAACCGAGCGCTAAAGATACGGCTGCCGTATGAAATTGATGTGCTTGCGCATATCGACTGCCGTACCTTTAGACAAGTGATGCTAAAAATACAACTCACGTAACCGGAAATAAAAGTATGCGCACGCGCACAACGAGTGTCGTACTTTTAGAACCGAGGGCTAAGATACAGCTTACGCATATGCATCAACATGCACACGCAGAGAAACTCACGTATTTTTAGAAACTGGTGCCTAAAGATACGGCAATTTAACTGCAGTACTTCTAGAACCGAGCGGTAAAGATACGGCTCACTTAAGAAAATCATGGGCATACGCATATCGACTGCCGTACCTTTAGATAAGTGATGCTAAAAATACAACTCACGTAACCAGAAATAAAAGCATGCGCACGCGCAGAATAAGCGCCGTACTTTTAGAACTGAGGGCTAAGATACAACTGTCGCATATGCATCAACATGCACGCGCACAAAAACTCACGTACTTTTAGAAACAATTTAACTGCCGCACTTTTAGAACCGTACGCTAAAGATACGGCTCACAAATTAAAATCACGCGCATATCGACTGCAGTACCAAAAAAACTCACGTACTTTTAGAAACGACTCCTAAAGATACGGCAATTTATCTGCCGTACTTCTAGAACCGAGTGCTAAAGTTACAACAGTATGAGTGCCGTACTTTGAGAACCGAGTGCTAAAGGTACGGCAGTATGAGAGCCGTACTTTTAGAACCGAGGGCTAAGATACAGCTTACGCCTATGCATCGACATGCACGCGAACAAAAACTCACGTACTTTTAGAAACGAGTGCTAAAGATACGGCAATTTAACTGCCGTACTTTTAGAACCGTACGCTAAAGATACGGCTCACAAATGAAAATAACGCTGATATCGACTGCAGTACCAGAAAAACTCACGTACTTTTAGAAACGACTGCTAAAGATACGGTAATTTAACTGCCGTACTTCTAGAACAGAGCGCTAAAGATACGGCTGACGTATGAAAATCATGCGCATGCGCATATCGACTGCCGTACCTTTAGACAAGTGGTGCTAAAATACAACTCACTTAACCGGAAATAAAAGTATGCGCACGCGCAGAACGAGTGCCGCACTTTAGGAACGGAGTGCTAAAGTTACTACAGTATGAGTGCCGTACGTTTAGAACCGAATGCTAACGGTACGGCAGTATGAGTGCCGTACTTTTAGAACCGAGGGCTAATATACAGCTTACGCATATGCATCAACATGCACGCGCAGAAAAACTTACGTATTTTTACAAAATAGTGCTAAAGATACAGCAATTTAACTGCCGTACTTCTAGAACCGAGCGCTAAAGATACGATTCACGTATGAAAATTATGCGCATGCGCATATGGACTGCCGTACCATTAGACAAGTGATGCTAAAAATACAACTCATTTAACCGGAAATAAAAGTATGCGAACGCGCAGAACGAGTGCCGTACTTTAGGAACGGAGTGCTAAAGTTAGTACAGTATGAGTGCCTTATTTTAGAACCGAAGGCTAATATACAGCTGTCGCATATGCATCAACATGCACGAGCAGAAAAAACTCACGTATTTTTAGAAACGAGTGCTAAGGATAAGGCAATTTAACTGCCGTACTTTTAGAACCGTACGCTAAAGATACGGCTCACAAATGAAAATCACGCGCATATCGACTGCAGTACCAATAAAACTCACGTACTTTTAGAAACGGCAATTTAACTGCCGTATTTCTAGAACCGAGCGCTAAAGATACGGCTGACGTATGAAATTGATGTGCATGCGCATATCGACTGCCGTACCTTTAGACAAGTGATACTAAAAATACAACTCACGTAACCGGAAATAAAAGAATGCGCACGCGCACAACGAATGTCGTACTTTTAGAACCGAGGGCTAAGATACAGCTTACGCATATGCATCAACATGCACGCGCAGATAAACTCACGTATTTTTTAGAAACTGGTGCCTAAAGATACGGCAATTTAACTGCAGTACTTCTAGAACCGAGCGGTAAAGATACGGCTCACTTATGAAAATCATGGGCATGCGCATATCGACTGCCGTACCTTTAGATAAGTGATGCTAAAAATACAACTCACTTAACCGTAAATAAAAATATGCGCACGCGCAGAACAAGTGCCGTACTTTTAGAATCGAGTGCTAAAGTTACAACAGTATGAGTGCCGTACTTTTAGAACCGAGTGCTAAAGGTACGGCAGTATGAGTGCCGTACTTTTAGAACCGAGGGCTAAGTTATAGCTTACGCATATGCATCAACATGCACGCGCAGAAAAACACACGTATTTTCAGAAATTAGTGCTAAAGATACATCAATTTAACTGCCGTACTTCTAGAACCGAGCGGTAAAGATACGGCTAACTTATGAAAATCATGGGCATGCGCATATCGACTGCCGTAACTTTAGACAAGGGATGCTAAAAATGCAACTCACGTAACAAGAAATAAAAGCATGCGCTCGCGCACAACGAATGTCGTACTTTTAGAACCGAGTGCTAAAGTTACAACAGTATGAGTGCCGTACTTTGAGAACCGAGTGCTAAAGGTAAGGCAGTATGAGAGCCGTACTTTTAGAAACGAGGGCTGAGATACAGCTTACGCCTATGCATCGACATGTACGCGAACAAAAACTCACGTACTTTTAGAAACGAGTGCTAAAGATACGGCAATTTAATTGCCGTACTTTTAGAACCGTACGCTAAAGATACGGCTCACAAATGAAAATAACGCTTATGTCGACTGCAGTACCAAAAAAACTGACGTACTTTTAGAAACGACTGCTAAAGATACGGTAATTTAACTGCCGTACTTCTAGAACAGAGCGCTAAAGATACGGCTGACGTATGAAAATCATGCCCATGCGCATATCGACTGCCGTACCTTTAGATAAGTGATGCTAAAAATACAACTCACGTAACCGGAAATAAAAGCATGCGCACGCGCAGAATGAGCGCCGTACTTTTAGAACTGAGGGCTAAGATAAAGCTTACACCTATGCATCAACATGCACGCGCACAAAAACTCACGTACTTTTAGAGACGAGTGCTACAGATACGGCAATTTAACTGCCGCACTTTTAGAACCGTACGCTAAAGATACGGCTCACAAATGAAAATCACGCGCATATCGACTGCAGTTCCAAAAAAACTCACGTACTTTTAGAAACGACTGCTAAAGATACGGCAATTTATCTGCCGTACTTCTAGAACCGAGTGCTAAAGTTACAACAGTATGAGTGCCGTACTTTGAGAACCGAGTGCTAAAGGTAAGGCAGTATGAGAGCCGTACTTTTAGTACCGAGGGCTAAGATACAGCTTACGCATATGCATCAACATGCACGCGCAGAGAAACTCACGTATTTTTAGAAACTGGTGCCTAAAGATACGGCAATTTAACTGCAGTACTTCTAGAACCGAGCGGTAAAGATACGGCTCACTTATGAAAATCATGGGCATGCGCATATCGACTGCCGTACCTTTAGATAAGTGATGCTAAAAATACAACTCACTTAACCGTAAATAAAAATATGCGCACGCGCAGAACAAGTGCCGTACTTTTAGAATCGAGTGCTAAAGTTACAACAGTATGAGTGCCGTACTTTTAGAACCGAGTGCTAAAGGTACGGCAGTATGAGTGCCGTACTTTTAGAACCGAGGGCTAAGTTATAGCTTACGCATATGCATCAACATGCACGCGCAGAAAAACACACGTATTTTCAGAAATTAGTGCTAAAGATACATCAATTTAACTGCCGTACTTCTAGAACCGAGCGGTAAAGATACGGCTCACTTATGAAAATCATGGGCATGCGCATATCGACTGCCGTAACTTTAGACAAGGGATGCTAAAAATACAACTCCCGTAACAAGAAATAAAAGCATGCGCTCGCGCAGAATGAGTGCCGTACTTTTAGAACCGTGTGCTAAAGGTGCGGCAGTATGAGTGACGTTCTTTTAGACCCGAGGGCTAATACACACCTTACGCCTATGCATCAACATGCACGTGCAGAAAAACTGACGTACTTTTACAAACGAGTGCTAAACATACGCAATTTAAATACCGTAGTTCTAGAACCGTGCGCTAAAGATACGACTCACATATGCAAATCATGCGCATATCGACTGCCATACCAGAAAAACTAACGTACTTTTAGAAACGAATGCTTAAGATACGGCAAATTAACTACCGTACTTCTAAAACCGATCGCAATGATACGGCGCGCGTATGAAAATCTTGCGTATGCGCATATCGACTATCGTACCTTTAGACAAGTGATGCTAAAAATATAACACACGTAACCAGAAATAAAAGCATGCGAATGCGCAGAATGAGCACCGTACTTTTAGAACCGAGTGCTAAAGGTACGGCAGTGTGATTGCCGTACTTTCAGAACCGAGTACTAAAGGTACGGCAGTATGAGAGCCGTAGTTTTAGAATCGAGGGCTATTATTCAGCTTACGCCTATACATCAACATCCACGCGCACACAAACTCACGTACTTTTAGAAACGAGTGCAACAGATACGGCAATTTAACTGTCATACCTTTAGAACCGTAACCTAAAGATACGACTCACAAATGAAAATCACGCGCATATCGACTGCAGTACCAGAAAAACTCACGTACTTTTAGAAACGAGTTCTAAAAATACGGCAATTTAACTGCCGTACTTCTAGAACCGAGTGCTAAAGATAGGCTCACGTATAAAAATCATGTGCATGCGCATATCGACTGCCGTACCTTTAGACAAGTGATGCTAAAAATGCAACTCACGTAACCGGAAATAAAAGCATGCGCACGCGCAGAATGAGGGCCGTACTTTTTGAACCTAGTCCTAAAGGTACGGCAGTATGATTACCGTACTTTTAGATCCGGGTGCTAAAGGTACGGCATTATGAGTGCCGTACTTTCAGAACCGAGGGTTAAGATACAGCTTACGACAATGCATCAACATGCACGCGCAGAAAAACTCACGTACTTTTAGGAACGAGTGCTAAAGAAACGCTGTTCAACTACCGTACTTCTAGAAACGTGCGCTAAACATTCGGCTCACATATGAAAATCACGCGCATATCGACTGCCGTACCAGAAAAACTCACGTACTTGTAGAAAAGAGTGCTAAAGATACTGCAATTTAACTGCCGTACTTCAAGAATCGAACGCTAAAGATACGATTCACGTATAAAAATTATGCGCATGCGCATATCGACTGCCGTACCATTAGACAAGTGATGCAAAAAATACAACTCATTTAACCGGAAATAAAAGTATGCGAACGCGCAGAACGAGAGCCGTACTTCAGGAACGGAGTGCTAAAGTTACTACAGTATGAGTGCCGTATTTTAGAACCGAAGGCTAAGATAAAGCTGCCGCATATGCAACAACATGCAATCGCAGAAAAAAAACACGTATTTTTAGAAACGAGTGCTAAGGTTACAGCAATTTAACTGGCGTACTTTTAGAACCGTACGCTAAAGATACGGCTTACAAATGAAAATCACGCGCATATCGACTGCAGTTCTAACAAAACTCACGTACTTTTAGAAACGACTGCTAAAGATACGGCAATTTAACTGCCGTATTTCTAGAACCGAGCGCTAAAGATACGGCTGCCGTATGAAATTGATGTGCTTGCGCATATCGACTGCCGTACCTTTAGACAAGTGATGCTAAAAATACAACTCACGTAACCGGAAATAAAAGTATGCGCACGCGCACAACGAGTGTCGTACTTTTAGAACCGAGGGCTAAGATACAGCTTACGCATATGCATCAACATGCACACGCAGAGAAACTCACGTATTTTTAGAAACTGGTGCCTAAAGATACGGCAATTTAACTGCAGTACTTCTAGAACCGAGCGGTAAAGATACGGCTCATTTAAGAAAATCATGGGCATACGCATATCGACTGCCGTACCTTTAGATAAGTGATGCTAAAAATACAACTCACGTAACCAGAAATAAAAGCATGCGCACGCGCAGAATAAGCGCCGTACTTTTAGAACTGAGGGCTAAGATACAACTGTCGCATATGCATCAACATGCACGCGCACAAAAACTCACGTACTTTTAGAAACAATTTAACTGCCGCACTTTTAGAACCGTACGCTAAAGATACGGCTCACAAATTAAAATCACGCGCATATCGACTGCAGTACCAAAAAAACTCACGTACTTTTAGAAACGACTCCTAAAGATACGGCAATTTATCTGCCGTACTTCTAGAACCGAGTGCTAAAGTTACAACAGTATGAGTGCCGTACTTTGAGAACCGAGTGCTAAAGGTACGGCAGTATGAGAGCCGTACTTTTAGAACCGAGGGCTAAGATACAGCTTACGCCTATGCATCGACATGCACGCGAACAAAAACTCACGTACTTTTAGAAACGAGTGCTAAAGATACGGCAATTTAAATGCCGTACTTTTAGAACCGTACGCTAAAGATACGGCTCACAAATGAAAATAACGCTGATATCGACTGCAGTACCAGAAAAACTCACGTACTTTTAGAAACGACTGCTAAAGATACGGTAATTTAACTGCCGTACTTCTAGAACAGAGCGCTAAAGATACGGCTGACGTATGAAAATCATGCGCATGCGCATATCGACTGCCGTACCTTTAGACAAGTGGTGCTAAAATACAACTCACTTAACCGGAAATAAAAGTATGCGCACGCGCAGAACGAGTGCCGCACTTTAGGATCGGAGTCCTAAAGTTACTACAGTATGAGTGCCGTACGTTTAGAACCGAATGCTAACGGTACGGCAGTATGAGTGCCGTACTTTTAGAACCGAGGGCTAAGATACAGCTTACGCATATGCATCAACATGCACGCGCAGAAAAACTTACGTATTTTTACAAAATAGTGCTAAAGATACAGCAATTTAACTGCCGTACTTCTAGAACCGAGCGCTAAAGATACGATTCACGTATGAAAATTATGCGCATGCGCATATGGACTGCCGTACCATTAGACAAGTGATGCTAAAAATACAACTCATTTAACCGGAAATAAAAGTATGCGAACGCGCAGAACGAGTGCCGTACTTTAGGAACGGAGTGCTAAAGTTAGTACAGTATGAGTGCCTTATTTTAGAACCGAAGGCTAAGATACAGCTGTCGCATATGCATCAACATGCACGAGCAGAAAAAACTCACGTATTTTTAGAAACGAGTGCTAAGGATAAGGCAATTTAACTGCCGTACTTTTAGAACCGTACGCTAAAGATACGGCTCACAAATGAAAATCACGCGCATATCGACTGCAGTACCAATAAAACTCACGTACTTTTAGAAACGGCAATTTAACTGCCGTATTTCTAGAACCGAGCGCTAAAGATACGGCTGACGTATGAAATTGATGTGCATGCGCATATCGACTGCCGTACCTTTAGACAAGTGATACTAAAAATACAACTCACGTAACCGGAAATAAAAGAATGCGCACGCGCACAACGAATGTCGTACTTTTAGAACCGAGGGCTAAGATACAGCTTACGCATATGCATCAACATGCACGCGCAGATAAACTCACGTATTTTTTAGAAACTGGTGCCTAAAGATAAGGCAATTTAACTGCAGTACTTCTAGAACCGAGCGGTAAAGATACGGCTCACTTATGAAAATCATGGGCATGCGCATATCGACTGCCGTACCTTTAGATAAGTGATGCTAAAAATACAACTCACTTAACCGTAAATAAAAATATGCGCACGCGCAGAACAAGTGCCGTACTTTTAGAATCGAGTGCTAAAGTTACAACAGTATGAGTGCCGTACTTTTAGAACCGAGTGCTAAAGGTACGGCAGTATGAGTGCCGTACTTTTAGAACCGAGGGCTAAGTTATAGCTTACGCATATGCATCAACATGCACGCGCAGAAAAACACACGTATTTTCAGAAATTAGTGCTAAAGATACATCAATTTAACTGCCGTACTTCTAGAACCGAGCGGTAAAGATACGGCTAACTTATGAAAATCATGGGCATGCGCATATCGACTGCCGTAACTTTAGACAAGGGATGCTAAAAATGCAACTCACGTAACAAGAAATAAAAGCATGCGCTCGCGCACAACGAATGTCGTACTTTTAGAACCGAGTGCTAAAGTTACAACAGTATGAGTGCCGTACTTTGAGAACCGAGTGCTAAAGGTAAGGCAGTATGAGAGCCGTACTTTTAGAAACGAGGGCTGAGATACAGCTTACGCCTATGCATCGACATGTACGCGAACAAAAACTCACGTACTTTTAGAAACGAGTGCTAAAGATACGGCAATTTAATTGCCGTACTTTTAGAACCGTACGCTAAAGATACGGCTCACAAATGAAAATAACGCTTATGTCGACTGCAGTACCAAAAAAACTGACGTACTTTTAGAAACGACTGCTAAAGATACGGTAATTTAACTGCCGTACTTCTAGAACAGAGCGCTAAAGATACGGCTGACGTATGAAAATCATGCCCATGCGCATATCGACTGCCGTACCTTTAGATAAGTGATGCTAAAAATACAACTCACGTAACCGGAAATAAAAGCATGCGCACGCGCAGAATGAGCGCCGTACTTTTAGAACTGAGGGCTAAGATAAAGCTTACACCTATGCATCAACATGCACGCGCACAAAAACTCACGTACTTTTAGAAACGAGTGCTACAGATACGGCAATTTAACTGCCGCACTTTTAGAACCGTACGCTAAAGATACGGCTCACAAATGAAAATCACGCGCATATCGACTGCAGTTCCAAAAAAACTCACGTACTTTTAGAAACGACTGCTAAAGATACGGCAATTTATCTGCCGTACTTCTAGAACCGAGTGCTAAAGTTACAACAGTATGAGTGCCGTACTTTGAGAACCGAGTGCTAAAGGTAAGGCAGTATGAGAGCCGTACTTTTAGTACCGAGGGCTAAGATACAGCTTACGCCTATGCATCGACATGCACGCGAACAAAAACTCACGTATTTTTAGAAACGAGTGCTAAGGATACGGCAATTTAACTGCCGTACTTTTAGAACCGTACGCTAAAGATACGGCTCACAAATGAAAATCACGCGCATATTGACAGCAGTACCAACAAAACTCACGTACTTTTAGAAACGGCAATTTAACTGCCGTATTTCTAGAACCGAGAGCTAAAGATACGGCTGACGTATGAAATTTATGTGCATGCGCATATCGACTGCCGTACGTTTAGACAAGTGATGCTAAAAATACAACTCACGTAACCGGAACTAAAAGAATGCGCACGCGCACAACGAATGTCGTACTTTTAGAACCGAGGGCTAAGATACAGCTTACGCATATGCATCAACATGCACGCGCAGAGAAACTCACGTATTTTTAGAAACTGGTGCCTAAAGATACGGCAATTTAACTGCAGTACTTCTAGAACCGAGCGGCAAAGATACGGCTCACTTATGAAAATCATGGGCATGCGCATATCGACTGCCGTACCTTTAGATAAGTGATGCTAAAAATACAACTCACGTAACCAGAAATAAAAGCATGCGCACGCGCAGAATAAGCGCCGTACTTTTAGAACTGAGGGCTAAGATACAGCTGTCGCATATGCATCAACATGCACGCGCACAAAAACTCACGTACTTTTAGAAACAATTTAACTGCCGCACTTTTAGAACCGTACGCTAAAGATACGGCTCACAAATGAAAATAACGCTTATATCGACTGCAGTACCAGAAAAACTCACGTACTTTTAGAAACGACTGATAAAGATACGGTAATTTAACTGCCGTACTTCTAGAACAGAGCGCTAAAGATACGGCTGACGTATGAAAATCATGCGCAAGCGCATATCGACTGCCGTACCTTTAGACAAGTGGTGCTAAAATACAACTCACTTAACCGGAAATAAAAGTATGCGCACGCGCAGAACGAGTGCCGCACTTTAGGAACGGAGTGCTAAAGTTACTACAGTATGAGTGCCGTACTTTTAGAACCGAATGCTAACGGTACGGCAGTATGAGTGCCGTACTTTTAGAACCGAGGGCTAAGATACAGCTTACGCATATGCATCAACATGCACGCGCAGAAAAACTTACGTATTTTTACAAAATAGTGCTAAAGATACAGCAATTTAACTGCCGTACTTCTAGAACCGAGCGCTAAAGATACGATTCACGTATGAAAATTATGCGCATGCGCATATGGACTGCCGTACCATTAGACAAGTGATGCTAAAAATACAACTCATTTAACCGGAAATAAAAGTATGCGAACGCGCAGAACGAGTGCCGTACTGTAGGAACGGAGTGCTAAAGTTAGTACAGTATGAGTGCCGTATTTTAGAACCGAAGGCTAAGATACAGCTGTCGCATATGCATCAACATGCACGAGCAGAAAAAACTCACGTATTTTTAGAAACGAGTGCTAAGGATAAGGCAATTTAACTGCCGTACTTTTAGAACCGTACGCTAAAGATACGGCTCACCAATGAAAATCACGCGCATATCGACTGCAGTACCAACAAAACTCACGTACTTTTAGAAACGGCAATTTAACTGCCGTATTTCTAGAACCGAGGGCTAAAGATACGGCTGACGTATGAAATTCATGTGCATGCGCATATCGACTGCCGTACCTTTAGACAAGTGATACTAAAAATACAACTCACGTAACCGGAAATAAAAGAATGCGCACGCGCACAACGAAAGTCGTACTTTTAGAACCGAGGGCTAAGATACAGCTTACGCATATGCATCAACATGCACGCGCAGATAAACTTACGTATTTTTTAGAAACTGGTGCCTAAAGAAACGGCAATTTAACTGCAGTACTTCTAGAACCGAGCGGTAAAGATACGGCTCACTTATGAAAATCATGGGCATGCGCATATCGACTGCCGTACCTTTAGATAAGTGATGCTAAAAATACAACTCACTTAGCCGTAAATAAAAATATGCGCACGCGCAGAACAAGTGCCGTACTTTTAGAATCGAGTGCTAAAGTTACAACAGTATGAGTGCCGTACTTTTAGAACCGAGTGCTAAAGGTACGGCAGTATGAGTGCCGTACTTTTAGAACCGAGGGCTAAGTTATAGCTTACGCATATGCATCAACATGCACGCGCAGAAAAACACACGTATTTTCAGAAATTAGTGCTAAAGATACATCAATTTAACTGCCGTACTTCTAGAACCGAGCGGTAAAGATACGGCTAACTTATGAAAATCATGGGCATGCGCATATCGACTGCCGTAACTTTAGACAAGGGATGCTAAAAATGCAACTCACGTAACAAGAAATAAAAGCATGCGCTCGCGCACAACGAATGTCGTACTTTTAGAACCGAGTGCTAAAGTTACAACAGTATGAGTGCCGTACTTTGAGAACCGAGTGCTAAAGGTAAGGCAGTATGAGAGCCGTACTTTTAGAAACGAGGGCTGAGATACAGCTTACGCCTATGCATCGACATGTACGCGAACAAAAACTCACGTACTTTTAGAAACGAGTGCTAAAGATACGGCAATTTAATTGCCGTACTTTTAGAACCGTACGCTAAAGATACGGCTCACAAATGAAAATAACGCTTATGTCGACTGCAGTACCAAAAAAACTGACGTACTTTTAGAAACGACTGCTAAAGATACGGTAATTTAACTGCCGTACTTCTAGAACAGAGCGCTAAAGATACGGCTGACGTATGAAAATCATGCCCATGCGCATATCGACTGCCGTACCTTTAGATAAGTGATGCTAAAAATACAACTCACGTAACCGGAAATAAAAGCATGCGCACGCGCAGAATGAGCGCCGTACTTTTAGAACTGAGGGCTAAGATAAAGCTTACACCTATGCATCAACATGCACGCGCACAAAAACTCACGTACTTTTAGAAACGAGTGCTACAGATACGGCAATTTAACTGCCGCACTTTTAGAACCGTACGCTAAAGATACGGCTCACAAATGAAAATCACGCGCATATCGACTGCAGTTCCAAAAAAACTCACGTACTTTTAGAAACGACTGCTAAAGATACGGCAATTTATCTGCCGTACTTCTAGAACCGAGTGCTAAAGTTACAACAGTATGAGTGCCGTACTTTGAGAACCGAGTGCTAAAGGTAAGGCAGTATGAGAGCCGTACTTTTAGTACCGAGGGCTAAGATACAGCTTACGCCTATGCATCGACATGCACGCGAACAAAAACTCACGTATTTTTAGAAACGAGTGCTAAGGATACGGCAATTTAACTGCCGTACTTTTAGAACCGTACGCTAAAGATACGGCTCACAAATGAAAATCACGCGCATATTGACAGCAGTACCAACAAAACTCACGTACTTTTAGAAACGGCAATTTAACTGCCGTATTTCTAGAACCGAGAGCTAAAGATACGGCTGACGTATGAAATTTATGTGCATGCGCATATCGACTGCCGTACGTTTAGACAAGTGATGCTAAAAATACAACTCACGTAACCGGAACTAAAAGAATGCGCACGCGCACAACGAATGTCGTACTTTTAGAACCGAGGGCTAAGATACAGCTTACGCATATGCATCAACATGCACGCGCAGAGAAACTCACGTATTTTTAGAAACTGGTGCCTAAAGATACGGCAATTTAACTGCAGTACTTCTAGAACCGAGCGGCAAAGATACGGCTCACTTATGAAAATCATGGGCATGCGCATATCGACTGCCGTACCTTTAGATAAGTGATGCTAAAAATACAACTCACGTAACCAGAAATAAAAGCATGCGCACGCGCAGAATAAGCGCCGTACTTTTAGAACTGAGGGCTAAGATACAGCTGTCGCATATGCATCAACATGCACGCGCACAAAAACTCACGTACTTTTAGAAACAATTTAACTGCCGCACTTTTAGAACCGTACGCTAAAGATACGGCTCACAAATGAAAATAACGCTTATATCGACTGCAGTACCAGAAAAACTCACGTACTTTTAGAAACGACTGATAAAGATACGGTAATTTAACTGCCGTACTTCTAGAACAGAGCGCTAAAGATACGGCTGACGTATGAAAATCATGCGCAAGCGCATATCGACTGCCGTACCTTTAGACAAGTGGTGCTAAAATACAACTCACTTAACCGGAAATAAAAGTATGCGCACGCGCAGAACGAGTGCCGCACTTTAGGAACGGAGTGCTAAAGTTACTACAGTATGAGTGCCGTACTTTTAGAACCGAATGCTAACGGTACGGCAGTATGAGTGCCGTACTTTTAGAACCGAGGGCTAAGATACAGCTTACGCATATGCATCAACATGCACGCGCAGAAAAACTTACGTATTTTTACAAAATAGTGCTAAAGATACAGCAATTTAACTGCCGTACTTCTAGAACCGAGCGCTAAAGATACGATTCACGTATGAAAATTATGCGCATGCGCATATGGACTGCCGTACCATTAGACAAGTGATGCTAAAAATACAACTCATTTAACCGGAAATAAAAGTATGCGAACGCGCAGAACGAGTGCCGTACTGTAGGAACGGAGTGCTAAAGTTAGTACAGTATGAGTGCCGTATTTTAGAACCGAAGGCTAAGATACAGCTGTCGCATATGCATCAACATGCACGAGCAGAAAAAACTCACGTATTTTTAGAAACGAGTGCTAAGGATAAGGCAATTTAACTGCCGTACTTTTAGAACCGTACGCTAAAGATACGGCTCACCAATGAAAATCACGCGCATATCGACTGCAGTACCAACAAAACTCACGTACTTTTAGAAACGGCAATTTAACTGCCGTATTTCTAGAACCGAGGGCTAAAGATACGGCTGACGTATGAAATTCATGTGCATGCGCATATCGACTGCCGTACCTTTAGACAAGTGATACTAAAAATACAACTCACGTAACCGGAAATAAAAGAATGCGCACGCGCACAACGAAAGTCGTACTTTTAGAACCGAGGGCTAAGATACAGCTTACGCATATGCATCAACATGCACGCGCAGATAAACTTACGTATTTTTTAGAAACTGGTGCCTAAAGAAACGGCAATTTAACTGCAGTACTTCTAGAACCGAGCGGTAAAGATACGGCTCACTTATGAAAATCATGGGCATGCGCATATCGACTGCCGTACCTTTAGATAAGTGATGCTAAAAATACAACTCACTTAGCCGTAAATAAAAATATGCGCACGCGCAGAACAAGTGCCGTACTTTTAGAATCGAGTGCTAAAGTTACAACAGTATGAGTGCCGTACTTTTAGAACCGAGTGCTAAAGGTACGGCAGTATGAGTGCCGTACTTTTAGAACCGAGGGCTAAGTTATAGCTTACGCATATGCATCAACATGCACGCGCAGAAAAACACACGTATTTTCAGAAATTAGTGCTAAAGATACATCAATTTAACTGCCGTACTTCTAGAACCGAGCGGTAAAGATACGGCTCACTTATGAAAATCATGGGCATGCGCATATCGACTGCCGTAACTTTAGACAAGGGATGCTAAAAATACAACTCACGTAACAAGAAATAAAAGCATGCGCTCGCGCACAACGAATGTCGTACTTTTAGAACCGAGTGCTAAAGTTACAACAGTATGAGTGCCGTACTTTGAGAACCGAGTGCTAAAGGTAAGGCAGTATGAGAGCCGTACTTTTAGAAACGAGGGCTGAGATACAGCTTACGCCTATGCATCGACATGTACGCGAACAAAAACTCACGTACTTTTAGGAACGAGTGCTAAAGATACGGCAATTTAATTGCCGTACTTTTAGAACTGTACGCTAAAGATACGGCTCACAAATGAAAATAACGCTTATATCGACTGCAGTACCAAAAAAACTGACGTACTTTTAGAAACGACTGCTAATGATACGGTAATTTAACTGCCGTACTTCTAGAACAGAGCGCTAAAGATACGTCTGACGTATGAAAATCATGCCCATGCGCATATCGACTGCCGTACCTTTAGATAAGTGATGCTAAAAATACAACTCACGTAACCGGAAATAAAAGCATGCGCACGCGCAGAATGAGCGCCGTACTTTTAGAACTGAGGGCTAAGATAAAGCTTACACCTATGCATCAACATGCACGCGCACAAAAACTCACGTACTTTTAGAAACGAGTGCTACAGATACGGCAATTTAACTGCCGCACTTTTAGAACCGTACGCTAAAGATACGGCTCACAAATGAAAATCACGCGCATATCGACTGCAGTTCCAAAAAAACTCACGTACTTTTAGAAACGACTGCTAAAGATACGGCAATTTATCTGCCGTACTTCTAGAACCGAGTGCTAAAGTTACAACAGTATGAGTGCCGTACTTTGAGAACCGAGTGCTAAAGGTAAGGCAGTATGAGAGCCGTACTTTTAGAACCGAGGGCTAAGATACAGCTTACGCCTATGCATCGACATGCACGCGAACAAAAACTCACGTACTTTTAGAAACGAGTGCTAAAGATACGGCAATTTAACTGTGATACTTTTAGAACCGTAACCTAAAGATACGACTCACAAATGAAAATCACGCGCATATCGACTGCAGTACCAGAAAAACTCATGTACTTTTAGAAACGAGTTCTAAAAATACGGCAATTTAACTGCCGTACTTCTAGAACCGAGTGCTAAAGATACGTCTCACGTATACAAATCATGTGCATGCGCATATCGACTGCCGTACCTTTAGACAAGTGATGCTAAAAATGCAAGTCCTAAAGGTACGGCAGTATGATTACCGTACTTTTAAATCCGGGTGCTAAAGGTACGGCATTATGAGTGGCGTACTTTCAGAACCGAGGGTTAAGATACAGCTTACGACAATGCATCAACATGCACGCGCAGAAAAACTCACGTACTTTTAGGAACGAGTGCTAAAGAAACGCTGTTCAACTACCGTACTTCTAGAAACGTGCGCTAAACATTCGGCTCACATATGAAAATCACGCGAATATCGACTGCCGTACCAGAAAAACTCACGTACTTGTAGAAAAGAGTGCTAAAGATACTGCAATTTAACTGCCGTACTTCAAGAATCGAGCGCTAAAGATACGATTCACGTATGAAAATTATGCGCATGCGCATATCGACTGCCGTACCGTTAGAAAAGTGATGCTAATAATACAACTCATTTAACAGGAAATAAAATATGCGAACGCGTAGAACGAGTGCCGTACTTTAGGAACGGAGTGCTAAAGTTACTACAGTATGAGTGCCGTATTTTAGGACCGAAGGCTAAGATACAGCTGTCGCATATGCATCAACATGCACGCGCAGAAAAAACTCACGTATTTTTATAAACGAGAGCTAAGGGTACGGCAATTTAACTGGCGTACTTTTAGAACCGTACGCTAAAGATACGGCTCACAAATGAAAATCACGCGCATATCGACTGCAGTACCAACAAAACTCACGTACTTTTAGAAACGACTGCTAAAGATACGGCAATTTAACTGTCTTATTTCTAGAACCGAGCGCTAAAGATACGGCTGCCGTATGAAATTTATGAGCATGCGCATATCGACTGCCGTAACTTTAGACAAGTGATGCTAAAAATACAACTCACGTAACTGGAAATAAAAGTATGCGCACGCGCACAACGAGTGTCGTACTTTTAGAACCGAGGGCTAAGATACAGCTTACGCATATGCATCAACATGCACGCGCAGAGAAACTCACGTATTTTTTGAAACTGGTGCATAAAGATACGGCAATTTAACTGCAGTACTTCTAGAACCGTGCTAACTTATGAAAATCATAACGGGCTCACTTATGAAAATCATGCGCAAGCGCATATCGACTGCCGTACCTTTAGACAAGTGGTGCTAAAATACAACTCACTTAACCGGAAATAAAAGTATGCGCACGCGCAGAACGAGTGCCGCACTTTAGGAACGGAGTGCTAAAGTTACTACAGTATGAGTGCCGTTCTTTTAGAACCGAATGCTAAAGGTACGGCAGTATGAGTGCCGTACTTTCAGAACCGAGGGTTAAGCTACAGCTTACGACAATGCATCAACATGCACGCGCAGAAAAACTCACGTACTTTTAGGAACGAGTGCTAAAGAAACGCATTTCAACTACCGTACTTCTTGAAACGTGCGCTAAATATTCGGCTCACGTGTGAAAATCACGCGCATATCGACTGCCGTACCAGAAAAACTCACGTACTTCTAGAAAAGAGTGCTAAAGATACTGCAATTTAACTGCCGTACTCCAAGAATCGAGCGCTAAAGATACGGCTCACGTATGAAAATCATGCGCATGCGCATATCGACTGCCGTACATTTAGATAAGTGATGCTAAAAATACAACTCACTTAACCGTTAATAAAAATATGCGCACGCGCAGAACAAGTGCCGTACTTTTAGAATCGAGTGCTAAAGTTACAACAGAATGAGTGCCGTACTTTTAGAACCGAGTGCTAAAGGTACGTCAGTATGAGTGCCGTACTTTTAGAACCGAGGGCTAAGATATAGCTTACGCATATGCATAAACATGCACGCGCAGAAAAACACACGTATTTTTATAAATTAGTGCTAAAGATACAGCAATTTAAATGCCGTACTTCTAGAACCGAGCGGTAAAGATACGGCTCACTTATGAAAATTATGGGCATGCACATATCGACTGCCGTAACTTTAGACAAGGGATGCTAAAAATACAACTCACGTAACAAGAAATAAAAGCATGCGCACGCGCAGAATGAGTGCCGTACTTTTAGAACCGAGTGCTAAAGGTGCGGCTGTATGAGTGACGTTCTTTTAGACCCGCGGGCTAATACACACCTTACGCCTGTGCATCAACATGCACGTGCAGAAAAACTGACGTACTTTTACAAACGAGTGCTAAACATACGCAATTTAAATACCGTAGTTCTAGAACCGTGCGCTAAAGATACGACTCACATATGCAAATCACGCGCATATCGACTGCCATACCTGAAAAAATCACGTACTTTTAGAAACGAATGCTTAAGATACGGCAAATTAACTGCAGTACTTCTAAAACCGATCGCTAATGATACGGCGCACCTATGAAAATCTTGCGTATGCGCATATCGACTACCTTACCTTTAGACAAGTGATGCTAAAAATAAAAAAAAACGTAACAGAAAGAAAAGCATGCGAACGCGCAGAATGAGCGCCGTACTTTTAGAACCGAGTGCTAAAGGTACGGCAGTGTGAGTGCCGTACTTTCAGAACCGAGTGCTATAGGTACGGCGGTATGAGAGCCATAGTTTTAGAATCGAGGGCTATGATTCAGCTTACGCCTATACATCAACATGCACGCGCACACAAACTCACGTACTTTTAGAAACGAGTGCAAAAGTTACGGCAATTTAACTGTTATACTTTTAGAACCGTAACCTAAAGATACGACTCACAAATGAAAATCACGCGCATACCGACTGCAGTACCAGAAAAATTCACGTACTTGTAGAAAAGAGTGCTAAAGATACTGCAATTTAACTGCCGTACTTCAAGAATCGAGCGCTAAAGATACGATTCACGTATGAAAATTATGCGCATGCGCATATCGACAGCCGTACCATTAGACAAGTGATGCTAAAAATACAACTTATTTAACCGGAAATAAAAGTATGCGAACGCGTAGAACGAGTGCCGTACTTTAGGAACGGAGTGCTAAAATTACTACAGTATGAGTGCCGAATTTTAGAACCGAAGGCTAAGATACAGCTGTCGCATATGCATCAACATGCACGCGCATAAAAAACTCACGTATTTTTAGAAACGAGTGCTAAGGATACGGCAATTTAACTGGCGTAATTTTAGAACCGTACGCTAAAGATACGGCTCACAAATGAAAATCACGCGCATATCGACTGCAGTACCAACAAAACTCACGTACTTTTAGAAACGACTGCTAAAGATACGGCAATTTAACAGCCGTATTTCTATAACCGAGCGCTAAAGATACGGCTGCCGTATGAAATTGATGTGCATGCGCATATCGACTGCCGTACCTTTAGACAAGTGATGCTAAAAATACAACTCACGTAACTGGAAACAAAAGTATGCGCACGCGCACAACGAGTGTCGTACTTTTAGAACCGAGGGCTAAGATACAGCTTACGCATATGCATCAACATGCACGCGCAGAGAAACTCACGTATTTTTTGAAACTGGTGCATAAAGATACGGCAATTTAACTGCAGTACTTCTAGAACCGTGCTAACTTATGAAAATCATAACGGGCTCACTTATGAAAATCATGGGCATGCGCATATCGACTGCCGTACCTTTAGATAAGTGATGCTAAAAATACAACTCTCGTAACCGGAAATAAAAGCATGCGCACGCGCAGAATGAGCGCCGTACTTTTAGAACTGAGGGCTAAGATAAAGCTTACGCCTGTGCATCAACATGCACGCGCACAAAAACTCACGTACTTTTAGAAACGAGTGCTACAGATACGGCAATTTAACTGCCGCACTTTTAGAACCGTACGCTAAAGATACGGCTCACAAATGAAAATCACACGCATATCGACTGCAGTACCAGAAAAACTCACGTACTTTTAGAAATGACTGCTAAAGATACGGCAATTTATCTGTCGTACTTCTAGAACCGAGGGCTAAAGTTACAACAGTATGAGTGCCATACTTTGAGAACCGAGTGCTAAAGGTACGGCAGTATGAGTGCCGTTCTATAACCCATTAGACCCCGCGCGTCCGAAAGTGTCCGGGTGTTTTCTCCCCAGAGCGCCCGAAAGCGTCCGGTGGAGATAAAGCATCTAGCGGTGGCCCCATCTTGCGGATACTTAAGATACTAAAACTAGCTGATTCCTTGACATCTGAGCTATGAATTGTGGGTATTTTCGACATTGTGTTTGCATTTAAAAAAATTGAGTTTTTCGCGATAGAAGTTCGCCACCTGTGGACCTTCAAAAATGGCGGCGCCTTGGACATCGTAGTTGTTTACTAATGACGAAGTTTGCGCTATTATTTCGTAGGATGGGACATTTCTGACACTGAACTAAAGGTAAGTTGACATTACGTTCGAAAGGCAATTGAATGAGCGATAAAATGGATGACTTGGGTTTTGTTTGTTTCGTTGTTCAAGTTTGGTCACCGTCAGTTGGGTTTTCGGCACGAAGACTGCTGTTTATATGTTACTATATGAAAATTATGTCTTTTTTATTAGAATAAATGATTAGGATACGTATTCTAATTCAACTGTTGTAATAGTCAACATTTGGTTGTTTCAGGTGTCAATATGCTAGTGATCACAATGTCAACACTGAGAAGTGACGTTGACGCGACACAGAAGCCATATGTAGGATGACAGCAACCAAGATAGAAGACTTATAAAGCTGTGTTTGCTGTCTATATTTATACAAAGTGAACTGATTTACATTGTTTCACGTCTAAGCAAGGCATGGCAAGTGTAAATACACAGTAGAATGCATTTGATGTCAATAAAATGTATGATATTCCACTCTATAGTTGACCAGAATATAAATTTTCTACGTTTGTCACCAATAAGTAACAACATATATTTAACCAATCAACACCACAGTAACAACATTTTAAAGATAATTCAATGGACATCAAACTAAAAAAAACTTGCAATTATAGAAAATCAATAGTTTTGAAGATACAGCTTACAAACTGCTGGCACCCAGAAATGTTGAGATCTGTGGCAGCAGCATGGGGAACAGGGACACATGCCAATATAACTGGCTGGGGTCTAATGGGTTAAGAACCGAGGGCTAAGATACAGCTTACGTCTATGCATCGACATGCACGCGAACTAAAAACTCACGTACATTTAGAAACGAGTGCTAAAGATACGGCAATTTAACTGCCGTACTTTTAGAACCGTACGCTAAAGATACGGCTCACAAATGAAAATAACGCTTATATCGACTGCAGTACCAGAAAAACTCACGTACTTTTAGAAACGACTGCTAAAGATACGGTAATTTAACTGCCGTACTTCTAGAACAGAGTGCTAAAGTTACAACAGTATGAGTGCCATACTTTGAGAACCGAGTGCTAAAGGTACGGCAGTATGAGTGCCGTTCTATAACCCATTAGACCCCGCGCGTCCGAAAGCGTCCGGGTGTTTTCTCCCCAGAGCGCCCGAAAGCGTCCGGTGGAGATAAAGCATCTAGCGGTGGCCCCATCTTGCGGATACTTAAGATACTAAAACTAGCTGATTCCTTGACATCTGAGCTATGAATTGTGGGTATTTTCGACATTGTGTTTGCATTGAAAAAAATTGTGTTTTTCGCGATAGAAGTTCGCCACCTGTGGACCTTCAAAAATGGCGGCGCCTTGGACATCGTAGTTGTTTACTAATGACGAAGTTTGCGCTATTATTTCGTAGGATGGGACATTTCTGACACTGAACTAAAGGTAAGTTGACATTACGTTCGAAAGGCAATTGAATGAGCGATAAAATGGATGACTTGGGTTTTGTTTGTTTCGTTGTTCAAGTTTGGTCACCGTCAGTTGGGTTTTCGGCACGAAGACTGCTGTTTATATGTTACTATATGAAAATTATGTCTTTTTTATTAGAATAAATGATTAGGATACGTATTCTAATTCAACTGTTGTAATAGTCAACATTTGGTTGTTTCAGGTGTCAATATGCTAGTGATCACAATGTCAACACTGAGAAGTGACGTTGACGCGACACAGAAGCTATATGTAGGATGACAGCAACCAAGATAGAAGACTTATAAAGCTGTGTTTGCTGTCTATATTTATACAAAGTGAACTGATTTACATTGTTTCACGTCTAAGCAAGGCATGGCAAGTGTAAATACACAGTAGAATGCATTTGATGTCAATAAAATGTATGATATTCCACTCTATAGTTGACCAGAATATAAATTTTCTACGTTTGTCACCAATAAGTAACAACATATATTTAACCAATCAACACCACAGTAACAACATTTTAAAGATAATTCAATGGACATCAAACTAAAAAAAACTTGCAATTATAGAAAATCAATAGTTTTGAAGATACAGCTTACAAACTGCTGGCACCCAGAAATGTTGAGATCTGTGGCAGCAGCATTGGGAACAGGGACACATGCCAATATAACTGGCTGGGGTCTAATGGGTTAAGAACCGAGGGCTAAGATACAGCTTACGTCTATGCATCGACATGCACGCGAACTAAAAACTCACGTACTTTTAGAAACGAGTGCTAAAGATACGGCAATTTAACTGCCGTACTTTTAGAACCGTACGCTAAAGATACGGCTCACAAATGAAAATAACGCTTATATCGACTGCAGTACCAGAAAAACTCACGTACTTTTAGAAACGACTGCTAAAGATACGGTAATTTAACTGCCGTACTTCTAGAACAGAGCGCTAAAGATACGGCTGACGTATGAAAATCATGCCCATGCGCATATCGACTGCCGTACCTTTAGACAAGTGGTGCTAAAATACAACTCACTTAACCGGAAATAAAAGTATGCGCACGCGCAAAACGAGTGCCGCACTTTAGGAACGGAGTGCTAAAGTTACTACAGTATGAGTGCCGTACTTTTAGAACCGAATGCTAAAGGTACGGCAGTATGAGTGCCGTACTTTCAGAACCGAGGGTTAAGCTACAGCTTACGACAATGCATCAACATGCACGCGCAGAAAAACTCACGTACTTTTAGGAACGAGTGCTAAAGAAACGCATTTCAACTACCGTACTTCTAGAAACGTGCGCTAAACATTCGGCTCATATGTGAAAATCACGCGCATATCGACTGCCGTACCAGAAAAACTCACGTACTTCTAGAAAAGAGTGCTAAAGATACTGCAATTTAACTGCCGTACTTCAAGAATCGAGCGCTAAAGATACGGCTCACGTATGAAAATCATGCGCATGCGCATATCGACTGCCGTACATTTAGATAAGTGATGCTAAAAATACAACTCACTTAACCGTAAATAAAAATATGCGCACGCGCAGAACAAGTGCCATACTTTTAGAATCGAGTTCTAAAGTTACAACAGTATGAGTGCCGTACTTTTAGAACCGAGTGCTAAAGGTACGTTAGTATGAGTGCCGTACTTTTAGAACCGAGGGCTAAGATAAAGCTTACGCATATGCATAAACATGCACGCGCAGAAAAACACACGTATTTTTAGAAATTAGTGCTAAAGATACAGCAATTTAAATGCCGTACTTCTAGAACCGAGCGGTAAAGATACGGCTCACTTATGAAAATTATGGGCATGCGCATATCGACTGCCGTAACTTTAGACAGGGGATGCTAAAAATACAACTCACGTAACAAGAAATAAAAGCATGCGCACGCGCAGAATGAGTGCCGTACTTTTAGAACCGAGTGCTAAAGGTGCGGCTGTATGAGTGACGTTCTTTTAGACCCGAGGGCTAATACACACCTTACGCCTGTGCATCAACATGCACGTGCAGAAAAACTGACGTACTTTTACAAACGAGTTCTAAACATACGCAATTTAAATACCGTAGTTCTAGAACCGTGCGCTAAAGATACGACTCACATATGCAAATCACGCGCATATCGACTGCCATACCTGAAAAAATCACGTACTTTTAGAAACGAATGCTTAAGATACGGCAAATTAACTGCAGTACTTCTAAAACCGATCGCTAATGATACGGCGCACGTATGAAAATCTTGCGTATGCGCATATCGACTACCGTACCTTTAGACAAGTGATGCTAAAAATATAACACACGTAACCAGAAATAAAAGCATGCGAACGAGCAGAATGAGCGCCGTACTTTTAGAACCAGTGTGAATGCCGTACTTTCAGAACCGAGTACTAAAGGTACGGCAGTATGAGAGCCGTAGTTTTAGAATCGAGGGCTATTATTCAGCTTACGCCTATACATCAACATCCACGCGCACACAAACTCACGTACTTTTAGAAACGAGTGCAACAGATACGGCAATTTAACTGTCATACTTTTAGAACCGTAACCTAAAGATACGACTCACAAATGAAAATCACGCGCATATCGACTGCAGTACCAGAAAAACTCACGTACTTTTAGAAACGAGTTCTAAAAATACGGCAATTTAACTGCCGTACTTCTAGAACCGAGTGCTAAAGATAGGCTCACGTATAAAAATCATGTGCATGCGCATATCGACTGCCGTACCTTTAGACAAGTGATGCTAAAAATGCAACTCACGTAACCGGAAATAAAAGCATGCGCACGCGCAGAATGAGGGCCGTACTTTTTGAACCTAGTCCTAAAGGTGCGGCGGTATGATTGCCGTACTTTTAGATCCGAGTGCTAAAGGTACGGCATTATGAGTACCGTACTTTTAGAACGGAGGGCTAAGCTATAGCTTACGACAATGCATCAACATACACGCGCAGAAAAACTCACTAACTTTTAGGAACGAGTGCTAAAGATATGCTGTTCAACTACCGTACTTCTAGAAACGTGCGCTAAACATTCGGCTCACATATGAAAATCACGCGCATATCGACTGCCGTACCACAAAAACTCACGTACTTCTAGAAAAGAGTGCTAAAGATACTGCAATTTAGCTGCCGTACTTCAAGAATCGAGCACTAAAGATACGGCTCACATATGAAAATCATGCGCATGCGCATATCGACTGTCGTATCTTGAGACATGTGATGCTAAAAATACAACTCACTTAACCGGAAATAAAAATATGCGCACGCGCAGAACGAGTGCCGTACTTTTAGAATCGAGTGCTAATGTTACAACAGAATGAGTGCCGTACTTTTAGAATCGAGTGCTAAAGGTACGACAGTATGAGTGCCGTATTTTAGATCCGAGGGCTAAGATACAGCTTACGCATATGCATCAACATGCACGCGCAGAAAAACACACGTATATTTTAGAAATTAGTGCTAAAGATACGGCAATTTAACTGCCGTATTTCTAGAACCGAGCGCTAAAGATAAGGCTGACGTATGAAATTTACGTGCATGCGCGTATCGACTGCCGTACCTTTAGACAAGTGATGCTAAAAATACAACTCACGTAACCGGAAATAAAAGTATGCGCACGCGCACAACGAGTGTCGTACTTTTAGAACCGAGGGCTAAGATACAGCTTACGCATATGCATCAACATGCACGCGCAGAAAAACTCACGTATTTTTAGAAAATGGTGCCTAAAGATACGGCAATTTAAGTGCAGTACTTCTAGAACCGAGCGCTAAAGATACGGCTCACGTATAAAAATCATGGGCATGCTCATATTCATATCGATTGCCGTAACTTTAGACAAGGGATGCTAAAAATACAACTCACGTAACCAGAAATAAAAGCATGCGTACGCGCAGAATGAGTGCCGTACTTTTAGAACCGAGTGCTAAAGGTGCGGCAGTATGAGTGACGTGCTTTTAGAACCGACGGCTAATACACACCTTACGCCTATGCATCAACATGAACGTGCAGAAAAACTGACGTACTTTTACAAACGAGTGCTAAACATACGCAATTTAAATATCGTAGTTCTAGAACCGTGCGCTAAAGATACGACTAACATATGCAAATCACGCGCATATCGACTGCCATACCTGAGAAACTCACGTACTTTTAGAAACGAATGCTTAAGATACGGCAAATTAACTGCCGTACTTCTAAAACCGATCGCTAATGATACAGCGCACGTACGAAAATCGTGCGTATGCGCATATCGACTACCGTACCTTTAGAAAAGTGATGCTAAAAATGTAACACACGTAACCAGAAATAAAAGCATGCGAACGAGCAGAATGAGCGCCGTACTTTTAGAACCAGTGTGTGTGCCGTACTTTCAGAACCGAGTGCTAAAGGTACGGCAGTATGAGAGCCATAGTTTTAGAATAGAGGGCTATGATTCAGCTTACGCCTATACATCAACATGCACGCGCACACAAACTCACGTACTTTTAGAAACGAGTGCAAAAGTTAGGGCAATTTAACTGTTATACTTTTAGAACCGTAATCTAAAGATACGACTCACAAATGAAAATCACGCGCATATCGACTGCAGTACCAGAAAAACTCGCGTACTTTTAGAAACGAGTGCTAAAAATACGGCAATTTAACTGCCGTACTTCTAGAACCGAGTGCTAAAGATAGGCTCACGTATAAAAATTATGCGCATGCGCATATAGACTGCCGTGCCTTTAGACAAGTGATGCTAAAAATGCAACTCACGTAACCGGAAATAAAAGCATGCGCACACGCAGAATGAGGGCCGTACTTTTTGAAACTAGTCCTAAAGGTGCGGCGGTATGATTGCCGTACTTTTAGATCCGAGTGCTAAAGGTACGGCATTATGAGCGCCGTACTTTTAGAACCGAGGGCTAAGCTACAGCTTACGACAATGCATCAACATGCACGCGCAGAAAAACTCACGTACTTTTAGGAACGAGTGCTAAAGATACGCTGTTCAACTACCGTACTTCTAGAAACGTGCGCTAAACATTCGGCTCACATATGAAAATCACGCGCATATCGACAGCCGTACCAGTAAAACTCACGTACTTGTAGAAAAGAGTGCTAAAGATACTGCAATTTAACTGCCGTACTTCAAGAATCGAGCGCTAAAGATACGATTCACGTATGAAAATTTTGCGCATGCGCATATCGACTGCCGTATCTTGAGACATGTGATGCTAAAAATACAACTCACTTAACCGGAAATAAAAATATGCGCACGCGCAGAACGAGTGCCGTACTTTTATAATCGAGTGCTAAAGTTACAACAGTATGAGTGCTGTACTTTTAGAATTGAGTGCTAAAGGTACGACAGTATGAGTGCCGTATTTTAGATCCGAGGGCTAAGATACAGCTTACGCATATGCATCAACATGCACGCGCAGAAAAACACACGTATATTTTAGAAATTAGTGCTAAAGATACGGCAATTTAACTGCCGTATTTCTAGAACCGAGCGCTAAAGATAAGGCTGACGTATGAAATTTACGTGCATGCGCGTATCGACTGCCGTACCTTTAGACAAGTGATGCTAAAAATACAACTCACTTAACCGGAAATAAAAATATGCGCACGCGCAGAACGAGTGCCGTACTTTTAGAATCGAGTGCTAAAGTTACAACAGAATGAGTGCCGTACTTTTAGAATCGAGTGCTAAAGGTACGACAGTATGAGTGCCGTATTTTAGATCCGAGGGCTAAGATACAGCTTACGCATATGCATCAACATGCACGCGCAGAAAAACACACGTATATTTTAGAAATTAGTGCTAAAGATACGGCAATTTAACTGCCGTATTTCTAGAACCGAGCGCTAAAGATAAGGCTGACGTATGAAATTTACGTGCATGCGCGTATCGACTGCCGTACCTTTAGACAAGTGATGCTAAAAATACAACTCACGTAACCGGAAATAAAAGTATGCGCACGCGCACAACGAGTGTCGTACTTTTAGAACCGAGGGCTAAGATACAGCTTACGCATATGCATCAACATGCACGCGCAGAAAAACTCACGTATTTTTAGAAAATGGTGCCTAAAGATACGGCAATTTAAGTGCAGTACTTCTAGAACCGAGCGCTAAAGATACGGCTCACGTATAAAAATCATGGGCATGCTCATATTCATATCGATTGCCGTAACTTTAGACAAGGGATGCTAAAAATACAACTCACGTAACCAGAAATAAAAGCATGCGTACGCGCAGAATGAGTGCCGTACTTTTAGAACCGAGTGCTAAAGGTGCGGCAGTATGAGTGACGTGCTTTTAGAACCGACGGCTAATACACACCTTACGCCTATGCATCAACATGAACGTGCAGAAAAACTGACGTACTTTTACAAACGAGTGCTAAACATACGCAATTTAAATATCGTAGTTCTAGAACCGTGCGCTAAAGATACGACTAACATATGCAAATCACGCGCATATCGACTGCCATACCTGAGAAACTCACGTACTTTTAGAAACGAATGCTTAAGATACGGCAAATTAACTGCCGTACTTCTAAAACCGATCGCTAATGATACGGCGCACGTATGAAAATCTTGCGTATGCGCATATCGACTACCGTACCTTTAGACAAGTGATGCTAAAAATATAACACACGTAACCAGAAATAAAAGCATGCGAACGAGCAGAATGAGCGCCGTACTTTTAGAACCAGTGTGAATGCCGTACTTTCAGAACCGAGTACTAAAGGTACGGCAGTATGAGAGCCGTAGTTTTAGAATCGAGGGCTATTATTCAGCTTACGCCTATACATCAACATCCACGCGCACACAAACTCACGTACTTTTAGAAACGAGTGCAACAGATACGGCAATTTAACTGTCATACTTTTAGAACCGTAACCTAAAGATACGACTCACAAATGAATATCACGCGCATATCGACTGCAGTACCAGAAAAACTCACGTACTTTTAGAAACGAGTTCTAAAAATACGGCAATTTAACTGCCGTACTTCTAGAACCGAGTGCTAAAGATAGGCTCACGTATAAAAATCATGTGCATGCGCATATCGACTGCCGTACCTTTAGACAAGTGATGCTAAAAATGCAACTCACGTAACCGGAAATAAAAGCATGCGCACGCGCAGAATGAGGGCCGTACTTTTTGAACCTAGTCCTAAAGGTGCGGCGGTATGATTGCCGTACTTTTAGATCCGAGTGCTAAAGGTACGGCATTATGAGTACCGTACTTTTAGAACGGAGGGCTAAGCTATAGCTTACGACAATGCATCAACATACACGCGCAGAAAAACTCACTAACTTTTAGGAACGAGTGCTAAAGATATGCTGTTCAACTACCGTACTTCTAGAAACGTGCGCTAAACATTCGGCTCACATATGAAAATCACGCGCATATCGACTGCCGTACCACAAAAACTCACGTACTTCTAGAAAAGAGTGCTAAAGATACTGCAATTTAGCTGCCGTACTTCAAGAATCGAGCACTAAAGATACGGCTCACATATGAAAATCATGCGCATGCGCATATCGACTGTCGTATCTTGAGACATGTGATGCTAAAAATACAACTCACTTAACCGGAAATAAAAATATGCGCACGCGCAGAACGAGTGCCGTACTTTTAGAATCGAGTGCTAAAGTTACAACAGAATGAGTGCCGTACTTTTAGAATCGAGTGCTAAAGGTACGACAGTATGAGTGCCGTATTTTAGATCCGAGGGCTAAGATACAGCTTACGCATATGCATCAACATGCACGCGCAGAAAAACACACGTATATTTTAGAAATTAGTGCTAAAGATACGGCAATTTAACTGCCGTATTTCTAGAACCGAGCGCTAAAGATAAGGCTGACGTATGAAATTTACGTGCATGCGCGTATCGACTGCCGTACCTTTAGACAAGTGATGCTAAAAATACAACTCACGTAACCGGAAATAAAAGTATGCGCACGCGCACAACGAGTGTCGTACTTTTAGAACCGAGGGCTAAGATACAGCTTACGCATATGCATCAACATGCACGCGCAGAAAAACTCACGTATTTTTAGAAAATGGTGCATAAAGATACGGCAATTTAAGTGCAGTACTTCTAGAACCGAGCGCTAAAGATACGGCTCACGTATAAAAATCATGGGCATGCTCATATTCATATCGATTGCCGTAACTTTAGACAAGGGATGCTAAAAATACAACTCACGTAACCAGAAATAAAAGCATGCGTACGCGCAGAATGAGTGCCGTACTTTTAGAACCGAGTGCTAAAGGTGCGGCAGTATGAGTGACGTGCTTTTAGAACCGACGGCTAATACACACCTTACGCCTATGCATCAACATGAACGTGCAGAAAAACTGACGTACTTTTACAAACGAGTGCTAAACATACGCAATTTAAATATCGTAGTTCTAGAACCGTGCGCTAAAGATACGACTAACATATGCAAATCACGCGCATATCGACTGCCATACCTGAGAAACTCACGTACTTTTAGAAACGAATGCTTAAGATACGGCAAATTAACTGCCGTACTTCTAAAACCGATCGCTAATGATACAGCGCACGTACGAAAATCGTGCGTATGCGCATATCGACTACCGTACCTTTAGAAAAGTGATGCTAAAAATGTAACACACGTAACCAGAAATAAAAGCATGCGAACGAGCAGAATGAGCGCCGTACTTTTAGAACCAGTGTGTGTGCCGTACTTTCAGAACCGAGTGCTAAAGGTACGGCAGTATGAGAGCCATAGTTTTAGAATAGAGGGCTATGATTCAGCTTACGCCTATACATCAACATGCACGCGCACACAAACTCACGTACTTTTAGAAACGAGTGCAAAAGTTAGGGCAATTTAACTGTTATACTTTTAGAACCGTAATCTAAAGATACGACTCACAAATGAAAATCACGCGCATATCGACTGCAGTACCAGAAAAACTCGCGTACTTTTAGAAACGAGTGCTAAAAATACGGCAATTTAACTGCCGTACTTCTAGAACCGAGTGCTAAAGATAGGCTCACGTATAAAAATTATGCGCATGCGCATATAGACTGCCGTGCCTTTAGACAAGTGATGCTAAAAATGCAACTCACGTAACCGGAAATAAAAGCATGCGCACACGCAGAATGAGGGCCGTACTTTTTGAAACTAGTCCTAAAGGTGCGGCGGTATGATTGCCGTACTTTTAGATCCGAGTGCTAAAGGTACGGCATTATGAGCGCCGTACTTTTAGAACCGAGGGCTAAGCTACAGCTTACGACAATGCATCAACATGCACGCGCAGAAAAACTCACGTACTTTTAGGAACGAGTGCTAAAGATACGCTGTTCAACTACCGTACTTCTAGAAACGTGCGCTAAACATTCGGCTCACATATGAAAATCACGCGCATATCGACAGCCGTACCAGTAAAACTCACGTACTTGTAGAAAAGAGTGCTAAAGATACTGCAATTTAACTGCCGTACTTCAAGAATCGAGCGCTAAAGATACGATTCACGTATGAAAATTTTGCGCATGCGCATATCGACTGCCGTATCTTGAGACATGTGATGCTAAAAATACAACTCACTTAACCGGAAATAAAAATATGCGCACGCGCAGAACGAGTGCCGTACTTTTATAATCGAGTGCTAAAGTTACAACAGTATGAGTGCTGTACTTTTAGAATTGAGTGCTAAAGGTACGACAGTATGAGTGCCGTATTTTAGATCCGAGGGCTAAGATACAGCTTACGCATATGCATCAACATGCACGCGCAGAAAAACACACGTATATTTTAGAAATTAGTGCTAAAGATACGGCAATTTAACTGCCGTATTTCTAGAACCGAGCGCTAAAGATAAGGCTGACGTATGAAATTTACGTGCATGCGCGTATCGACTGCCGTACCTTTAGACAAGTGATGCTAAAAATACAACTCACTTAACCGGAAATAAAAATATGCGCACGCGCAGAACGAGTGCCGTACTTTTAGAATCGAGTGCTAAAGTTACAACAGAATGAGTGCCGTACTTTTAGAATCGAGTGCTAAAGGTACGACAGTATGAGTGCCGTATTTTAGATCCGAGGGCTAAGATACAGCTTACGCATATGCATCAACATGCACGCGCAGAAAAACACACGTATATTTTAGAAATTAGTGCTAAAGATACGGCAATTTAACTGCCGTATTTCTAGAACCGAGCGCTAAAGATAAGGCTGACGTATGAAATTTACGTGCATGCGCGTATCGACTGCCGTACCTTTAGACAAGTGATGCTAAAAATACAACTCACGTAACCGGAAATAAAAGTATGCGCACGCGCACAACGAGTGTCGTACTTTTAGAACCGAGGGCTAAGATACAGCTTACGCATATGCATCAACATGCACGCGCAGAAAAACTCACGTATTTTTAGAAAATGGTGCCTAAAGATACGGCAATTTAAGTGCAGTACTTCTAGAACCGAGCGCTAAAGATACGGCTCACGTATAAAAATCATGGGCATGCTCATATTCATATCGATTGCCGTAACTTTAGACAAGGGATGCTAAAAATACAACTCACGTAACCAGAAATAAAAGCATGCGTACGCGCAGAATGAGTGCCGTACTTTTAGAACCGAGTGCTAAAGGTGCGGCAGTATGAGTGACGTGCTTTTAGAACCGACGGCTAATACACACCTTACGCCTATGCATCAACATGAACGTGCAGAAAAACTGACGTACTTTTACAAACGAGTGCTAAACATACGCAATTTAAATATCGTAGTTCTAGAACCGTGCGCTAAAGATACGACTAACATATGCAAATCACGCGCATATCGACTGCCATACCTGAGAAACTCACGTACTTTTAGAAACGAATGCTTAAGATACGGCAAATTAACTGCCGTACTTCTAAAACCGATCGCTAATGATACAGCGCACGTACGAAAATCGTGCGTATGCGCATATCGACTACCGTACCTTTAGAAAAGTGATGCTAAAAATGTAACACACGTAACCAGAAATAAAAGCATGCGAACGAGCAGAATGAGCGCCGTACTTTTAGAACCAGTGTGTGTGCCGTACTTTCAGCACCGAGTGCTAAAGGTACGGCAGTATGAGAGCCATAGTTTTAGAATAGAGGGCTATGATTCAGCTTACGCCTATACATCAACATGCACGCGCACACAAACTCACGTACTTTTAGAAACGAGTGCAAAAGTTAGGGCAATTTAACTGTTATACTTTTAGAACCGTAATCTAAAGATACGACTCACAAATGAAAATCACGCGCATATCGACTGCAGTACCAGAAAAACTCGCGTACTTTTAGAAACGAGTGCTAAAAATACGGCAATTTAACTGCCGTACTTCTAGAACCGAGTGCTAAAGATAGGCTCACGTATAAAAATTATGCGCATGCGCATATAGACTGCCGTGCCTTTAGACAAGTGATGCTAAAAATGCAACTCACGTAACCGGAAATAAAAGCATGCGCACGCGCAGAATGAGGGCCGTACTTTTTGAAACTAGTCCTAAAGGTGCGGCGGTATGATTGCCGTACTTTTAGATCCGAGTGCTAAAGGTACGGCATTATGAGCGCCGTACTTTTAGAACCGAGGGCTAAGCTACAGCTTACGACAATGCATCAACATGCACGCGCAGAAAAACTCACGTACTTTTAGGAACGAGTGCTAAAGATACGCTGTTCAACTACCGTACTTCTAGAAACGTGCGCTAAACATTCGGCTCACATATGAAAATCACGCGCATATCGACAGCCGTACCAGTAAAACTCACGTACTTGTAGAAAAGAGTGCTAAAGATACTGCAATTTAACTGCCGTACTTCAAGAATCGAGCGCTAAAGATACGATTCACGTATGAAAATTTTGCGCATGCGCATATCGACTGCCGTATCTTGAGACATGTGATGCTAAAAATACAACTCACTTAACCGGAAATAAAAATATGCGCACGCGCAGAACGAGTGCCGTACTTTTATAATCGAGTGCTAAAGTTACAACAGTATGAGTGCTGTACTTTTAGAATTGAGTGCTAAAGGTACGACAGTATGAGTGCCGTATTTTAGATCCGAGGGCTAAGATACAGCTTACGCATATGCATCAACATGCACGCGCAGAAAAACACACGTATATTTTAGAAATTAGTGCTAAAGATACGGCAATTTAACTGCCGTATTTCTAGAACCGAGCGCTAAAGATAAGGCTGACGTATGAAATTTACGTGCATGCGCGTATCGACTGCCGTACCTTTAGACAAGTGATGCTAAAAATACAACTCACGTAACCGGAAATAAAAGTATGCGCACGCGCACAACGAGTGTCGTACTTTTAGAACCGAGGGCTAAGATACAGCTTACGCATATGCATCAACATGCACGCGCAGAAAAACTCACGTATTTTTAGAAAATGGTGCATAAAGATACGGCAATTTAAGTGCAGTACTTCTAGAACCGAGCGCTAAAGATACGGCTCACGTATAAAAATCATGGGCATGCTCATATTCATATCGATTGCCGTAACTTTAGACAAGGGATGCTAAAAATACAACTCACGTAACCAGAAATAAAAGCATGCGTACGCGCAGAATGAGTGCCGTACTTTTAGAACCGAGTGCTAAAGGTGCGGCAGTATGAGTGACGTGCTTTTAGAACCGACGGCTAATACACACCTTACGCCTATGCATCAACATGAACGTGCAGAAAAACTGACGTACTTTTAGAAACGAGTGCTAAACATACGCAATTTAAATATCGTAGTTCTAGAACCGTGCGCTAAAGATACGACTAACATATGCAAATCACGCGCATATCGACTGCCATACCTCAGAAACTCACGTACTTTTAGAAACGAATGCTTAAGATACGGCAAATTAACTGCCGTACTTCTAAAACCGATCGCTAATGATACAGCGCACGTCCGAAAATCGTGCGTATGCGCATATCGACTACCGTACCTTTAGAAAAGTGATGCTAAAAATGTAACACACGTAACCAGAAATAAAAGCATGCGAACGAGCAGAATGAGCGCCGTACTTTTAGAACCAGTCTGTGTGCCGTACTTTCAGAACCGAGTGCTAAAGGTACGGCAGTATGAGAGCCATAGTTTTAGAATAGAAGGCTATGATTCAGCTTACGCCTATACATCAACATGCACGCGCACACAAACTCACGTACTTTTAGAAACGAGTGCAAAAGTTAGGGCAATTTAACTGTTATACTTTTAGAACCGTAATCTAAAGATACGACTCACAAATGAAAATCACGCGCATATCGACTGCAGTACCAGAAAAACTCACGTACTTTTAGAAATGAGTGCTAAAAATACGGCAATTTAACTGCCGTACTTCTAGAACCGAGTGCTAAAGATAGGCTCACGTATAAAAATTATGCGCATGCGCATATAGACTGCCGTGCCTTTAGACAAGTGATGCTAAAAATGCAACTCACGTAACCGGAAATAAAAGCATGCGCACGCGCAGAATGAGGGCCGTACTTTTTGAAACTAGTCCTAAAGGTGCGGCGGTATGATTGCCGTACTTTTAGATCCGAGTGCTAAAGGTACGGCATTATGAGCGCCGTACTTTTAGAACCGAGGGCTAAGCTACAGCTTACGACAATGCATCAACATGCACGCGCAGAAAAACTCACGTACTTTTAGGAACGAGTGCTAAAGATACGCTGTTCAACTACCGTACTTCTAGAAACGTGCGCTAAACATTCGGCTCACATATGAAAATCACGCGCATATCGACAGCCGTACCAGTAAAACTCACGTACTTGTAGAAAAGAGTGCTAAAGATACTGCAATTTAACTGCCGTACTTCAAGAATCGAGCGCTAAAGATACGATTCACGTATGAAAATTATGCGCATGCGCATATCGACTGCCGTATCTTGAGACGTATGATGCTAAAAATACAACTCACTTAACCGGAAATAAAAATATGCGCACGCGCAGAACGAGTGCCGTACTTTTATAATCGAGTGCTAAAGTTACAACAGTATGAGTGCTGTACTTTTAGAATCGAGTGCTAAAGGTACGACAGTATGAGTGCCGTATTTTAGATCCGAGGGCTAAGATACAGCTTACGCATATGCATCAACATGCACGCGCAGAAAAACACACGTATTTTTTAGAAATTAGTGCTAAAGATACGGCAATTTAACTGCCGTATTTCTAGAACCGAGCGCTTAAGATAAGGCTGACGTATGAAATTTACGTGAATGCGCGTATCGACTGCCGTACCTTTAGACAAGTGATGCTAAAAATTCAACTCACGTAACCGGAAATAAAAGTATCCGCACGCGCACAACGAGTGTCGTACTTTTAGAACCGAGGGCTAAGATACAGCTTACGCATATGCATCAACATGCACGCGCAGAAAAACTCACGTATTTTTAGAAAATGGTGCCTAAAGATACGGCAATTTAAGTGCAGTACTTCTAGAACCGAGCGCTAAAGATACGGCTCACGTATAAAAATCATGGGCATACTCATATTCATATCGACTGCCGTAACTTTAGACAAGGGATGCTAAAAATACAACTCACGTAACCAGAAATAAAAGCATGCGTACGCGCAGAATGAGTGCTGTACTTTTAGAACCGAGTGCTAAAGGTGCGGCAGTATGAGTGACGTGCTTTTAGAACCGACGGCTAATATACACCTTACGCCTATGCATCAACATGAACGTGCAGAAAAACTGACGTACTTTTAGAAACGAGTGCTAAACATACGCAATTTAAATATCGTAGTTCTAGAACCGTGCGCTAAAGATACGACTAACATATGCAAATCACGCGCATATCGACTGCCATACCTGAGAAACTCACGTACTTTTAGAAACGAATGCTTAAGATACGACAAATTAACTGCCGTACTTCTAAAACCGATCGCTAATGATACAGCGCACGTACGAAAATCGTGCGTATGCGCATATCGACTACCGTACCTTTAGAAAAGTGATGCTAAAAATATAACACACGTAACCAGAAATAAAAGCATGCGAACGAGCAGAATGAGCGCCGTACTTTTAGAACCAGTGTGTGTGCCGTACTTTCAGAACCGAGTGCTAAAGGTACGGCAGTATGAGAGCCATAGTTTTAGAATAGAGGGCTATGATTCAGCTTACGCCTATACATCAACATGCACGCGCACACAAACTCACGTACTTTTAGAAACGAGTGCAAAAGTTACGGCAATTTCACTGTCATACTTTTAGAACCGTAACCTAAAGATACGACTCACAAATGAAAATCACGCGCATATCGACTGTAGTACCAGAAAAACTCACGTGCTTTTAGAAACGAGTGCTAAAAATACGGCAATTTAACTGCCTTACTTCTAGAACCGAGTGCTAAAGATAGGCTCACGTATAAAAATCATGCGCATGCGCATATCGACTGCCGTACCTTTAGACAAGTGACGCTAAAAATGCAACTCACGTAACCGGAAATACAAGCATGCGCACGCGCAGAATGAGGGCCGTACTTTTTGAACCTAGTCCTAAAGGTGCGGCGGCATGATTGCCGTACTTTTAGATCCGAGTGCTAAAGGTATGGCATTATGAATGCCGTACTTTTAGAACCGAGGGCTAAGCTACAGCTTACGACAATGCATCAACACGCACGCGCAGAAAAACTACCGTACTTCTAGAAACGTGCGCTAAACATTCGGCTCACATATGAAAATCACGCGCATATCGACTGCCGTACCAGAAAAATTCACGTACTTGTAGAAAAGAGTGCTAAAGATACTGCAATTTAACTGCCGTACTTCAAGAATCGAGCGATAAAGATACGATTCACGTATGAAAATTATGCGCATGCGAATATCGACTGCCGTACCATTAGACATGTGATGCTAAAAATACAACTCACTTAACCGGAAATAAAAATATGCGCACGCGCAGAACGAGTGCCGTACTTTTATAATCGAGTGCTAAAGTTACAACAGTATGAGTGCTGTACTTTTAGAATTGAGTGCTAAAGGTACGACAGTATGAGTGCCGTATTTTAGATCCGAGGGCTAAGATACAGCTTACGCATATGCATCAACATGCACGCGCAGAAAAACACACGTATATTTTAGAAATTAGTGCTAAAGATACGGCAATTTAACTGCCGTATTTCTAGAACCGAGCGCTAAAGATAAGGCTGACGTATGAAATTTACGTGCATGCGCGTATCGACTGCCGTACCTTTAGACAAGTGATGCTAAAAATACAACTCACGTAACCGGAAATAAAAGTATGCGCACGCGCACAACGAGTGTCGTACTTTTAGAACCGAGGGCTAAGATACAGCTTACGCATATGCATCAACATGCACGCGCAGAAAAACTCACGTATTTTTAGAAAATGGTGCCTAAAGATACGGCAATTTAAGTGCAGTACTTCTAGAACCGAGCGCTAAAGATACGGCTCACGTATAAAAATCATGGGCATGCTCATATTCATATCGATTGCCGTAACTTTAGACAAGGGATGCTAAAAATACAACTCACGTAACCAGAAATAAAAGCATGCGTACGCGCAGAATGAGTACCGTACTTTTAGAACCGAGTGCTAAAGGTGCGGCAGTATGAGTGACGTGCTTTTAGAACCGACGGCTAATATACACCTTACGCCTATGCATCAACATGCACGTGCAGAAAAACTGACGTACTTTTACAAACGAGTGCTAAACATACGCAATTTAAATATCGTAGTTCTAGAACCGTGCGCTAAAGATACGACTAACATATGCAAATCACGCGCATATCGACTGCCATACCAGACAAATTCACGTACTTTTAGAAACGAATGCGTAAGATACGGCAAATTAACTGCCGTACTTCTAAAACCGATCGCTAATGATACGGCGCACGTACGAAAATCTCGCGTATGCGCATATCGACTACCGTACCTTTAGAAAAGTGATGCTAAAAATATAACACACGTAACCAGAAATAAAAGCATGCGAACGAGCAGAATGAGCGCCGTACTTTTAGAACCAGTGTGAGTGCCGTACTTTCAGAACCGAGTGCTAAAGGTACGGCAGTATGAGAGCCATAGTTTTAGAATAGAGGGCTATGATTCAGCTTACGCCTATACATCAACATGCACGCGCACACAAACTCACGTACTTTTAGAAACGAGTGCAAAAGTTACGGCAATTTAACTGTTATACTTTTAGAACCGTAATCTAAAGATACGACTCACAAATGAAAATCACGCGCATATCGACTGCAGTACCAGAAAAACTCACGTACTTTTAGAAACGAGTGCTAAAAATACGGCAATTTACCTGCCGTACTTCTAGAACCGAGTGCTAAAGATAGGCTCAGTACCTCCCTCACAGGGCAGTCTGACTGTACTTCCTCAGGGCAGTCTAACAGTACCTCCCTCCCAGGGCAGTGTGACTGTACCTCCCAGGGCAGTCTGACAGTACCTCCCAGGGCAGTCTAACAGTACCTCCGTCCCAAGGCAGTCTGACTGTACCTCCCAGGGCAGTCTGACAGTACCTCCCAGGGCAGTCTGACAGTCACTACCTCCCAGGGCTGTCCGACAGTATATCACATTTATTATGACAGTACCTCCCAGTGCAATGTGATAGTACCTCCCTCCCAGGGCAGTCTGTCTACCTCCCAGGGCAGTCTGACAGTACCTCCTAGTGCAGTCTGACAATACCTCCCAGCGCAGTCTCACATTACCTCCCAGGGCAGTCTAACAGTTCCTCCCTCCCAGGGCAGTCTCATAATACCTCCCAGGGCAGTCTTACAGTACCGCCCTCCCAGGGCAGTCTGACAGTACATCCCACAGCAGTCTGACAGTACCTCCCAGGGCAGACTGACCGTATATCGCTGGGCAGTCTGACAGTACCTCATTCCCAGGGCAGTCTCGCAGAACTTCCCTCCCATGGCAGTCTGACAGTTCGTCCTAGTGCAGTCTGACAGTACCACCCAAGGTAGTCTGACAGTACCTCCCAGGGAAGTCTGACAATACGTCCCTTCCAGGGCAGCCTGACGGTACCTCCCAGAACAGTCTGACAGTACCTCCCAGGGCAGTGTCACAGTATCTCCCTTCCAGAGCAGTCTGATTGTACGTCCCACGGCAGTCTGACAGTACATCCCTCTCAGTGCAGTCTGAGAGTACCTCCCTCCAGGGCAGTGTGACAGTACCTCCCTCTCAGGGCCGTCTTTCATTACATCCCAGGGCAGTCTGACAGTACCACCCAGGGTAGTCTTTCAGTACCTCCCAGGGCTGTCTGACATTACCTCCCAGAGCAGTCTGATAGTACATCCCAGGGCAGTGTGACAGAACCTCCCAAGGCAATCTCACAGTACCTACAAGTGCAGTTTGACAGTACCTCCCAGTTCAGTCTGAGAGTACCTCTCAGTTCAGTCCGACAGAACATCCCAAGGCAGTCTGCAGTACCTCCCAAGGCAGTCTGACAGTACCTGCCTCCCAGGGCAGTCTGACAGTACCTCCCATGGCAGTGTGACAGTACATCCCAGGGCAGTCTGACAGTAAATACCAGGGCAGTCTGACAGTACCTCCCAGTGCAGTCTGACAGTACCTCCCAGGGCAGTCAGACAGTACCTCCCAGGGCAGTGTGACAGTACCTCCGTCCCACGGCAATCTCACAGTACCTCCCACGGCAGTTTGACAGTAACTCGCAGGGGAGACTGACAGTACCTCCCAAGGGAGTCTGACAGTATCTCCCACGGCAGTTTGACGGTACCTCCCTCCCAGGGCAGTCTGACTGTACCTCCCAGGGCAGTCTGACAGTACCTCCCAGTGCAGTCTGACAGTACCTCCCAGTGCAGTCCGAACGTATATCCCAGTGCAGTCTGACAGTACCTCCCGGTGCATTCTGACAGTACCTCCCTCCCAGGGCAGTCTGACACTACCTCCCAGGGCAGTCTGACAGTACCTCTCAGTGCAGTGTGACAGTATCTCCGTCCCTGGGCAATCTCATAGAACCTCCAAGGGCAGTTTGACAGTAACTCCCAGTGCAGTCAGACAGTACATCCCACGGAAGTCTGACAGTACCTCCCAAGGCAGTCTGACAGTACCTCCCTCTCACGGCTGTCTGACAGTACCTCCCTCCCTGGGCAGTCTGACAGTACCTCCCTCTCAGGACAGTCTGACAGTACTTCACTCCCAGGACAGACTGACAGTTCCTTCCAGGGCTGTCTAATAGTCCCTCCCACGGCGGTCTGACAGTACCTCCCAGAGCAGTCTGACAGTATTCCCAGTGCAGTCTGACTGTACCTCCCAGGGCAGTCTGACAGTACCTTCCAGTGCAGTCTGACAGTACCTCCCAGTGCAGTCCGAACGTATATCCCAGTGCAGTCTGACAGTACCTCCCAGTGCATTCTGACAGTACCTCCCTCCCAAGGCAGTCTGACACTACCTCCCAGGGCAGTCTGACAGTACCTCCCAGTGCAGTGTGACAGTACCTCCGTCCCAGGGCAATCTCATAGAACCTCCCAGGACAGTTTGACAGCAACTCCCAGTGCAGTCAGACAGTACATCCCACGGAAGTCTGACAGTACCTCCCAAGGCAGTCTGACAGTACGTCCCTCCCAGGGCAGTCTGACGGTACCTCCCACGGCAGACTGACAGTACCTCCCAGGGCAGTCTGACAGTCACTCCCTCCCAGGGCTGTCCGACAGTATATCACAGTGTATTCTGACAGTACGTCCCAGTGCAGTCTGGTAGTACCTCCCTCCCAGGGCAGTCTGACAGTACCTCCCAGGGCAGTCTGTCAGTACCTCCTAGTGCAGTCTGACAATACCTCACAGGGCAGTCTCACAGTACCTCCCAGGGCAGTCTGACAGTTCTTCCCTCCCAGGGCAGCATGACGGTATCTCCCAGAACAGTCTGACAGTACCTCCCAGGGCAGTCTGACAGTTCTTCCCTCCCAGGGCAGCATGACGGTATCTCCCAGAACAGTCTGACAGTACCTCCCAGGGCAGTGTGACAGTATCTCCCTTCCAGGGCAGTCTGATAGTACCTCCCACGGCAGTCTGACAGTATATCCCTGTCAGCGCATACTGACCGTACCTCCCTCCCAGAGCAGTCTGACAGTACCTCCCTCCCAGAGCAGTCTGACATTACCTCCCTCTCAGGGCAGTCTGACAGTACGTCACTCACAGGGCAGTCTGACAGTACATCCCCGGGCAGTCAGACAGTACCTCCCTCCCAGGGCAGTCTGACAGTAACTCCCAGGGCAGTCTGATATTACCTCTGATGGCAGTCTGACAGTACATCCCATGGCAGTCTGACAGTACATAACAGGGCAGTCTGTTAGTACATCCCAAGGCAGTGTGACAGTACCTCCCAATGCAATCTCACTATACCTACAAATGATGTTTGACAGTACCTCCCAGTGGAGTCTGATAGTACCTCTCAGTATAGTCAGACAGAACATCCCAAGGCAGTCTGCAGTACCTCCCAGGTCAGTCTGACAGTACCTGCCTCCCAGGGCAGTCTGACAGTACCTCCCAGGGCAGTCTGACAGTAACTCCCATGGCAATCTGACAGTACATCCCAAGGCAGTCTGACAGTACCTCCCAAGGCAGTCTCACAGTATCTACAAGGGCAGTCTGATAGTACATCCCATGGAAGTATCACAGTAACTCCCTCACATGGCAGTCTCACAGTACCTCCCAGGGCAGTTTCACAGTACCTCCCAGGGCAATCTCACAGTATCTCCCTCCCAGGGCAGTCTGACAGTACCTCCCTCCCAGGGCAGTCTGACAGTACCTCCCTCCCTTGTCTGTCTGACAGTACCTCCCTCCCAGGGCAGTCCCACAGTACCTCCCAGTGCAGTCTCACAGTACCTCCCTCCTAGGGCAGTCTGACAGTACATCCCCGGGTAGTCTGACAGTACCTCCCTCCCAGTGCAGTCTGACAGTAACTCTCAGGGCAGTCTGATAGTACCTCCAAGGGCAATCTCACAGTACCTTCTTCCCAGGGCAGTCTGACAGTACCTCCCAGGGCAGTCTGACAGTACCTCCCAGGGCAGTATGACAGTACCTCCCTCCCAGGGCAGTCTGACTGTACCTCCATTCAGGGCAGTCTTACAGTACCTCTCTCACAGGGCAGTCTGACTGTACTTCCTCAGGGCAGTCTAACAGTACCTCCCTCCCAGGGCAGTGTGACTGTACCTCCCAGGGCAGTCTGACAGTACTTCCCAGGGCAGTTTGACAGTAACTCCCAGTCCAGTCAGACAGTACATCCCAGGAAAGTCTGACAGTACCTCCCAAGGCAGTCTGACAGTACCTCCCACGGCAGTCTGACAGTACCTCCCTCCCAGGGCAGTCTGAGAGTACCTCCCTCTCAGGGCAGTCTGACAGTAGTTCACTCCCAGGACAGTCTGACAGTTCCTTCCAGGGCAGTCTAATAATCCCTCCCAGGGCGGTCTGACAGTACATCCCAGAGCAGTGTCACGGTACTCCCAGTGCAATCTGACAGTACCTCACTGGGTAGTCTGATAGTACCTCCCATAGCAGTCTCACAGTACCTCCCAGGGCAGTTTAACAGTACCTCCCTCCCAGGGCAGTCTGACAGTACCTCCCAGGGCAGTCTGACAATACCTCCCAGGTAAGTCTGACAGTATATCGCAGGGTAGTTTAACAGTACCTTCCTCTCAGGGCTGTCTGACAGTACCTCATTCCCAGGGCAGTTTGGCAGTACCTCCCTCCCAGGGCAGTCTGACAGTACCTCCCAGTGCAGTCTGACAGTACCTCACAGGGCAGTCTCACAGTACCTCCCAGGGCAGTCAGACAGTACCTCCCAAGAGAATCTGACAGTACCTGCCAGGGCAGTCTGACAGTACCTCCCTCCCAAGGCAGCATGAAGGTATCTCCCAGAAAAGTCTGACAGTACCTCCCAGGGCAGTGTGACAGTATCTCCCTTCCAGGGCAGTCTGACAGTACCTCCCACGGCAGTCTGACAGTACATCACTGTCAGCGCATTCTGACAGTACCTCCCTCCCAGAGCAGTCTGACAGTACCTCCCTCCCAGAGCAGTCTGACAGTACGTCCCTCTCAGGGCATTCTGACAGTACCTCCCTCCCAGGGCATTCTGACAGTACCTCCCAGGGCAGTCTGATAGTACCTCCCAGGGCAGTCTGACAATACCTCACTCCCAGGGCAGTCTGTCAGTACCTCCCAGGGCAGTCTGACAGTACCTCCCAGGGCAGTTTGACAGTACCTCCGTCCCAAGGCAATCTCACAGTACCTCCCAGGGCAGTTTGACAGTAACTCCCAGGGGAGCCTGACAGTACATCCCAAGGGAGTCTGAGAGTATCTCCCACGGCAGTTTGACAGTACCTCCCTCCTAGGGCAGTCTGACTGTACCTCCATTCAGGGAAGTCTGACAGTACCTCCATGTCAGGGCAGTCTGACAGTACCTCCTTCCCAGGGCAGTCTGACTGTACTTCCTCTCAGGGCAGTCTGACAGTACCTCCCAGGCAGTTTGACAGTAACTCCCAGTGCATTCAGACAGTACATCCCAGGGAAGTCTGACAGTACCTCCCAAACCAGTCTGACAGTACCTTCCACGGCAGTCTGACAGTACCTCCCTCTAAAGGCAGTCTGACAGTACCTCCCTCTCAGGGCAGTCTGACAGTACTTCACTCCCAGGACAGTCTGACAGTTCCTTCCAGGGCAGTCTAATATTCCCTCCCAGGGCAGTCTGACAGTACCTCCCAGAGCAGTCTGACAGTACTCCCAGTGCAGTCTGACAGTACCTCACTGGGTAGTCTGATAGTACCTCCCATAGCAGTCTCACAGTACCTCCCTCCTAGGGCAGTCTGACAGTACATCCCAGGACAGTCTCACAGTACCTCCCTCCTAGGGCAGTCTGACAGTACATCCCAGGGCAGTCTGACAGTACCTCTCAGGGCAGTCTGGTAGTACCTCCCAGGGCAATCTCACAGTACCTCCTTCCCAGGGCAGTCTTACAGTACCTCCCAGGGCTGTCTGACAGTACCTCCCAGGGCAGTCTGACAGTACCTCCCAGGGCAGTGTGTCAGTACCTCCGGCCCAGGGCAATCTCACAGTACCTCCCAGGGCAGTTTGACAGTAACTCCCAGGGGAGTCTGACAGTACTCCCAGTGCAGTCTGACAGTACCTCACTGGGTAGTCTGATAGTACCTCCCATAGCAGTCTCACAGTACCTCCCTCCTAGGGCAGTCTGACAGTAAATCCCAGGACAGTCTCTCAGTACCTCCCTCCTAGGGCAGTCTGACAGTACATCCCAGGGCAGTCTGACAGTACCTCTCAGGGCAGTCTGGTAGTACCTCCCAGGGCAATCTCACAGTACCTCCTTCCCAGGGCAGTCTTACAGTACCTCCCAGGGCTGTTTGACAGTACCTCCCAGGGCAGTCTGACAGTACCTCCCAGGGCAGTGTGTCAGTACCTCCGGCCCAGGGCAATCTCACAGTACCTCCCAGGGCAGTTTGACAGTAACTCACGGGGGAGCCTGACAGCACCTCCCACGGCAGTCTGACAGTACATCCCTGTCAGCGCATTCTGACAATACCTCCCTCCCAGAGCAGTCTGACAGTACCTCCCTCCCAGAGCAGTCTGACAGTACGTCCCTCTCAGGGCAGTCTGACAGTACCTCCCTCCAAGGGCAGTCTGACAGTACCTCCCAGGGCAGTCTGATAGTACCTCCCAGGGCAGTCTGACAATACCTCACTCCCAGGGCAGTCTTACAGTACCTCCCAGGGCTGTCTGACAGTACCTACCAGGGCAGTCTGACAGTACCTCCCAGGGCAGTGTGTCAGTACCTCCGGCCCAGGGCAATCTCACAGTACCTCCCAGGGCAGTTTGACAGTAACTCCCAGGGGAGCCTGACAGTACCTCCGAAGGGAGTCTGACAGTATCTCCCACGGCAGTTTGACAGTACCTCCCTGTCAGGGCAGTCTGTCAGTACCTCCCTCCTAGGGCAGTATGACTGTACCTCCACTCAGGGCAGTCTGACAGTACCTCCATGTCAGGGCAGTCTGACAGTATCTCCTTCCCAGGGTAGTCTGACTGTACTTCCTTTCAGGGCAGTCTGACAGTACCTCCCAGGGCAGTTTGACAGTAACTCCCAGTGCATTCAGACAGTACATCCCAGGGAAGTCTGACAGTACCTCCCAAAGCAGTCTGACTGTACCTCCCACGGCAGTCTGACAGTACCTCCCTCTCTATGCGTTCTGACAGTACCTCCCTCCCAGGGCAGTCTGACAGTACCTCCCTCTCAGGGCAGTCTGACAGCACTTCACTCCCAGGACAGTCTGACAGTTCCTTCCAGGGCAGTCTAATAGTCCCTCCCAGGGCAGTCTGACAGTACCTCCCAGAGCAGTCTGACAGTACTCCCAGTGCAGTCTGACAGTACCTCACTGGGTAGTCTGATAGTACCTCCCATAGCAGTCTCACAGTACCTCCCTCCTAGGGCAGTCTGACAGTACATCCCAGGACAGTCTCACAGTACCTCCCTCCTAGGGCTGTCTGACTGTACATCCCAGGGCAGTCTGACAGTACCTCTCAGGGCAGTCTGGTAGTACCTCCCAGGGCAATCTCACAGTGCCTCCTTCCCAGGGCAGTCTTACAGTACCTCCCAGGGCAGTCTGACAGTACCTCCCAGGGCAGTGTGTCAGTACCTCCGGCCCAGGGCAATCTCACAGTACCTCCCAGGGCAGTTTGACAGTAACTCTCAGGGGAGCCTGACAGTACCTCCCAAGGGAGTATGACTGTATCTCCCACGGCAGTTTGACAGTACCTCCTTGTCAGGGCAGTCTGACAGTACCTCCCTCCCAGGGCAGTCTGACTGTACCTCCTCTCAGGGCAGTCTGACACTACCTCCCTGTCAGGGCAGTCTGACAGTACCTCCCTCCCAGGGCAGTCTGAATGTACTTCCTCTCAGGGCAGTCTAACCGTACCTCCCTCTCAGGGCAGTCTGACTGTACCTCCCAGGGCAGTCTGACAGTCCCTCCCAGTGCAGTCTGACAGTACCTCCCAGTGCAGTCCGAACGTATATCCCAGTGCAGTCTGACAGTACCTCCCAGTGCATTCTGACAGTACCTCCCTCCCAGGGCAGTCTGACACTACCTCCCAGGGAAGTCTGACAGTACCTCCGTCCCAGGGCAATGTCATAGAACCTCCCAGAGCAATTTGACAGTAACTCCCAGGGCAGTCTGACAGTACCTCCCAGGGCAGTCTGACAGTCACTCCCTCCCAGGGCTGTCCGACAGTATATCACAGTGTATTCTGACAGTACGTCCCAGTGCAGTCTGGTAGTACCTACCTCCCAGGGCAGTCTGACAGTACCTCCCAGGGCATTCTGTCAGTTCCTCCTAGTGCAGTCTGACAATACCTCACAGGGCAGTCTCACAGTACATACCAGGGCAGTCTAACAATACCTCCCTCCCAGGGCAGTCTGACAGTACCTCTCAGTGCAGTCTGACAATACCTCCCAGGGAAGTCTGACAGTACCTCACAGGGCAGTCTGATAGTACCTCAATCCCAGGGCAGTCTGACAGTACCTCCCAAGACAGTCTGACAGTACCTCCCAGGGCAGTCTGACAGTACTTCCCTCCCAGGGCAGCATGACGGTATCTCCCAGAACAGTCTGACAGTACCTCCCAGGGCAGTGTGACAGTATCTCCCTTCCAGGGCAGTCTGACAGTACGTCCGACTGCAGTCTGACAGTATATCCCTGTCAGCGCATACTGACCGTACCTCCCTCCCAGAGCAGTCTGACAGTACCTCCCTCCCAGAGCAGTCTGACAGTACCTCCCTCTCAGGGCAGTCTGACAGTACGTCACTCACAGGGCAGTCTGACAGTACATCCCCGGGCAGTCTCATAGTACCTCCGATGGCAGTCTGACAGTACATCCCATGGCAGTCTGACAGTACATACCAGGGCAGTCTGATAGTACATCCCAAGGCAGTGTGACAGTACCTCCCAATGCAATCTCACAGTACCTACAAGTGATGTTTGACAGTACCTCCCAGTGCAGTCTGACAGTACCTCTCAGTATAGTCAGACAGAACATCCCAAGGCAGTCTGCAGTACCTCCCAGGTCAGACTGACAGTACCTGCCTCCCAGGGCAGTCTGACAGTACCTCCCAGGGCAGTCTGACAGTAACTCCCATGGCAATCTGACAGTACATCCCAAGGCAGTCTGACAGTACCTCCCAAGGCAGGCTCACAGTATCTACAAGGGCAGTTTGATAGTACATCCCATGGCAGTCTCACAGTAACTCCCTCACATGGCAGTCTCACAGTACCTCCCAGGGCAGTTTCACAGTACCTCCCAGGGCAATCTCACAGTATCTCCCTCCCAGGGCAGTCTGACAGTACCTCCCTCCCAGGGCAGTCTGACAGTACCTCCCTCCCTTGCCTGTCTGACAGTACCTCCCTCCCAGGGCAGTCCCACAGTACCTCCCAGTGCAGTCTCACAGTACCTCCCTACTAGGGCAGTCTGACAGTACATCCCCGGGTAGTCTGACAGTGCCTCCCTCCCAGGGCAGTCTGACAGTAACTCTCAGGGCAGGCTGATAGTACCTCCAAGGGCAATCTCACAGTACCTTCTTCGCAGGGCTGTCTGACAGTACGTCCCAGGGCAGTCTGACAGTACCTCCCAGGGCAGTGTGACAGTACCTCCCTCCCAGGGCAGTCTGACTGTACCTCCATTCAGGGCAGTCTGACAGTACCTCCCTCACAGGGCAGTCTGACTGTACTTCCTCAGGGCAGTCTAACAGTACCTCCCTCCCAGGGCAGTGTGACTGTACCTCCCAGGGCAGTCTGACAGTACCTCCCAGGGCAGTTTGACAGTAACTCCTAGTCCAGTCAGACAGTACATCGCAGGAAAGTCTGACAGTACCTCCCAAGGCAGTCTGACAGTACCTCCCACGGCAGTCTGACAGTACCTCCCTCTCAGGGCAGTCTGACAGTACTTCACTCCCAGGACAGTCTGACAGTTCCTTCCAGGGTAGTCTAATAGTCCCTCCCAGGGCGGTCTGACAGTACATCCCAGAGCAGTGTCACGGTACTCCCAGTGCAGTCTGACAGTACCTCACTGGGTAGTCTGATAGTACCTCCCATAGCAGTCTGACAGTACCTCCCAGGGCAGTTTAACAGTACCTCCCTCCCAGGGCAGTCTGACAGTACCTCCCAGGGCAGTGTGACAGTATCTCCCTTCCAGAGCAGTCTGACTGTACGTCCCACGGCAGTCTGACAGTACATCCCTCTCAGTGCAGTCTGAGAGTACCTCTCTCCAGGGCAGTGTGACAGTACCTCCCTCTCAGGGCAATCTTTCAGTACATCCCAGGGCAGTCTGACAGTACCTCCCAGGGCAGTTTTTCAGTACCTCCCAGGGCTGTCTGACATTACTTCCCAGAGCAGTCTGATAGTACATCCCAGGGCAGTGTGACAGAACCTCCCAAGGCAATCTCACAGTACGTACAAGTGCAGTTTGACATTACCTCCCAGTGCAGTCTGAGAGTATCTCTCAGTTCAGTCCGACAGAACATCCCAAGGCAGTCTGACAGTACCTGCCTCCCAGGGCAGTCTGACAGTACCTCCCATGGCAGTCTGACAGTACATCCCAGGGCAGTCTGACAATATATACCAGGGCAGTCTGACAGTACCTCCCAGTGCAGTCTGACAGTACCTCCCAGGGCAGTCAGACAGTACCTCCCAGGGCAGTGTGACAGTACCTCCGTCCCACGGCAATCTCACAGTACCTCCCACGGCAGTTTGACAGTAACTCGCACGGGAGCCTGACAGTACCTCCCAAGGGAGTCTGACAGTATCTCCCACGGCAGTTTGACAGTACCTCCCTGTCAGGGCAGTCTGACAGTACCTCCCTCCCAGGGCAGTCTCACTGTACCACCTCTCAGGGCTGTCTGACAGTACCTCCCTGTCAGGGCAGTCTGACAGTACCTCCCTCCCAGGGCAGTCTGAATGTACTTCCTCTCAGGGCAGTCTAACAGTACCTCCCTCCCAGGGCAGTCTGACTGTACCTCCCAGGGCAGTCTGACAGTACCTCCCAGTGCAATCTGACAGTACCTCCCAGTGCAGTCCGAACGTATATCCCAATGCAGTCTGACTGTACCTCCCGGTGCATTCTGACAGTACCTCCCTCCCAGGGCAGTCTGACACTAACTCCCAGGTCAGTCTGACAGTACCTCCCAGTGCAGTGTGACAGTATCTCCGTCCCCGGGCAATTTCATAGAACCTCCAAGGGCAGTTTGACAGTAACTCCCAGTGCAGTCAGACAGTACATCCCACGGAAGTCTGACAGTACCTCCCAAGGCAGTCTGACAGTACCTCCCTATCAGGGCAGTCTGACAGTACTTCACTCCCAGGACAGACTGACAGTTCCTTCCAGGGCTGTCTAATAGTCCCTCCCAGGGCGGTCTGACAGTACCTCCCAGAGCATTCTGACAGTATTCCCAGTGCAGTCTGACTGTACCTCCCAGGGCAGTCTGACAGTACCTCCCAGTGCAGTCTGACAGTACCTCCCAGTGCAGTCCGAACGTATATCCCAGTGCAGTCTGACAGTACCTCCCAGTGCATTCTGACAGTACCTCCCTCCCAAGGCAGTCTGACACTACCTCTCAGGGCAGTCTGACAGTACCTCCCAGTGCAGTGTGACAGTACCTCCGTCCCAGGGCAATCTCATAGAACCTCCCAGGGCAGTTTGACAGTAACTCCCAGTGCAGTCAGACAGTACATCCCACGGAAGTCTGACAGTACCTCCCAAGGCAGTCTGACAGTACCTCCCTCTCAGGGCTGTCTGACAGTACCTCCCTCCCAGGGCAGTCTGACAGTACCTCCCTCTCAGGGCGGTCTGACAGTACCTCATTCCCAGGGCAGTTTGGCAGTACCACCCTCCCAGGACAGTCTGACAGTACCTCCCAGTGCAGTCTGACAATACCTCCCAGGGCAGTCTGACAGTACCTCACTGGGTAGTCTGATAGTACCTCCCATAGCAGTCTCACAGTACCTCCCAGGGCAGTTTAACAGTACCTCCCTCCCAGGGCAGTCTGACAGTACCTCCCAGGGCAGTCTGACAATACCTCCCAGGTAAGTCTGACAGTATATCGCTGGGTAGTTTGACAGTACCTTCCTCTCAGGGCAGTCTGACAGTACCTCATTCCCAGGGCAGTTTGGCAGTACCTCCCTCTCAGAGCAGTCTGACAGTACCTCCCAGTGCAGTCTGACAATACCTCCCAGGGCAGTCTGACAGTACCTCACAGCACAGTCTCACAGTACCTCCCAGGGCAGTCTGATAGTACCTCACTCCCAGGGCAGTCTGAAAGTACCTCCCTCCCAGAGCAGTCTGACAGTACCTCCCTCTCAGGGCAGTCTGACAGTACGTCACTCACAGGGCAGTCTGACAGTACTTCCCCGGGCAGTCAGACAGTACCTCCCTCCTAGGGCAGTCTGACAATAACTCCCAGGGCAGTCTGACAGTACCTCCGATGGCAGTCTGACAGTACATCCCATGGCAGTCTGACAGTACATACCAGGGCTGTCTGATAGTACATCCCAGGCAGTGTGACAGTACCTCCCAATGCAATCTCACAGTACCTACAAGTGATGTTTGACAGTACCTCCCAGTGCAGTCTGACAGTACCTCTCAGTATAGTCAGACAGAACATCCCAAGGCAGTCTGCAGTACCTCCCAGGTCAGTCTGACAGTACCTGCCTCCCAGGGCAGTCTGACAGTACCTCCCAGGGCAGTCTGACAGTAACTCCCATGGCAATCTGACAGTACATCCCAAGGCAGTCTGACAGTACCTCCCAAGGCGGTCTCACAGTATCTACAAGGGCAGTCTGATAGTACATCCCATGGCAGTCTCACAGTAACTCCCTCACATGGCAGTCTCACAGTACCTCCCAGGGCAGTTTCACAGTACCTCCCAGGGCAATCTCACAGTATCTCCCTCCCAGGGCAGTCTGACAGTACCTCCCTCCCAGGGCTGTCTGACAGTACCTCCCTCCCTTGCCTGTCTGACAGTACCTCCCTACCAGGGCAGTCCCACAGTACCTCCCAGTGCAGTCTCACAGTACCTCCCTCCTAGGGCAGTCTGACAGTACATCCCCGGGTTGTCTGACAGTACCTCCCTCCCAGGGCAGTCTGACAGTAACTCTCAGGGCAGTCTGATAGTACCTCCAAGGGCAATCTCACAGTACCTTCTTCCCAGGGCAGCCTGACAGTACCTCCCAGGGCAGTCTGACAGTGCCTCCCAGGGCAGTGTGACAGTACCTCCCTCCCAGGGCAGTCTGACTGTACTTCCATTCAGGGCAGTCTGACTGTACCTCCACTCAGGGCAGTCTGACAGTACCTCCATGTCAGGGCAGTCTGACAGTACATCCTTCCCAGGGCAGTCTGACTGTACTTCCTCTCAGGGCAGTCTGACAGTACCTCCCAGGGCAGTTTGACCGTAACTCCCAGTGCATTCAGACAGTACATCCCAGGGAAGTCTGACAGTACCTCCCAAAGCAGTCTGACAGTACCTCCCACGGCAGTCAGACAGTACCTCCCTCTCAGGGCGGTCTGACAGTACCTCCCTCCCAGGGCAGTCTGACAGTACCTCCCTCTCAGGGCAGTCTGACAGTACTTCACTCCCAGGACAGTCTGACAGTTCCTTCCAGGGCAGTCTAATAGTCCCTCCCAGGGCAGTCTGACAGTACCTCCCAGAGCAGTCTGACAGTACTCCCAGTGCAGTCTGACAGTACCTCACTGGGTAGTCTGATAGTACCTCCCATAGCAGTCTCACAGTACCTCCCTCCTATGGCAGTCTGACTGTACATCCCAGGACAGTCTCACAGTACCTCCCTCCTAGGGCAGTCTGACAGTACATCCTAGGGCAATCTGACAGTACCTCTCAGGGCAGTCTGGTAGTACCTCCCAGGGCAATCTCACAGTACCTCCTTCCCAGGGCAGTCTTACAGTACCTCCCAGGGCTGTCTGACAGTACCTCCCAGGGCAGTCTGACAGTACCTCCCAGTGCAGTGTGACAGTACCTCCGTCCCAGGGCAATCTCACAGAACCTCCCAGGGCAGTTTGACAGTAACTCCCAGTGCAGTCAGACAGTACATCCCACGGAAGTCTGACAGTACCTCCCAAGGCAGTCTGACAGTACCTCCCTCTCAGGGCTGTCTGACAGTACCTCCCTCCCAGGGCAGTCTGACGGTACCTCCCTCTCAGGGCAGTCTGACAGTACCTCATTCCCAGGGCAGTTTAGCAGTACCTCCCTCCCAGGGCATTCTGACATTACCTCCCAGTGCAGTCTGACAATATCTCCCAGGGAAGTCTGACAGTACCTCACAGGGCAGACTCACAGTACCTCCCAGGGCACTCTGATAGTACCTCACTCCCAGGGCAGACAGACAGTACCTCCCAAGACAGTGTAACATTACCTCCCAGGGCAGTCTGACAGTACGTCCCTCCCAGGGCAGTCTGACGGTTCCTCCCACGGCAGTCTGACAGTACATTCCTCTCAGCGCAGTCTGACAGTACCTCCCTCCAGGGCTGTCTGACAGTACCTCCCTCTCAGTGCAGTCTTTCAGTACATCCCAGGGCAGTCTTTCAGTACCTCCCAGTGCTGTCTGACAGTACCTCCCAGGGCAGTCTGACAGTACCTCCCAGTGCAGTCCGACAGAACATCCCAAGGCAGTCTGCAGTACCTCCCAGATCAGTCTGACAGTACCTGCCTCCCAGGGCAGTCTGACAGTAACTCCCAGGGCAGTCTGACAGTACCTCCGATGGCAGTCTGACAGTACATCCCATGGCAGTCTGACAGTACATACCAGGGCAGTCTGATAGTACATCCCAAGGCAGTGTGACAGTATCTCCCATTGCAACCTCACAGTACCTAGAAGTGCTGTTTGACAGTACCTCCCAGTGCAGTCTGACAGTACCTCTCAGTATAGTCAGACAGAACATCCCAAGGCAGTCTGCAGTACCTCCCAGGTCAGTATGACAGTACCTGCCTCCCAGGGCAGTCTGACAGTACCTCCCAGGGCAGTCTGACAGTAACTCCCATGGCAATCTGACAGTACATCCCAAGGCAGTCTGACAGTACCTCCCAAGGCAGTCTCACAGTATCTACAAGGGCAGTCTGATAGTACACCCCATGGCAGTCTCACAGTAACTCCCTCACATGGCAGTCTCACAGTACCTCCTAGGGCAGTTTCACAGTACCTCCCAGGGCAATCTCACAGTATCTCCCTCCCAGGGCAGTCTGACAGTACCTCCCTCCCAGGGCAGTCTGACAGTACCTCCCTCCCTTGCCTGTCTGACAGTACCTCCCTCCCAGGGCAGTCCCACAGTACCTCCCAGTGCAGTCTCACAGTACCTCCCTCCTAGGGCAGTCTGACAGTACATCCCCGGGTAGTCTGACAGTACCTCCCTCCCAGGGCAGTCTGACAGTAACTCTCAGGGCAGTCTGAAAGTACCTCCAAGGGCAATATCACAGTACCTTCTTCCCAGGGCAGTGTGACAGTACCTCCCAGGGCAGTCTGACAGTACCTCCCAGGGCAGTCTGACAGTACCTCCCAGGGCAGTCTAACAGTCCCTCCCAGGGCGGTCTGACAGTACATCCCAGAGCAGTGTCACGGTAATCCCTGTGCAGTCTGACAGTACCTCACTGGGTAGTCTGATAGTACCTCCCATAGCAGTCTCACAGTACCTCCCAGGACAGTTTAACAGTACCTCCCTCCCAGGACAGTCTGACAGTTCCTTCCAGGGCAGTCTAATAGTCCCTCCCAGGGCGGTCTGACAGTACATCCCAGAGCAATGTCACGGTAATCCCTGTGCAGTCTGACAGTACCTCACTGGGTAGTCTGATAGTACCTCCCATAGCAGTCTCACAGTACCTCCCAGGACAGTTTAACAGTACCTCCCTCCCAGGGCAGTCTGACAGTACCTCATTCCCAGGGCAGTTTGGCAGTACCTCCCTCCCAGGGCAGTCTGACAGTACCTCCCAGTGCAGTCTGACAATACCTCCCAGGGCAGTCTGACAGTACCTCACAGCGCAGTCTCACAGTACCTCCCAGGGCAGTCTGATAGTACCTCACTCCCAGGGCAGTCTGACAGTACCTCCCAAGAGAGTCTGACAGTACCTCCCAGGGCAGTCTGACAGTACGTCATTCCCAAGGCAGCATGACGGTATCTCCCAGAAAAGTCTGACAGTACCTCCCAGGGCAGTGTGACAGTATCTCCCTTCCAGGGTAGTCTGACAGTACCTCCCACGGCAGTCTGACAGTACATCCCTGTCAGCGCATTCTGACAGTACCCCCCTCCCTGAGCAGTCTGACAGTACCTCCCTCCCAGAGCAATCTGACAGTACGTCCCTCTCAGGGCAGTCTGACAGTACCTCCCTCCCAGGGCAGTCTGACAGTACCTACCAGGGCAGTCTGATAATACCTCCCAGGGCAGTCTGACAATACCTCACTCCCAGGGCAGTCTGTCAGTACCTCCCAGGGCAGTCTGACAGTACCTCCCAGGGCAGTGTGACAGTACCTCTGTCCCAAGGCAATCTCACAGTACCTCCCAGGGCAGTTTGACATTAACTCCCAGGGGAGCCAGACTGTACATCACAAGGGAGTCTGACAGTATCTCCCACGGCAGTTTGACAGTACATCCCTGTCAGCGCATTCTGACAGTACCTCCCTCCCTGAGCAGTCTGACAGTACCTCCCTCCCAGAGCAATCTGACAGTACGTCCCTCTCAGGGCAGTCTGACAGTACCTACCTCCTAGGGCAGTCTGACTGTACCTCCACTCAGGGCAGTCTGACAGTACCTCCATGTCAGGGCAGTCTGACAGTACCTCCTTCCCAGGGCAGTCTGACTGTACTTCCTCTCAGGGCAGTTTGACAGTACCTCCCAGGGCAGTTTGACAGTAACTCCCAGGGCAGTCTGATAGTACCTCCGATGGCAGTCTGACAGTACATCCCATGGCAGTCTGACAGTACATAACAGGGCAGTCTGATAGTACATCCCAAGGCAGTGTGACAGTACCTCCCAATGCAATCTCACAATACCTACAAATGATGTTTGACAGTACCTCCCAGTGCAGTCTGACAGTACCTCTCAGTATAGTCAGACAGAACATCCCAAGGCAGTCTGCAATACCTCCCAGGTCAGTCTGACAGTACATGCCTCCCAGGGCAGTCTGACAGTACCTCCCAGGGCAGTCTGACAGTAACTCCCATGGCAATCTGACAGTACACCCCAAGGCAGTCTGACAGTACCTCCCAGTGCAGTCTGACAGTACCTCCCAGTGCAGTCCGAACGTATATCCCAATGCAGTCTGACAGTAGCTCCCGGTGCATTCTGACAGTACCTCCCTCCCAGGGCAGTCTGACACTACCTCCCAGGTCAGTCTGACAGTACCTTCCAGTGCAGTGTAACAGTATCTCCGTCCCCGGGCAATTTCATAGAACCTCCAAGGGCAGTTTGACAGTAACTCCCAGTGCAGTCAGACAGTACATCCCACGGAAGTCTGACAGTACCTCCCAAGGCAGTCTGACAGTACCTCCCTATCAGGGCTGTCTGACTGTACCTCCTTCCCAGGGCAGTCTGACAGTACCTCCCTCCCAGAGCAATCTGACAGTACGTCCCTCTCAGGGCAGTCTGACAGTACCTCCCTCCCAGGGCAGTCTGACAGTACCTACCAGGGCAGTCTGATAATACCTCCCAGGGCAGTCTGACAATACCTCACTCCCAGGGCAGTCTGTCAGTACCTCCCAGGGCAGTCTGACAGTACCTCCCAGGGCAGTGTGACAGTACCTCTGTCCCAAGGCAATCTCACAGTACCTCCCAGGGCAGTTTGACATTAACTCCCAGGGGAGCCAGACTGTACATCACAAGGGAGTCTGACAATATCTCCCACGGCAGTTTGACAGTACATCCCTGTCAGCGCATTCTGACAGTACCTCCCTCCCTGAGCAGTCTGACAGTACCTCCCTCCCAGAGCAATCTGACAGTACGTCCCTCTCAGGGCAGTCTGACAGTACCTCCCTCCTAGGGCAGTCTGACTGTACCTCCACTCAGGGCAGTCTGACAGTACCTCCATGTCAGGGCAGTCTGACAGTACCTCCTTCCCAGGGCAGTCTGACTGTACTTCCTCTCAGGGCAGTTTGACAGTACCTCCCAGGGCAGTTTGACAGTAACTCCCAGGGCAGTCTGATAGTACCTCCGATGGCAGTTTGACAGTACATCCCATGGCAGTCTGACAGTACATAACAGGGCAGTCTGATAGTACATCCCAAGGCAGTGTGACAGTACCTCCCAATGCAATCTCACAATACCTACAAATGATGTTTGACAGTACCTCCCAGTGCAGTCTGACAGTACCTCTCAGTATAGTCAGACAGAACATCCCAAGGCAGTCTGCAATACCTCCCAGGTCAGTCTGACAGTACATGCCTCCCAGGGCAGTCTGACAGTACCTCCCAGGGCAGTCTGACAGTAACTCCCATGGCAATCTGACAGTACACCCCAAGGCAGTCTGACAGTACCTCCCAGTGCAGTCTGACAGTACCTCCCAGTGCAGTCCGAACGTATATCCCAATGCAGTCTGACAGTAGCTCCCGGTGCATTCTGACAGTACCTCCCTCCCAGGGCAGTCTGACACTACCTCCCAGGTCAGTCTGACAGTACCTTCCAGTGCAGTGTAACAGTATCTCCGTCCCCGGGCAATTTCATAGAACCTCCAAGGGCAGTTTGACAGTAACTCCCAGTGCAGTCAGACAGTACATCCCACGGAAGTCTGACAGTACCTCCCAAGGCAGTCTGACAGTACCTCCCTATCAGGGCTGTCTGGCTGTACCTCCTTCCCAGGGCAGTCTGACAGTACCTCCCTCCCAGAGCAATCTGACAGTACGTCCCTCTCAGGGCAGTCTGACAGTACCTCCCTCCCAGGGCAGTCTGACAGTACCTACCAGGGCAGTCTGATAATACCTCCCAGGGCAGTCTGACAATACCTCACTCCCAGGGCAGTCTGTCAGTACCTCCCAGGGCAGTCTGACAGTACCTCCCAGGGCAGTGTGACAGTACCTCTGTCCCAAGGCAATCTCACAGTACCTCCCAGGGCAGTTTGACAGTAACTCCCAGGGGAGCCAGACTGTACATCACAAGGGAGTCTGACAGTATCTCCCACGGCAGTTTGACAGTACGTCCCTGTCAGGGCAGTCTGACAGTACCTCCCTCCTAGGGCAGTCTGACTGTACCTCCACTCAGGGCAGTCTGACAGTACCTCCATGTCAGGGCAGTCTGAGAGTACCTCCTTCCCAGGGCAGTCTGACTGTACTTCCTCTCAGGGCAGTTTGACAGTACCTCCCAGGGCAGTTTGACAGTAACTCCCAGGGCAGTCTGATAGTACCTCCGATGGCAGTCTGACAGTACATCCCATGGCAGTCTGACAGTACATAACAGGACAGTCTGATAGTACATCCCAAGGCAGTGTGACAGTACCTCCCAATGCAATCTCACAATACCTACAAATGATGTTTGACAGTACCTCCCAGTGCAGTCTGACAGTACCTCTCAGTATAGTCAGACAGAACATCCCAAGGCAGTCTGCAGTACCTCCCAGGTCAGTCTGACAGTACATGCCTCCCAGGGCAGTCTGACAGTACCTCCCAGGGCAGTCTGACAGTAACTCCCATGGCAATCTGACAGTACACCCCAAGGCAGTCTGACAGTACCTCCCAGTGCAGTCTGAAAGTACCTCCCAGTGCAGTCCGAACGTATATCCCAATGCAGTCTGACAGTAGCTCCCGGTGCATTCTGACAGTACCTCCCTCCCAGGGTAGTCTGATACTACCTCCCAGGTCAGTCTGACAGTACCTCCCAGTGCAGTGTGACAGTATCTCCGTCCCCGGGCAATTTCATAGAACCTCCAAGGGCAGTTTGACAGTAACTCCCAGTGCAGTCAGACAGTACATCCCACGGAAGTCTGACAGTACCTCCCAAGGCAGTCTGACAGTACCTCCCTATCAGGGCTGTCTGACTGTACCTCCCTCGCAGGGCAGTCTGACTGTACCTCCCTCTCAGGGCAGTCTGACAGTACCTCCCAGAGCAGTCTGACAGTATTCCCAGTGCAGTCTGACTGTACCTCCCAGGGCAGTCTGACAGTACCTCCCAGTGCAGTCTGACAGTACCTCCCAGTGCAGTTCGAACGTATATCCAAGTGCAGTCTGACAGTACCTCCCAGTGCATTCTGCCAGTACCTCCCTCCCAAGGCAGTCTGACACTACCTCTCAGGGCAGTCTGACAGTACCTCCCAGTGCAGTGTGACAGTACCTCCGTCCCAGGGCAATCTCATAGAACCTCCCAGGGCAGTTTGACAGTAACTCCCAGTGCAGTCAGACAGTACATCCCACGGAAGTCTGACAGTACCTCCCAAGGCAGTCTGACAGTACCTCCCTCTCAGGGCTGTCTGACAGTACCTCCCTCCCAGGGCAGTCTGACCGTACCTCCCTCTCAGGGCAGTCTGACAGTACCTCATTCCCAGGGCAGTTTGGCAGTACCTCCCTCCCAGGGCAGTCTGACAGTACCTCCCTGGGCAGTCTGACAATACATCCCTGGTAAGTCTGACAGTATTCCTAAGGGTAGTTTGACAGTACCTCATTCCCAGGGCAGTTTGGCAGTACCACCCTCCCAGGACAGTCTGACAGTACCTCCCAGTGCAGTCTGACAATACCTCCCAGGGCAGTCTGACAGTACCTCACTGGGTAGTCTGATAGTACCTCCCATAGCAGTCTCACAGTACCTCCCAGGGCAGTTTAACAGTACCTCCCTCCCAGGGCAGTCTGACAGTACCACCCAGGGCAGTCTGACAATACCTCCCAGGTAAGTCTGACAGTATATCGCTGGGTAGTTTGACAGTACATTCCTCTCAGGGCAGTCTGACAGTACCTCATTCCCAGGGCAGTTTGGCAGTACCTCCCTCCCAGGGCAGTCTGACAGTACCTCCCAGTGCAGTCTGACAATACCTCCCAGGGCAGTCTGACAGTACCTCACAGCGCAGTCTCACAGTACCTCCCAGGGCAGTCTGATAGTACCTCACTCCCAGGGCAGTCTGACAGTACCTCCCTCCCAGAGCAGTCTGACAGTACCTCCCTCTCAGGGCAGTCTGACAGTACGTCACTCACAGGGCAGTCTGACAGTACTTCCCCGGGCAGTCAGACAGTACCTCCCTCCCAGGGCAGTCTTACAATAACTCCCAGGGCAGTCTGATAGTACCTCCGATGGCAGTCTGACAGTACCTCCCAATGCAATCTCACAGTACCTACAAGTGATGTTTGACAGTACCTCCCAGTGCAGTCTGACAGTACCTCTCAGTATAGTCAGACAGAACATCCCAAGGCAGTCTGCAGTACCTCCCAGGTCAGTCTGACAGTACCTGCCTCCCAGGGCAGTCTGACTGTACCTCCCAGGGCAGTCTGACAGTAACTCCCATGGCAATTTGACAGTACATCCCAAGGCAGTCTGACAGTACCTCCCAAGGCGTCTCACAGTATCTACAAGGGCAGTCTGATAGTACATTCCTTGGCAGTCTCACAGTAAATCCCTCACATGGCAGTCTCACAGTACCTCCCAGGGCAGTTTCATAGTACCTCCCAGGGCAATGTCACAGTATCTCCCTCCCAGGGCAGTCTCACAGTACCTCCCTCCTAGGGCAGTCTGACAGTACATCCCCGGGTAGTCTGACAGTACCTCCCTCCCAGGGCAGTCTGACAGTAACTCTCAGGGCAGTCTGATAGTACCTCCAAGGGCAATCTCACAGTACCTTCTTCCCAGGGCAGTCTGACAGTACCTCCCAGGGCAGTCTGACAGTACCTCCCAGGGCAGTGTGACAGTACCTCCCTTCCAGGGCAGTCTGACTGTACCTCCATTCAGGGCCGTCTGACTGTACCTCCACTCAGGGCAGTCTGACAGTACCTCCATGTCAGGGCAGTCTGACAGTACATCCTTCCCAGGGCAGTCTGACTGTACTTCCTCTCAGGGCAGTCTGACAGTACCTCCCAGGGCAGTTTGACAGTAACTCCCAGTGCATTCAGACAGTACATCCCATTGAAGTCTGACAGTACCTCCCAAAGCAGTCTGACAGTACCTCCCACGGGAGTCTGACAGTACCTCCCTCTCAGGGCGGTCTGACAGTACCTCCCTCCCAGGGCAGTCTGACAGTACCTCCCTCTCAGGGCAGTCTGACAGTACTTCACTGGGTAGTCTGATAGTACCTCCCATAGCAGTCTCTCAGTACCTCCCTCCTATGGCAGTCTGACAGTACATCCCAGGAGAGTCTCACAGTACCTCCCCCCTAGTGCAGTCTGACAGTACATCCCAGGGCAATCTGACAGTACCTCTCAGGGCAGTCTGGTAGTACCTCCCAGGGCAATCTCACAGTACCTCCTTCCCAGGGCAGTCTTACAGTACCTCCCAGGGCTGTCTGACAGTACCTTCCAGGGCAGTCTGACAGTACCTCCCAGTGCAGTGTGACAGTACCTCCGTCCCAGGGCAATCTCATAGAACCTCCCAGGGCAGTTTGACAGTAACTCCCAGTGCAGTCAGACAGTACATCCCATGGAAGTCTGACAGTACCTCCCAAGGCAGTCTGACAGTACCTCCCTCTCAGGGCTGTCTGACAGTACCTCCCTCCCAGGGCAGTCTGACAGTACCTCCCTCTCAGGGCAGTCTGACAGTACCTCATTCCCAGGGCAGTTTGGCAGTACCTCCCTCCCAGGGCAGTCTGACATTACCTCCCTGTGCAGTCTGACAATATCTCCCAGGGCAGTCTGACAGTACCTCACAGGGCAGACTCACAGTACCTCCCAGGGCACTCTGATAGTACCTCACTCCCAGGGCAGATTGACAGTACCTCCCAAGACAGTGTAACAGTACCTCCCAGGGAAGTCTGACTGTACGTCCCTCCCAGGGCAGTCTGACGGTACCTCCCACGGCAGTCTGACAGTACATTCCTCTCAGCGCAGTCTGACAGTACCTCCCTCCAGGGCTGTCTGACAGTACCTCCCTCTCAGTGCAGTCTTTCAGTACATCCCAGGGCAGTTTGACAGTACCTCCCAGGGCAGTCTTTCAGTACCTCCCAGTGCTGTCTGACAGTACCTCCCAGGGCAGTCTGACAGTACCTCCCTGTGCAGTCCGACAGAACATACCAGGGCAGTCTGACAGTACATCCCAGGGCAGTGTGACAGTACCTCCCATGGCAGTCTGACAGTACACCCCAGGGCAATCTGACAGTATATACCAGCGCAGTCTGATAGTACATCCGAAGGCAGTGTGACAGTACCTCTCAGTTCAGTCCGACAGAACATCCCACGGCAGTCTGCAGTACCTCCCAGATCAGTCTGACAGTACCTTCCTCCCAGGGCAGTCTGACAGTAACTCCCAGGGCAGTCTGACATTACCTCCGATGGCAATCTGACAGTACATCCCATGGCAGTCTGACAGTACATACCAGGGCAGTCTGATAGTACATCCCAAGGCAGTGTGACAGTACCTCCCAATGCAACCTCACAGTACCTAGAAGTGCTGTTTGACAGTACCTCCCAGTGCAGTCTGACAGTACCTCTCAGTATAGTCAGACAGAACATCACAAGGCAGTCTGCAGTACCTCCCAGGTCAGTCTGACAGTACCTGCCTCCCAGGGCAGTCTGACAGTACCTCCCAGGGCAGTCTGACAGTAACTCCCATGGCAATCTGACAGTACATCCCAAGGCAGTCTCACAGTACCTCCCAAGGCAGTCTCACAGTATCTACAAGGGCAGTCTGATAGTACATCCCATGGCAGTCTCACAGTAACTCCCTCACATGGCAGTCTCACAGTACCTCCCACGGCAGTTTCACAGTATCTCCCAGGGCAATCTCACAGTATCTCCCTCCCAGGGCAGTCTGACAGTACCTCCCTCCCAGGGCAGTCTGACAGTACCTCCCTCCCTTGCCTGTCTGACAGTACCTCCCTCCCAGGGCAGTCCCACAGTACCTCCCAGTGCAGTCTCACAGTACCTCCCTCCTAGGGCAGTCTGACAGTACATCCCCGGGTAGTCTGACAGTACCTCCCTCCCAGGGCAGTCTGACAGTAACTCTCAGGGCAGTCTGATAGTACCTCCAAGGGCAATCTCACAGTACCTTCTTCCCAGGGCAGTGTGACAGTACCTCCCAGGGTAGTCTGACAGTACCTCCCAGGGCAGTCTGACAGTACCTCCCAGGGCAGTGTGACAGTACCTCCCTCCCAGGACAGTCTGACAGTTCCTTCCAGGGCAGTCTAATAGTCCCTCCCAGGGCGGTCTGACAGTACATCCCAGAGCAGTGTCACGGTACTCCCTGTGCAGTCTGACAGTACCTCACTGGGTAGTCTGATAGTACCTCCCATAGCAGTCTCACAGTACCTCCCAGGACAGTTTAACAGTACCTCCCTCCCAGGGCAGTCTGACAGTACCTCCCAGGGCAGTCTGACAATACCTCCCAGGTAAGTCTGACAGTATATCGCAGGGCAGTTTGACAGTACCATCCTCTCAGGGCAGTCTGACAGTACCTCATTCCCAGGGCAGTTTGGCAGTACCTCCCTCCCAGGGCAGTCTGACAGTACCTCCCAGTGCAGTCTGACAATACCTCCCAGGGCAGTCTGACAGTACCTCACAGCGCAGTCTCACAGTACCTCCCAGGGCAGTCTGATAGTACCTCACTCCCAGGGCAGTCTGACAGTACCTCCCAAGAGAGTCTGACAGTACCTCCCAGGGCAGTCTGACAGTACGTCCCTCCCAAGGCAGCATGACGGTATCTACCAGAAAAGTCTGACAGTACCTCCCAGGGCAGTGTGACAGTATCTCCCTTCCAGGGTAGTCTGACAGTACCTCCCAGGGCAGTCTGACAGTATCTCCCAGGGCAGTGTGACAGTACCTCCCTCACAGGGCAGTCTGACTGTACCTCCATTCAGGGCAGTCTGACAGTACCTCCCTCACAGGGCAGTCTGACTGTACTTCCTCAGGGCAGTCTAACAGTACCTCCCTCCCAGGGCAGTGTGACTGTACCTCCCAGGGCAGTCTGACAGTACCTCCCAGGGCAGTCTAACAGTACCTCCGTCCCAGGGCAGTCTGACTGTACCTCCCAGGGCAGTCTGACAGTACCTCCCAGGGCAGTCTGACAGTCACTACCTCCCAGGTTGTCCGACAGTATATCACATTTATTATGACAGCACCTCCCAGTGCAATCTGATAGTACCTCCCTCCCATGGCAGTCTGACAGTACCTCCCAGGGCAGTCTGACAGTACCTCCTAGTGCAGTCTGACAATACGTCCCAGAGCAGTCTCACATTACTTCCCAGGGCAGTCTAACAGTTCCTCCCTCCCAGGGCAGTCTGACAGTACCTCCCACAGCAGTCTGACAGTACCTCCCAGGGCAGACTGACAGTATATCGCTGGGCAGTCTGACAGTACCTCATTCCCAGGGCAGTCTCGCAGAACTTCCCTCCCATGGCAGTCTGACAGTACGTCCTAGTGCAGTCTGACAGTACCACCCAAGGCAGTCTGACAGTTCCTCCCAGGGCAGTCTGACAATACATCCCTTCCAGGGCAGCCTGACGGTACCTCCCAGAACAGTCTGACAGTACCTCCCAGGGCAGTGTCACAGTATCTCCCTTCCAGAGCAGTCTGATTGTACGTCCCACGGTAGTCTGATAGTACATCCCTCTCAGTGCAGTCTGAGAGTACCTCCCTCCAGGGCAGTGTGACAGTACCTCCCTCTCATGGCAGTCTTTCAGTACATCCCAGGGCAGTCTGACATTACCTCCCAGAGCAGTCTGATAGTACATCCCAGGGCAGTGTGACAGAACCTCCCAAGGCAATCTCACAGTACCTACAAGTGCAGTTTGACAGTACCTCCCAGTGCAGTCTGAGAGTACCTCTCAGTTCAGTCCGACAGAACATCCCAAGGCAGTCTGCAGTATCTCCCAAGGCAGTCTGACAGTACCTGCCTCCCAGGGCAGTCTGACAGTACCTCCCATGGCAGTCTGACAGTACATCCCAGGGCAGTCTGACAGTAAATACAAGGGCAGTCTGACAGTACCTCCCAGTGCAGTCTGACAGTACCTCCCAGGGCAGTCAGACAGTACCTCCCAGGGCAGTGTGACAGTACCTCCGTCCCACGGCAATCTCACAGTACCTCCCACGGCAGTTTGACAATAACTCGCAGGGGAGCCTGACAGTACCTCCCAAGGGAGTCTGACAGTATCTCCCACGGCAGTTTGACAGTACATCCCTGTCAGGGCAGTCTGACAGTACCTCCCTCCCAGGGCAGTCTCACTGTACCTCCTCTCAGGGCAGTCTGACAGTACCTCCCTGTCAGGGCAGTCTGACAGTACCTCCCTCCCTCCCAGGGCAGTCTGAATGTACTTCCTCTCAGGGCAGTCTAACAGTACCTCCCTCCCAGGGCAGTCTGACTGTACCTCCCAGGGCAGTCTGACAGTACCTCCCAGTGCAGTCTGACAGTACCTCCCAGTGCAGTCCGAACGTATATCCCAGTGCAGTCTGAGAGTACCTCCCGGTGCATTATGACAGTACCTCCCTCCCAGGGCAGTCTGACACTACATCCCAGGACAGTACCTCCCAGTGCAGTGTGACAGTATCTCCGTCCCTGGGCAATCTTATATAACCTCCAAGGGCAGTTTGACAGTAACTCCCAGTGCAGTCAGACAGTACATCCCACGGAAGTCTGACAGACCTCCCAAGGCAGTCTGACAGTACCTCCCTCTCACGGCTGTCTGACAGTTCCTCTCTCCCAGGGCAGTCTGACAGTACCTCCCTCTCAGGGCAGTCTGACAGTACCTCATTCCCAGGGAAGTTTGGCAGTACCTCCCTCCCAGGGCATTCTAACAGTACCTCCCAGGGCAGTCTGACAATACCTCCCAGGTAAGTCTGACAGTATTCCTAAGGGTAGTTTGACAGTACCTTCCTCTCAGGGCAGTCTGACAGTACCTCATTCCCAGGGCAGTTTGGCAGTACCTCCCTCCAAGGACAGTCTGACAGTACCTCCCAGTGCAGTCTGATAGTACCTCCCATAGCATTCTCACAGTACATCCCAGGGCAGTTTAACAGTACCTCCCTCCACGGGCAGTCTGACAGTACCTCCCAGGGCAGTCTGACAATACCTCCCAGGTAAGTCTGACAGTATATCGCTGGGTAGTTTGACAGTACCTTCCTCTCAGGGCAGTCTGACAGTACCTCATTCCCAGGGCAGTTTGGCAGTACCTCCCTCCCAGGGCAGTCTGACAGTACCTCCCAGTGCAGTCTGACAATACCTCCCAGGGCAGTCTGACAGTTCCTCACAGCGCAGTCTCACAGTACCTCCCAGGGCAGTATGATAGTACCTCACTCACAGGGCAATCTGACAATACCTCCCAAGAGAGTCTGACAGTACCTCCCAGGGCAGTCTGACAGTACCTCCCTCCCAAGGCAGCATGATGGTATCTCCCAGAAAAGTCTGACACTACCTCACAGGGCAGTGTGACAGTATCTCCCTTCCAGGGCAGTCTGACAGTACCTCCCACGGCAGTCTGACAGTACATCCCTGTCAGCGCATTCTGACAGTACCTCCCACCCAGAGCAGTCTGACAGTACCTCCCTCCCAGAGCAGTCTGACAGTACGTCCCTCTCAGGGCATTCTGACAGTACCTACCTCACAGGGCAGTCTGACAGTACCTCCCAGGGCAGTCTGATAGTACCTCCCAGGGCAGTCTGACAATAACTCACTCCCAGGGCAGTCTTACAGTACCTCCCAGGGCTGTCTGACAGTACCTCCCAGGGCAGTCTGACAGTACCTCCCAGGGCAGTGTGTCAGTACCTCCGGCCCAGGGCAATCTCACAGTACCTCCCAGGGCAGTTTGACAGTAACTCCCAGGGGAGTCTGACAGTACCTCCCAAGGGAGTCTGACAGTATCTCCCACGGCAGTTTGACAGTACCTCCCTGTCAGGGCAGTCTGTCAGTACCTCCCTCCTAGGGCAGTATGACTGTACCTCAACTCAGGGCAGTCTGACAGTACCTCCATGTCAGGGCAGTCTGACAGTACCTCCTTCCCAGGGCAGTCTGACTGTACTTCCTCCCAGGGCAGTCTGACAGTACCTCCCAGGGCTGTTTGACAGTAACTCCCAGTGCATTCAGACAGTACATCCCAGGGAAGTCTGACAGTACCTCCCAAAGCAGTCTGACAGTACCTCCCACGGCAGTCTGACAGTACCTCCCTCTCTAGGCGGTCTGACAGTACCTCCCTCCCAGGACAGTCTGACAGTACCTCCCTCTCTAGGCGGTCTGACAGTACCTCCCTCCCAGGACAGTCTGACAGTTCCTTCCAGGGCAGTCTAATAGTCCCTCCCAGGGCAGTCTGACAGTACTCCCAGTGCAGTCTGACAGTACCTCACTGGGTAGTCTGATAGTACCTCCCATAGCAGTCTCACAGTACCTCCCTCCTAGGGCAGTCTGACAGTACATCCCAGGACAGTCTCACAGTACCTCCCTCCTAGGGCTGTCTGACAGTACATCCCAGGGCAGTCTGACAGTACCTCTCAGGGCAGCCTGGTAGTACCTCCCAGGGCAATCTCACAGTGCCTCCTTCCCAGGGCAGTCTTACAGTACCTCCCAGGGCAGTCTGACAGTACCTCCCAGGGCAGTGTGTCAGTACCTCCGGCCCAGGGCAATCTCACAGTACCTCCCACGGCAGTTTGACAGTACCTCCCTGTCAGGGCAGTCTGACATTACCTCCCTCCCAGGGCAGTCTGACTGTACCTCCTCTCAGGGCAGTCTGACACTACCTCTCTGTCAGGGCAGTCTGACAGTACCTCCCTCCCAGGGCAGTCTGAATGTACTTCCTCTCAGGGCAGTCTAACCGTACCTCCCTCTCAGGGCAGTCTGACTGTACTCCAAGGGCAGTCTGACAGTCCCTCCCAGTGCAGTCTGAAAGTACCTCCCAGTGCAGTCCGAACGTATATCCCAGTGCAGTCTGACAGTACCTCCCAGTGCATTCTGACAGTACCTCCCTCCCAGGGCAGTCTGACACTACCTCCCAGGGAAGTCTGACAGTCACTACCTCCCAGGGCTGTCCGACAGTATATCACATTTATTCTGACAGTACCTCCCAGTGCAATCTGATAGTACCTCCCTCCCAGGGCAGTCTGACAGTACCTCCCAGGGCAGTCTGACAGTACCTCCTAGTGCAGTCTGACAGTACCTCCCAGGGCAGTGTGACAGTACCTCCCTCCCAGGACAGTCTGACAGTTCCTTCCAGGGCAGTCTAATAGTCCCTCCCAGGGCGGTCTGACAGTACATCCCAGAGCAGTGTCACGGTACTCCCTGTGCAGTCTGACAGTACCTCACTGGGTAGTCTGATAGTACCTCCCACAGCAGTCTCACAGTACCTCCCAGGACAGTTTAACAGTACCTCCCTCCCAGGGCAGTCTGACAGTACCTCCCAGGGCAGTCTGACAATACCTCCCAGGTAAATCTGACAGTATATCGCAGGGTAGTTTGACAGTACCTTCCTCTCAGGGCAGTCTGACAGTACCTCATTCCCAGGGCAGTTTGGCAGTACCTCCCTCCCAGGGCAGTCTGACAGTACCTCCCAGTGCAGTCTGACAATACCTCCCAGGGCAGTCTGACAGTACCTCACAGCGCAGTCTCACAGTACCTCCCAGGGCAGTCTGATAGTACCTCACTCCCAGGGCAGTCTGACAGTACCTCCCAAGAGAGCCTGACAGTACCTTCCAGGGCAGTCTGACAGTACGTCCCTCCCAAGGCAGCATGACGGTATCTCCCAGAAAAGTCTGACAGTACCTCCCAGGGCAGTGTGACAGTATCTCCCTTCCAGGGTAGTCTGACAGTACCTCCCACGGCAGTCTGACAGTACATCCCTGTCAGCGCATTCTGACAGTACCTCCCTCCCAGAGCAGTCTGACAGTACCTCCCTCCTAGAGCAATCTGACAGTACGTCCCTCTCAGGGCAGTCTGACAGTACCTCCCTCCCAGGGCAGTCTGACAGTACCTACCAGGGCAGTCTGATAGTACCTCCCAGGGCAGTCTGACAATACCTCACTCCCAGGGCAGTCTGACTGTACCTCCACTCAGGGCAGTCTGACAGTACCTCCATATCAGGGCATTCTGACAGTACCTCCTTCCCAGGGCAGTCTGACTGTACTTCCTCTCAGGGCAGTTTGACAGTACCTCCGAGGGCAGTTTGACAGTAACTCCCAGGGCAGTCTGATAGTACCTCAGATGGCAGTCTGACAGTACATCCCATGGCAGTCTGACAGTACATAACAGGGCAGTCTGATAGTACATCCCAAGGCAGTGTGACAGTACCTCCCAATGCAATCTCACAATACCTACAAATGATGTTTGACAGTACCTCCCAGTGCAGTCTGACAATACCTCTCAGTATAGTCAGACAGAACATCTCAAGGCAGTCTGCAGTACCTCCCAGGTCAGTCTGACAGTACATGCCTCCCAGGGCAGTCTGACAGTACCTCCCAGGGCATTCTGACAGTATCTCCCATGGCAATCTGACAGTACATCCCAAGGCAGTCTGAGAGTAACTCCCAAGGCAGTCTCACAGTATCTACAAGGGCAGTCTGATAGTACATCCCATGGAAGTATCACAGTAACTCCCTCACATGGCAGTCTCACAGTACCTCCCAGGGCAGTTTCACAGTACCTCCCTCCCAGGGCAGTCTGACAGTACCTCCCTCCCTTGCCTGTCTGACAGTACCTCCCTCCCAGGGCAGTCCCACAGTACCTCCCAGTGCAGTCTGACAGTACCTCCCTCCTAGGGCAGTCTGATAGTACATCCCCTGGTAGTCTGACAGTACCTCCCTCCCAGGGCAGTCTGACAGTAACTCTCAGGGCAGTCTGATAGTACCTCCAAGGGCAATCTCACAGTACCTTCTTCCCAGGGCAGTCTGACAGTACCTCCCAGGGCAGTCTGACAGTATCTCCCAGGGCAGTGTGACAGTACCTCCCTCCCAGGGCAGTCTGACTGTACCTCCATTCAGGGCAGTCTGACAGTACCTCCCTCACAGGGCAGTCTGACTGTACTTCCTCAGGGCAGTCTAATAGTACCTCCCTCCCAGGGCAGTGTGACTGTACCTCCCAGGGCAGTCTGACAGTACCTCCCAGGGCAGTCTAACAGTACCTCCGTCCCAGGGCAGTCTGACTGTACCTCCCAGGGCAGTCTGACAGTACCTCCCAGGGCAGTCTGACAGTCACTACCTCCCAGGCTGTCCGACAGTATATCACATTTATTCTGACAGTACCTCCCAGTGCAATCTGATAGTACCTCCCTCCCATGGCAGTCTGACAGTACCTCCCAGGGCAGTCTGACAGTACCTGCTAGTGCAGTCTGACAATACCTCCCAGCGCAGTCTCACATTACCTCCCAGGGCAGTCTAACAGTTCCTCCCTCCCAGGGCAGTCTGACAGTACCTCCCACAGCAGTCTGACAGTACCTCCCAGGGCAGACTGACAGTATATCGCTGGGCAGTATGACAGTACCTCATTCCCAGGGCAGTCTCGCAGAATTTCCCTCCCATGGCAGTCTGACAGTACGTCCTAGTGCAGTCTGACAGTACCACCCAAGGCAGTCTGACAGTACCTCCCAGGGCAGTCTGACAATACATCCCTTCCAGGGCAGCCTGACGGTACCTCCCAGAACAGTCTGACAGTACCTCCCAGGGCAGTGTCTCAGTATCTCCCTTCCAGAGCAGTCTGATTGTACGTCCCACGGCAGTCTGATAGTACATCCCTCTCAGGGCAGTCTTTCAGTACATCCCAGGGCAGTCTGACAGTACCTCCCAGGGCAGTCTTTCAGTACCTCCCAGGGCTGTCTGACATTACCTCCCAGAGCAGTCTGATAGTACATCCCAGGGCAGTGTGACAGAACCTCCCAAGGCAATCTCACAGTACCTACAAGTGCAGTTTGACAGTACCTCCCAGTGTAGTCTGAGAGTACCTCTCAGTTCAGTCCGACAGAACATCCCAAGGCAGTCTGCAGTATCTACCAAGGCAGTCTGACAGTACCTGCCTCCCATGGCAGTCTGACAGTACTTCCCATGGCAGTCTGACAGTACATCCCAGGGCAGTCTGACAGTAAATACAAGGGCAGTCTGACAGTACCTCCCAGTGCAGTCTGACAGTACCCCCCAGGGCAGTCAGACAGTACCTCCCAGGGCAGTGTGACAGTACCTCCGTCCCACGGCAATCTCACAGTACCTCCCACGGCAGTTTGACAGTAACTCGCAGGGGAGCCTAACAGTACCTCCCAAGGGAGTCTGACAGTATCTCCCACGGCAGTTTGACAGTACCTCCCTGTCAGGGCAGTCTGACAGTACCTCCCTCCCAGGGCAGTCTCACTGTACCTCCTCTCAGGGCAGTCTGACAGTACCTCCCTGTCAGGGCAGTCTGACAGTACCTCCCTCCCTCCCAGGGCAGTCTGAATGTACTTCCTCTCAGGGCAGTCTAACAGTACCTCCCTCCCAGGGCAGTCTGACTGTACCTCCCAGGGCAGTCTGACAGTACCTCCCAGTGCAGTCTGACAGTACCTCCCAGTGCAGTCCGAACGTATATCCCAGTGCAGTCTGAGAGTACCTCCCGGTGCATTATGACAGTACCTCCCTCCCAGGGCAGTCTGACACTACCTCCCAGGACAGTCTGACAGTACCTCCCAGTGCAGTGTGACAGTATCTCCGTCCCTGGGCAATCTTATATAACCTCCAAGGGCAGTTTGACAGTAACTCCCAGTGCAGTCAGACAGTACATCCCACGGAAGTCTGACAGACCTCCCAAGGCAGTCTGACAGTACCTCCCTCTCACGGCTGTCTGACAGTTCCTCTCTCCCAGGGCAGTCTGACAGTACCTCCCTCTCAGGGCAGTCTGACAGTACCTCATTCCCAGGGAAGTTTGGCAGTACCTCCTTCCCAGGGCATTCTAACAGTACCTCCCAGGGCAGTCTGACAATACCTCCCAGGTAAGTCTGACAGTATTCCTAAGGGTAGTTTGACAGTACCTTCCTCTCAGGGCAGTCTGACAGTACCTCATTCCCAGGGCAGTTTGGCAGTACCTCCCTCCAAGGACAGTCTGACAGTACCTCCCAGTGCAGTCTGATAGTACCTCCCATAGCATTCTCACAGTACATCCCAGGGCAGTTTAACAGTACCTCCCTCCACGGGCAGTCTGACAGTACCTCCCAGGGCAGTCTGACAATACCTCCCAGGTAAGTCTGACAGTATATCGCTGGGTAGTTTGACAGTACCTTCCTCTCAGGGCAGTCTGACAGTACCTCATTCCCAGGGCAGTTTGGCAGTACCTCCCTCCCAGGGCAGTCTGACAGTACCTCCCAGTGCAGTCTGACAATACCTCCCAGGGCAGTCTGACAGTTCCTCACAGCGCAGTCTCACAGTACCTCCCAGGGCAGTATGATAGTACCTCACTCCCAGGGCAATCTGACAATACCTCCCAAGAGAGTCTGACAGTACCTCCCAGGGCAGTCTGACAGTACCTCCCTCCCAAGGCAGCATGATGGTATCTCCCAGAAAAGTCTGACACTACCTCCAAGGGCAGTGTGACAGTATCTCCCTTCCAGGGCAGTCTGACAGTACCTCCCACGGCAGTCTGACAGTACATCCCTGTCAGCGCATTCTGACAGTACCTCCCACCCAGAGCAGTCTGACAGTACCTCCCTCCCAGAGCAGTCTGACAGTACGTCCCTCTCAGGGCATTCTGACAGTACCTACCTCACAGGGCAGTCTGACAGTACCTCCCAGGGCAGTCTGATAGTACCTCCCAGGGCAGTCTGACAATAACTCACTCCCAGGGCAGTCTTACAGTACCTCCCAGGGCTGTCTGACAGTACCTCCCAGGGCAGTCTGACAGTACCTCCCAGGGCAGTGTGTCAGTACCTCCGGCCCAGGGCAATCTCACAGTACCTCCCAGGGCAGTTTGACAGTAACTCCCAGGGGAGTCTGACAGTACCTCCCAAGGGAGTCTGACAGTATCTCCCACGGCAGTTTGACAGTACCTCCCTGTCAGGGCAGTCTGTCAGTACCTCCCTCCTAGGGCAGTATGACTGTACCTCAACTCAGGGCAGTCTGACAGTACCTCCATGTCAGGGCAGTCTGACAGTACCTCCTTCCCAGGGCAGTCTGACTGTACTTCCTCCCAGGGCAGTCTGACAGTACCTCCCAGGGCTGTTTGACAGTAACTCCCAGTGCATTCAGACAGTACATCCCAGGGAAGTCTGACAGTACCTCCCAATGCAGTCTGACAGTACCTCCCACGGCAGTCTGACAGTACCTCCCTCTCTAGGCGGTCTGACAGTACCTCCCTCCCAGGACAGTCTGACAGTACCTCCCTCTCTAGGCGGTCTGACAGTACCTCCCTCCCAGGACAGTCTGACAGTTCCTTCCAGGGCAGTCTAATAGTCCCTCCCAGGGCAGTCTGACAGTACTCCCAGTGCAGTCTGACAGTACCTCACTGGGTAGTCTGATAGTACCTCCCATAGCAGTCTCACAGTACCTCCCTCCTAGGGCAGTCTGACAGTACATCCCAGGACAGTCTCACAGTACCTCCCTCCTAGGGCTGTCTGACAGTACATCCCAGGGCAGTCTGACAGTACCTCTCAGGGCAGCCTGGTAGTACCTCCCAGGGCAATCTCACAGTGCCTCCTTCCCAGGGCAGTCTTACAGTACCTCCCAGGGCAGTCTGACAGTACCTCCCAGGGCAGTGTGTCAGTACCTCCGGCCCAGGGCAATCTCACAGTACCTCCCACGGCAGTTTGACAGTACCTCCCTGTCAGGGCAGTCTGACATTACCTCCCTCCCAGGGCAGTCTGACTGTACCTCCTCTCAGGGCAGTCTGACACTACCTCTCTGTCAGGGCAGTCTGACAGTACCTCCCTCCCAGGGCAGTCTGAATGTACTTCCTCTCAGGGCAGTCTAACCGTACCTCCCTCTCAGGGCAGTCTGACTGTACTCCAAGGGCAGTCTGACAGTCCCTCCCAGTGCAGTCTGAAAGTACCTCCCAGTGCAGTCCGAACGTATATCCCAGTGCAGTCTGACAGTACCTCCCAGTGCATTCTGACAGTACCTCCCTCCCAGGGCAGTCTGACACTACCTCCCAGGGAAGTCTGACAGTCACTACCTCCCAGGGCTGTCCGACAGTATATCACATTTATTCTGACAGTACCTCCCAGTGCAATCTGATAGTACCTCCCTCCCAGGGCAGTCTGACAGTACCTCCCAGGGCAGTCTGACAGTACCTCCTAGTGCAGTCTGACAGTACCTCCCAGGGCAGTGTGACAGTACCTCCCTCCCAGGACAGTCTGACAGTTCCTTCCAGGGCAGTCTAATAGTCCCTCCCAGGGCGGTCTGACAGTACATCCCAGAGCAGTGTCACGGTACTCCCTGTGCAGTCTGACAGTACCTCACTGGGTAGTCTGATAGTACCTCCCACAGCAGTCTCACAGTACCTCCCAGGACAGTTTAACAGTACCTCCCTCCCAGGGCAGTCTGACAGTACCTCCCAGGGCAGTCTGACAATACCTCCCAGGTAAGTCTGACAGTATATCGCAGGGTAGTTTGACAGTACCTTCCTCTCAGGGCAGTCTGACATTACCTCATTCCCAGGGCAGTTTGGCAGTACCTCCCTCCCAGGGCAGTCTGACAGTACCTCCCAGTGCAGTCTGACAATACCTCCCAGGGCAGTCTGACAGTACCTCACAGCGCAGTCTCACAGTACCTCCCAGGGCAGTCTGATAGTACCTCACTCCCAGGGCAGTCTGACAGTACCTCCCAAGAGAGTCTGACAGTACCTTCCAGGGCAGTCTGACAGTACGTCCCTCCCAAGGCAGCATGACGGTATCTCCCAGAAAAGTCTGACAGTACCTCCCAGGGCAGTGTGACAGTATCTCCCTTCCAGGGTAGTCTGACAGTACCTCCCACGGCAGTCTGACAGTACATCCCTGTCAGCGCATTCTGACAGTACCTCCCTCCCAGAGCAGTCTGACAGTACCTCCCTCCTAGAGCAATCTGACAGTACGTCCCTCTCAGGGCAGTCTGACAGTACCTCCCTCCCAGGGCAGTCTGACAGTACCTACCAGGGCAGTCTGATAGTACCTCCCAGGGCAGTCTGACAATACCTCACTCCCAGGGCAGTCTGTCAGTACCTCCTAGGGCAGTCTCACAGTACCTCCCAGGGCAGTGTGACAGTACCTCTGTCCCAAGGCAATCTCACAGTACCTCCCAGGGCAGTTTGACAGTAACTCCCAGGGGAGCCAGACTGTACATCACAAGGGAGTCTGACAGTATCTCCCACGGCAGTTTGACAGTACGTCCCTGTCAGGGCAGTCTGACAGTACCTCCCTCCTAGGGCAGTCTGAGTGTACCTCCACTCAGGGCAGTCTGACAGTACCTCCATATCAGGGCATTCTGACAGTACCTCCTTCCCAGGGCAGTCTGACTGTACTTCCTCTCAGGGCAGTTTGACAGTACCTCCGAGGGCAGTTTGACAGTAACTCCCAGGGCAGTCTGATAGTACCTCAGATGGCAGTCTGACAGTACATCCCATGGCAGTCTGACAGTACATAACAGGGCAGTCTGATAGTACATCCCAAGGCAGTGTGACAGTACCTCCCAATGCAATCTCACAATACCTACAAATGATGTTTGACAGTACCTCCCAGTGCAGTCTGACAATACCTCTCAGTATAGTCAGACAGAACATCTCAAGGCAGTCTGCAGTACCTCCCAGGTCAGTCTGACAGTACATGCCTCCCAGGGTAGTCTGACAGTACCTCCCAGGGCAGTCTGACAGTATCTCCCATGGCAATCTGACAGTACATCCCAAGGCAGTCTGAGAGTAACTCCCAAGGCAGTCTCACAGTATCTACAAGGGCAGTCTGATAGTACATCCCATGGAAGTATCACAGTAACTCCCTCACATGGCAGTCTCACAGTACATCCCAGGGCAGTTTCACAGTACCTCCCTCCCAGGGCAGTCTGACAGTACCTCCCTCCCTTGGCTGTCTGACAGTACCTCCCTCCCAGGGCAGTCCCACAGTACCTCCCAGTGCAGTCTGACAGTACCTCCCTCCTAGGGCAGTCTGATAGTACATCCCCTGGTAGTCTGACAGTACCTCCCTCCCAGGGCAGTCTGACAGTAACTCTCAGGGCAGTCTGATAGTACCTCCAAGGGCAATCTCACAGTACCTTCTTCCCAGGGCAGTCTGACAGTACCTCCCAGGGCAGTCTGACAGTATCTCCCAGGGCAGTGTGACAGTACCTCCCTCCCAGGGCAGTCTGACTGTACCTCCATTCAGGGCAGTCTGACAGTACCTCCCTCACAGGGCAGTCTGACTGTACTTCCTCAGGGCAGTCTAATAGTACCTCCCTCCCAGGGCAGTGTGACTGTACCTCCCAGGGCAGTCTGACAGTACCTCCCAGGGCAGTCTAACAGTACCTCCGTCCCAGGGCAGTCTGACTGTACCTCCCAGGGCAGTCTGACAGTACCTCCCAGGGCAGTCTGACAGTCACTACCTCCCAGGCTGTCCGACAGTATATCACATTTATTCTGACAGTACCTCCCAGTGCAATCTGATAGTACCTCCCTCCCATGGCAGTCTGACAGTACCTCCCAGGGCAGTCTGACAGTACCTGCTAGTGCAGTCTGACAATACCTCCCAGCGCAGTCTCACATTACCTCCCAGGGCAGTCTAACAGTTCCTCCCTCCCAGGGCAGTCTGACAGTACCTCCCACAGCAGTCTGACAGTACCTCCCAGGGCAGACTGACAGTATATCGCTGGGCAGTATGACAGTACCTCATTCCCAGGGCAGTCTCGCAGAATTTCCCTCCCATGGCAGTCTGACAGCACGTCCTAGTGCAGTCTGACAGTACCACCCAAGGCAGTCTGACAGTACCTCCCAGGGCAGTCTGACAATACATCCCTTCCAGGGCAGCCTGACGGTACCTCCCAGAACAGTCTGACAGTACCTCCCAGGGCAGTGTCTCAGTATCTCCCTTCCAGAGCAGTCTGATTGTACGTCCCACGGCAGTCTGATAGTACATCCCTCTCAGGGCAGTCTTTCAGTACATCCCAGGGCAGTCTGACAGTACCTCCCAGGGCAGTCTTTCAGTACCTCCCAGGGCTGTCTGACATTACCTCCCAGAGCAGTCTGATAGTACATCCCAGGGCAGTGTGACAGAACCTCCCAAGGCAATCTCACAGTACCTACAAGTGCAGTTTGACAGTACCTCCCAGTGTAGTCTGAGAGTACCTCTCAGTTCAGTCCGACAGAACATCCCAAGGCAGTCTGCAGTATCTACCAAGGCAGTCTGACAGTACCTGCCTCCCAGGGCAGTCTGACAGTACTTCCCATGGCAGTCTGACAGTACATCCCAGGGCAGTCTGACAGTAAATACAAGGGCAGTCTGACAGTACCTCCCAGTGCAGTCTGACAGTACCCCCCAGGGCAGTCAGACAGTACCTCCCAGGGCAGTGTGACAGTACCTCCGTCCCACGGCAATCTCACAGTACCTCCCACGGCAGTTTGACAGTAACTCGCAGGGGAGCCTAACAGTACCTCCCAAGGGAGTCTGACAGTATCTCCCACGGCAGTTTGACAGTACCTCCCTGTCAGGGCAGTCTGACAGTACCTCCCTCCCAGGGCAGTCTCACTGTACCTCCTCTCAGGGCAGTCTGACAGTACCTCCCTGTCAGGGCAGTCTGACAGTACCTCCCTCCCTCCCAGGGCAGTCTGAATGTACTTCCTCTCAGGGCAGTCTAACAGTACCTCCCTCCCAGGGCAGTCTGACTGTACCTCCCAGGGCAGTCTGACAGTACCTCCCAGTGCAGTCTGACAGTACCTCCCAGTGCAGTCCGAACGTATATCCCAGTGCAGTCTGAGAGTACCTCCCGGTGCATTATGACAGTACCTCCCTCCCAGGGCAGTCTGACACTACCTCCCAGGACAGTCTGACAGTACCTCCCAGTGCAGTGTGACAGTATCTCCGTCCCTGGGCAATCTTATATAACCTCCAAGGGCAGTTTGACAGTAACTCCCAGTGCAGTCAGACAGTACATCCCACGGAAGTCTGACAGTACCTCCCAAGGCAGTCTGACAGTACCTCCCTCTCACGGCTGTCTGACAGTACCTCTCTCCCAGGGCAGTCTGACAGTACCTCCCTCTCAGGGCAGTCTGACAGTATCTCATTCCCAGGGAAGTTTGGCAGTACCTCCCTCCCAGGGCATTCTAACAGTACCTCCCAGGGCAGTCTGACAATACCTCCCAGGTAAGTCTGACAGTATTCCTAAGGGTAGTTTGACAGTACCTTCCTCTCAGGGCAGTCTGACAGTACCTCATTCCCAGGGCAGTTTGGCAGTACCTCCCTCCAAGGACAGTCTGACAGTACCTCCCAGTGCAGTCTGATAGTACCTCCCATAGCAGTCTCACAGTACATCCCAGGGCAGTTTAACAGTACCTCCCTCCCAGGGCAGTCTGACAGTACCTCCCAGGGCAGTCTGACAATACCTCCCAGGTAAGTCTGACAGTATATCGCTGGGTAGTTTGACAGTACCTTCCTCTCAGGGCAGTCTGACAGTACCTCATTCCCAGGGCAGTTTGGCAGTACCTCCCTCCCAGGGCAATCTGACAGTACCTCCCAGTGCATTCTGACAATACCTCCCAGGGCAGTCTGACAGTTCCTCACAGCGCAGTCTCACAGTACCTCCCAGGGCAGTATCATAGTACCTCACTCCCAGGGTAGTCTGACAATACCTCCCAAGAGAGTCTGACAGTACCTCCCAGGGCAGTCTGACAGTACCTCCCTCCCAAGGCAGCATGATGGTATCTCCCAGAAAAGTCTGACACTACCTCCCAGGGCAGTGTGACAGTATCTCCCTTCCAGGGCAGTCTGACAGTACCTCCCAAGGCAGTCTGACAGTACATCCCTGTCAGCGCATTCTGACAGTACCTCCCACCCAGAGCAGTCTGACAGTACCTCCCTCCCAGAGCAGTCTGACAGTACCTCCCTCCCAGAGCAGTCTGACAGTACGTCCCTCTCAGGGCAGTCTGACAGTACCTCCCTCCCAGGGCAGTCTGACAGTACCTCCCAGGGCAGTCTGATAGTACCTCCCAGGGCAGTCTGACAATAACTCACTCCCAGGGCAGTCTTACAGTACCTCCCAGGGCTGTCTGACAGTACCTCCCAGGGCAGTCTGACAGTACCTCCCAGGGCAGTGTGTCAGTACCTCCGGCCCAGGGCAATCTCACAGTACCTCCCAGGGCAGTTTGACAGTAACTCCCAGGGGAGCCTGACAGTACCTCCCAAGGGAGTCTGACAGTATCTCCGACGGCAGTTTGACAGTACCTCCCTGTCAGGGCAGTCTGTCAGTACCTCCTTCCCAGGGCAGTCTGACTGTACTTCCTCTCAGGGCAGTCTGACAGTACCTCCCAGGGCTGTTTGACAGTAACTCCCAGTGCATTCAGACAGTACATCCCAGGGAAGTCTGACAGTACCTCCCAAAGCAATCTGACAGTACCTCCCACGGCAGTCTGACAGTATCTCCCTCTCTAGGCGGTCTGACAGTACCTCCCTCCCAGGACAGTCTGAGAGTACCTCCCTCTCAGGGCAGTCTGACAGCACTTCACTCCCAGGACAGTCTGACAGATCCTTCCAGGGCAGTCTAATAGTCCCTCCCAGGGCAGTCTGACAGTACTCCCAGTGCAGTCTGACAGTACTTCACTGGGTAGTCTGATAGTACCTCCCATAGCAGTCTCACAGTACCTCCCTCCTAGGGCAGTCTGACAGTATATCCCAGGGCAGTCTGACAGTACCTCTCAGGGCAGTCTGGTAGTACCTCCCAGGGCAATCTCACAGTGCCTCCTTCCCAGGGCAGTCTTACAGTACCTCCCAGGGCAGTCTGACAGTACCTCCCAGGGCAGTGTGTCAGTACCTCCGGCCCAGGGCAATCTCACAGTACCTCCCAGGGCAGTTTGACAGTAACTCCCAGGGGAGCCTGACAGTACCTCCCAAGGGAGTCTGACTGTATCTCCCACGGCAGTTTGACAGTACCTCCCTGTCAGGGCAGTCTGACAGTACCTCCCTCCCAGGGCAGTCTGACTGTACCTCCTCTCAGGGCAGTCTGACACTACCTCTCTGTCAGGGCAGTCTGACAGTACCTCCCTCCCAGGGCAGTCTGGATGTACTTCCTCTCAGGGCAGTCTTACCGTACCTCCCTCTCAGGGCAGTCTGACTGTACCTCCAAGGGCAGTCTGACAGTCCCTCCCAGTGCAGTCTGACAGTACCTCCCAGTGCAGTCCGAACGTATATCCCAGTGCAGTCTGACAGTACCTCCCAGTGCATTTTGACAGTACCTCCCTCCCAGGGCAGTCTGACACTACCTCCCAGGGATGTCTGACAGTACCTCCGTCCCAGGGCAATGTCATAGAACCTCCCAGAGCAATTTGACAGTAACTCCCAGGGCAGTCTGACAGTACCTCCCAGGGCAGTCTGACAGTCACTACCTCCCAGGGCTGTCCGACAGTATATCACTTTTATTCTGACAGTACCTCCCAGTGCAATCTGATAGTACCTCCCTCCCAGGGCAGTCTGACAGTACCTCCCAGTGCAGTCTGACAGTACCTCCTAGTGCAGTCTGACAATACCTCCCAGCGCAGTCTCACATTACCTCCCAGGGCAGTCTAACAGTTCCTCCCTCCCAGGGCAGTCTGATAGTACCTCCCAGGGCAGTCTTACAGTACCTCCCACAGCAGTCTGACAGTACCTCCCAGGGCAGACTGACAGTATATCGCTGGGCAGTCTGACAGTATCTCATTCCCAGGGCAGTCTCGCAGAACTTCCCTCCCATGGCAGTCTGACAGTACGTCCTAGTGCAGTCTGACTGTACCACCCAAGGCAGTCTGACAGTACCTCCCAGGGCAGTCTGACAATACGTCCCTCCCAGGGCAGCCTGACGGTACCTCCCAGAACAGTCTGACAGTACCTCCCAGGGCAGTGTCACAGTATCTCCCTTCCAGAGCAGTCTGATTGTACGTCCCACGGCAGTCTGACAGTACATCCCTCTCAGTGCAGTCTGAGAGTACCTCCCTGCAGGGCAGTGTGACAGTACCTCCCTCTCAGGGCAGTCTTTCAATACATCCCAGGGCAGTCTGACAGTACCTCCCAGGGCAGTCTTTCAGTACCTCCCAGGGCTGTCTGACATTACCTCCCAGAGCAGTCTGATAGTACATCCCAGTGCAGTCCGACAGAACATCCCAAGTCAGTCTGCAGTACCTCCCAAGGCAGTATGACAGTACCTGCCTCCCAGGGCAGTCTGACAGTACCTCCCATGGCAGTCTGACAGTACATCCCAGGGCAGTCTGACAGTAAATACCAGGGCAGTCTGACAGTACCACCCAGTGCAGTCTGACAGTACGTCCCAGGGCAGTCAGGCAGTACCTCCCAGGGCAGTGTGACAGTACCTCCGTCCCACGGCAATCTCACAGTACCTCCCACGGCAGTTTGACAGTAACTCGCAGGGGAGCCTGACAGTACCTCCCAAGGGAGTCTGACAGTATCTCCCACGGCAGTTTGACAGTACCTCCCTGTCAGGGCAGTCTGACAGTACCTCCCTCCCAGGGCAGCCTCACTGTACCTCCTCTCAGGGCAGTCTGACTGTACCTCCCTGTCAGGGCAGTCTGACAGTACCTCCCTCCCTCCCAGGGCAGTCTGAATGTACTTCCTCTCAGGGCAGTCTAACAGTACCTCCCTCCCAGGGCAGTCTGATTGTACCTCCCAGGGCAGTCTGACAGTACCTCCCAGTGCAGTCTGACAGTACCTCCCAGTGCAGTCCGAACGTATATCCCAGTGCAGTCTGACAGTACCTCCCGGTGCATTCTGACAGTACCTCCCTCCCAGGGCAGTCTGACACTACCTCCCAGGGCAGTCTGACAGTACCTCCCAGTGCAGTGTGACAGTATCTCCGTCCCTGGGCAATCTCATAGAACCTCCAAGGGCAGTTTGACAGTAACTCCCAGTGCAGTCAGACAGTACATCCCACGGAAGTCTGACAGTACCTCCCAAGGCAGTCTGACAGTACCTCCCTCTCACGGCTGTCTGACAGTACCTCCCTCCCAGGTCAGTCTGACAGTACCTCACTCTCAGGGCAGTCTGACAGTACCTCATTCCCAGGGAAGTTTGGCAGTACCTCCCTCCCAGGGCAGTCTGACAGTACCTCCCAGGGCAGTCTGACAATACCTCCCAGGTAAGTCTGACAGTACCTCACTGGGTAGTCTGATAGTACCTCCCATAGCAGTCTCACAGTACCTCCCAGGGCAGTTTAACAGTACCTCCCTCTCAGGGCAGTCTAACCGTACCTCCCTCTCAGGTCAGTCTGACTGTACCTCCCAGGGCAGTCTGACAGTCCCTCCCAGTACAGTCTGACAGTACCTCCCAGTGCAGTCCGAACGTATATCCCAGTGCAGTCTGACAGTACCTCCCAGTGCATTCTGACAGTACCTCCCTCCCAAGGCAGTCTGACACTAACTCCCAGGGAAGTCTGACAGTACCTCCGTCCCAGGGCAATGTCATATAACCTCCCAAAGCAATTTGACAGTAACTCCCAGGGCAGTCTGACAGTACCTCCCAGGGCAGTCTAAAAGTACCTCCCTGTCAGGGCAGTCTGTCAGTACCTCCCTCCTAGGGCAGTATGACTGTACCTCAACTCAGGGCAGTCTGACAGTACCTCCATGTCAGGGCATTCTGAGAGTACCTCCTTCCCAGGGCAGTCTGACTGTACTTCCTCTCAGGGCAGTCTGACAGTACCTCCCAGGGCAGTTTGACAGTAACTCCCAGTGCATTCAGACAGTACATCCCAGGGAAGTCTGACAGTACCTCCCACGGCAGTCTGACAGTACCTCCCTCTCTAGGCGGTCTGTATCTCCCACGGCAGTTTGACAGTACTTCCCTGTCAGGGCAGTCTGACAGTACCTCCCTCCCAGGACAGTCTGACAGTACCTCCCTCTCAGGGCAGTCTCCCAGTGGAGCCTGACAGTACCTCCCAAGGGAGTCTGACTGTATCTCCCACGGCAGTTTGACAGTACCTCCCTGTCAGGGCAGTCTGACAGTACCTCCCTCCCAGGACAGTCTGACAGTACCTCCCTCTCAGGGCAGTCTCCCAGTGGAGCCTGACAGTACCTCCCAAGGGAGTCTGACTGTATCTCCCACGGCAGTTTGACAGTACCTCCCTGTCAGGGCAGTCTGACAGTACCTCCCTCCCAGGGCAGTCTGACTGTACCTCCTCTCAGGGCAGTCTGACACTACCTCTCTGTCAGGGCAGTCTGACAGTACCTCCCTCCCAGGGCAGTCTGAATGTACTTCCTCTCAGGGCAGTCTAACCGTACCTCCCTCTCAGGGCAGTCTGACTGTACCTCCAAGGGCAGTCTAACAGTCCCTCCCAGTACAGTCTGACAGTACCTCCCAGTGCAGTCCGATCGTATATCCCAGTGCAGTCTGACAGTACCTCCCAGTGCATTCTGACAGTACGTCCCTCCCAAGGCAGTCTGACTCTACCTCCCAGGGAAGTCTGACAGTACCTCCGTCCCAGGGCAATGTCATGTAACCTCCCAGAGCAATTTGACAGTAACTCCCAGGGCAGTCTGACAGTACCTCCCAGGGCAGTCTGACAGTCACTCCCTCCCAGGGCTGTCCGACAGTATATCACAGTGTATTCTGACAGTACGTCCCAGTGCAGTCTGGTAGTACCTCCCTTACAGGGCAGTCTGACAGTACCTCCCAGGGCATTCTGTCAGTTCCTCCTAGTGCAGTCTGACAATACCTCACAGGGCAGTCTCACAGTACCTACCAGGGCAGTCTAACAATACCTCCCTCCCAGGGCAGCCTGACAGTACCTCTCAGTGCAGTCTGACAATACCTCCAAGAGAAGTCTGACAGTACCTCACAGGGCAGTCTGATAGTACCTCAATCCCAGGGCAGTCTGACAGTACCTCCCTAGACAGTCTGACAGTACCTCCCAGGGCAGTCTGACAGTACTTCCCTCTCAGGGCAGCATGACGGTATCACCCAGAACAGTCTGACAGTACCTCCCAGGGCAGTGTGACAGTATCTCCCTTCCAGGGCAGTCTGACAGTACCTCCGACGGCAGTGTGACAGTATATCCCTGTCAGCGCATACTGACCGTACCTCCCTCCCAGAGCAGTCTGACAGTACCTCCCTCCCAGAGCAGTCTGACAGTACCTCCCTCTCAGGGCAGTCTGACAGTACCTCATTCCCAGGGCAGTTTGGCAGTACCTCCCTCCAAGGACAGTCTGACAGTACCTCCCAGTGCAGTCTGACAATACCTCCCAGGGCAGTCTGACAGTACCTCACTGGGTAGTCTGATAGTACCTCCCATAGCAGTCTCACAGTACCTCCCAGGGCAGTTTAACAGTACCTCCCTCCCAGGACAGTCTGACAGTACCTCCCAGGGCAGTCTGACAATACCTCCCAGGTAAGTCTGACAGTATATCTCTGGGTAGTTTGACAGTACCTTCCTCTCAGGGCAGTCTGACAGTATCCCATTCCCAGGGCAGTTTGGCTGTACCTCCCTCCCAGGGCAGTCTGACAGTACCTCCCAGTGCAGTCTGACAATACCTCCCAGGGCAGTCTGACAGTTCCTCACAGCGCAGTCTCACAGTACCTCCCAGTGCAGTCTGATAGTACCTCACTCCCAGGGCAGTCTGACAATACCCCCCAAGAGAGTCTGACAGTACCTCCCAGGGCAGTCTGACAGTACCTCCCTCCCAAGGCAGCATGATGATATCTCCCAGAAAAGTCTGACAGTACCTCCCAGGGCAGTGTGACAGTATCTCCCTTCCAGGGCAGTCTGACAGTACCTCCCACGGCAGACTGACAGTACATCCCTGTCAGCGCATTGTGACAGTACCTCCCACCCAGAGCAGTCTGACAGTACCTCCCTCCCAGAGCAGTCTGACAGTACGTCCCTCTCAGGGCAGTCTGACAGTACCTCCCTCCCAGGGCAGTCTGACAGTACCTCCCAGGGCAGTCTGATAGTACCTCCCAGGGCAGTCTGACAATACCTCACTCCCAGGGCAGTCTTACAGTACCTCCCAGGGCTGTCTGACAGTACCTCCCAGGGCAGTCTGACAGTACCTCCCAGGGCAGTGTGTCAGTACCTCCGGCCCAGGGCAATCTCACAGTACCTCCCAGTGCAGTTTGACAGTAACTCCCAGTGGAGCCTGACAGTACCTCCCAAGGGAGTCTGACTGTATCTCCCACGGCAGCTTGACAGTACCTCCCTGTCAGGGCAGTCTGACAGTACCTCCCTCCCAGGGCAGTCTGACTGTACCTTCTCTCAGGGCAGTCTGACACTACCTCTCTGTCAGGGCAGTCTGACAGTACCTCCCTCCCAGGGCAGTCTGAATGTACTTCCTCTCAGGGCAGTCTAACCGTATCTCCCTCTCAGGGCAGTCTGACTGTACCTCCCAGGGCAGTCTGACAGTCCCTCCCAGTACAGTCTGACAGTACCTCCCAGTGCAGTCCGATCGTATATCCCAGTGCAGTCTGACAGTACCTCCCAGTGCATTCTGACAGTACGTCCCTCCCAAGGCATTCTGACTCTACCTCCCAGGGAAGTCTGACAGTACCTCCGTCCCAGGGCAATGTCATGTAACCTCCCAGAGCAATTTGACAGTAACTCCCAGGGCAGTCTGACAGTACCTCCCAGGGCAGTTTGACAGTTACTCCCTCCCAGGGCTGTCCGACAGTATATCACAGTGTATTCTGACAGTACGTCCCAGTGCAGTCTGGTAGTACCTCCCTCCCAGGGCAGTCTGACAGTACCTCCCAGGGCATTCTGTCAGTTCCTCCTTGTGCAGTCTGACAATACCTCACAGGGCAGTCGCACAGAACCTACCAGGGCAGTCTAACAATACCTCCCTCCCAGGGCAGCCTGACAGTACCTCTCAGTGCAGTCTGACAATACCTCCAAGAGAAGTCTGACAGTACCTCACAGGGCAGTCTGATAGTACCTCAATCCCAGGGCAGTCTGACAGTACCTCCCAAGACAGTCTGACAGCACCTCCCAGGGCAGTCTGACAGTACTTCCCTCTCAGGGCAGCATGACGGTATCTCCCAGAACAGTCTGACAGTACCTCCCAGGGCAGTGTGACAGTATCTCTCTTCCAGGGCAGTCTGACAGTACCTCCGACGGCAGTGTGACAGTATATCCCTGTCAGCGCATACTGACCGTACCTCCCTCCCAGAGCAGTCTGACAGTACCTCCCTCCCAGAGCAGTCTGACAGTACCTCCCTCTCAGGGCAGTCTGACAGTACGTCACTCACAGGGCAGTCTGACAGTACTTCCCCGGGCAGTCAGACAGTACCTCCTTCCCAGGGCAGTCTGACAGTAACTCCAAGGGCAGTCTGATAGTACCTCCGATGGCAGTCTGACAGTACTTCCCATGGCAGTCTGACAGTACATACCAGGGCAGTCTGATAGTACATCCCAAGGCAGTGTGACAGTACCTCCCAATGCAATCTCACAGTACCTACAAGTGATGTTTGACAGTACCTCCCAGTGCAGTCTGACAGTACCTCTCAGTATAGTAAGACAGAACATCCCAAGGCAGTCTGCAGTACCTCCCAGGTCAGTCTGACAGTACCTGCCTCCCAGGGCAGTCTGACAGTACCTCCCAGGGCAGTCTGACAGTAACTCCCATGGCAATCTGACAGTACATCCCAAGGCAGTCTGACAGTACCTCCCAAGGCAGTCTCACAGTATCTACAAGGGCAATCTGATAGTACATCCCATGGCAGTCTCACAGTAACTCCCTCACATGGCAGTCTCACAGTACCTCCCAGGGCAGTTTCACAGTACCTCCCAGGGCAATCTCACAGTATCTCCCTCCCAGGGCAGTCTGACAGTACCTCCCTCCCAGGGCAGTCTGACAGTACCTCCCTCCCTTGCCTGTCTGACAGTACCTCCCTCCCAGGGCAGTCCCACAGTACCTCCCAGTGAATTATCACAGTACCTCCCTCCCAGGGCAGTCCCACAGTACCTCCCAGTGCAGTCTCACAGTACCTCCCTCCTAGGGCAGTCTGACAGTACATCCCCGGGTAGTCTGACAGTACCTCCCTCCCAGGGCAGTCTGACAGTAACTCTCAGGGCAGTCTGATAGTACCTCCAAGGGCAATCTCACAGTACCTTCTTCCCAGGGCAGTCTGACAGTACCTCCCAGGGCAGTCTGACAGTACCTCCCAGGGCAGTGTGACAGTACCTCCCTCCCAGGGCAGTCTGACTGTACCTCCATTCAGGGCAGTCTGACTGTACCTCCACTCAGGGCAGTCTGACAGTACCTCCCTGTCAGGGCAGTCTGACAGTACCTCCCTCCCTCCCAGGGCAGTCTGAATGTACTTCCTCTCAGGGCATTCTAACAGTACATCCCTCCCAGGGCAGTCTGACTGTACCTCCCAAGGCAGTCTGACAGTACCTCCCAGTGCAGTCTGACAGTACCTCCCAGTGCAGTTCGAACGTATATCCCAGTGCAGTCTGACAGTACCTCCCGGTGCATTTTGACAGTACCTCCCATAGCAGTCTCACAGTACCTCCCAGGGCAGTTTAACAGTACCTCCCTCCCAGGACAGTCTGACAGTACCTCCCAGGGCAGTCTGACAATACCTCCCAGGTAAGTCTGACAGTATATCGCTGGGTAGTTTGACAGTACCTTCCTCTCAGGGCAGTCTGACAGTACCCCATTCCCAGGGCAGTTTGGCTGTACCTCCCTCCCAGGGCAGTCTGACAGTACCTCCCAGTGCAGTCTGACAATACCTCCCAGGGCAGTCTGACAGTTCCTCACAGCGCAGTCTCACAGTACCTCCCAGTGCAGTCTGATAGTACCTCACTCCCAGGGCAGTCTGACAATACCTCCCAAGAGAGTCTGACAGTACCTCCCAGGGCAGTCTGACAGTACCTCCCTCCCAAGGCAGCATGATGATATCTCCCAGAAAAGTCTGACAGTACCTCCCAGGGCAGTGTGACAGTATCTCCCTTCCAGGGCAGTCTGACAGTACCTCCCACGGCAGACTGACAGTACATCCCTGTCAGCGCATTCTGACAGTACCTCCCACCCAGAGCAGTCTGACAGTACCTCCCTCCCAGAGCAGTCTGACAGTACGTCCCTCTCAGGGCAGTCTGACAGTACCTCCCTCCCAGGGCAGTCTGACAGTACCTCCCAGGGCAGTCTGATAGTATCTCCCAGGGCAGTCTGACAATACCTCACTCCCAGGGCAGTCTTACAGTACCTCCCAGGGCTGTCTGACAGTACCTCCCAGGGCAGTCTGACAGTACCTCCCAGGGCAGTGTGTCAGTAACTCCGACCCAGGGCAATCTCACAGTACCTCCCAGGGCAGTTTGACAGTAACTCCCAGGGGAGCCTGACAGTACCTCCCTCCTAGGGCAGTATGACTGTACCTCAACTCAGGGCAGTCTGACAGTACCTCCATGTCAGGGCAGTCTGACAGTACCTCCTTCCCATGGCAGTCTGACTGTACTTCCTCTCAGGGCAGTCTGACAGTACCTCCCAGAGCAGTTTGACAGTAACTCCCAGTGCATTCAGACAGTACATCCCAGGGAAGTCTGACAGTACCTCCCAAAGCAGTCTGACAGTACCTCCCACGGCAGTCTGACAGTACCTCCCTCTCTAGGCGGTCTGACAGTACCTCCCTCCCAGGACAGTCTGACAGTACCTCCCTCTCAGGGCAGTCTGACAGCACTTCACTACCAGGACAGTCTAACAGTTCCTTCCAGGGCAGTCTAATAGTCCCTCCCAGGGCAGTCTGACAGTACCTCCCAGAGCAGTCTGACAGTACTCCCAGTGCAGTCTGACAGTACCTCACTGGGTAGTATGATAGTACCTCCCATAGCAGTCTCACAGTACCTCCCTCCTAGGGCAGTCTGACAGTACATCCCAGGACAGTCTCACAGTACCTCCCTCCTAGGGCTGTCTGACAGTACATCCCAGGGCAGTCTGACAGTACCTCTCAGGGCAGTCTGGTAGTACCTCCCAGGGCAATCTCACAGTGCCTCCTTCCCAGGGCAGTCTTACAGTACCTCCCAGGGCAGTCTGACAGTACCTCCCAGGGCAGTGTGTCAGTACCTCCGGCCCAGGGTAATCTCACAGTACCTCCCAGGGCAGTTTGACAGTAACTCCCAGGGGAGCCTGACAGTACCTCCCAAGGGAGTCTGACTGTATCTCCCACGGCAGTTTGACAGTACCTCCCTGTCAGGGCAGTCTGACAGTACCTCCCTCCCAGGGCAGTCTGACTGTACCTCCTCTCAGGGCAGTCTGACACTACCTCTCTGTCAAGGCAGTCTGACAGTACCTCCCTCTCAGGGCAGTCTGAATGTACTTCCTCTCAGGGCAGTCTAACCGTACCTCCCTCTCAGGGCAGTCTGACTGTACCTCCCAGGCAGTCTGACAGTCCCTCCCAGTGCAGTCTGACAATACCTCCCAGCGCAGTCTCACATTACCTCCCAGGGCAGTCTAACAGTTCCTCCCTCCCAGGGCAGTCTGATAGTACCTCCCAGGGCAGTCTTACAGTACCGCCCTCCCAGGGCAGTCTGATAGTATCTCCCACAGCAGTCTGACAGTACCTCCCAGGGCAGACTGACAGTATATCGCTGGGCAGTCTGACAGTACCTCATTCCCAGGGCAGTCTCGCAGAACTTCCCTCCCATGGCAGTCTGACAGTACGTCCTAGTGCAGTCTGACAGTACCACCCAAGGCAGTCTGAGAGTACCTCCCAGGGCAGTCTGACAATACGTCCCTCCCAGGGCAGCCTGACGGTACCTCCCAGAACAGTCTGACAGTACCTCCCAGGGCAGTGTCACAGTATCTCCCTTCCAGAGCAGTCTGATTGTACGTCCCACGGCAGACTGACAGTACATCCCTCTCAGTGCAGTCTGAGAGTACCTCCCTCCAGGGCAGTGTGACAGTACCTCCCTCTCAGGGCAGTCTTTCAGTACATCCCAGGGCAGTCTGACAGTACCTCCCAGAGCAGTCTGATAGTACATCCCAGGGCAGTGTGACAGAACCTCCCAAGGCAATCTCACAGTACCTACAAGTGCAGTTTGACAGTACCTCCCAGTGCAGTCTGAGAGTACCTCTCAGTTCAGTCCGACAGAACATCCCAAGGCAGTCTGCAGTACTTCCCAAGGCAGTCTGACAGTACCTGCCTCCCAGGGCAGTCTGACAGTACCTCCCATGGCAGTCTGACAGTACATCCCAGGGCAGTCTGACAGTAAATACCAGGGCAATCTGACAGTACCTCCCAGTGCAGTCTGACAGTACCTCCCAGGGCAGTCAGACAGTACCTCCCAGGGCAGTGTGACAGTACCTCCGTCCCACGGCAATCTCACAGTACCTCCCACGGCAGTTTGACAGTATCTCGCAGGGGATCCTGACAGTACCTCCCAAGGGAGTCTGACAGTATCTCCCACGGCAGTTTGACAGTACCCCCCTGTCAGGGCAGTCTGACAGTATCTCCCTCCCAGGGCAGTCTCACTGTACCTCATCTCAGGGCAGTCTGAGAGTACCTCCCTGTGAGGGCAGTCTGACAGTACCTCCCTCCCTCCCAGGGCAGTTTGAATGTACTTCCTCTCAGGGCAGTCTAACAGTACCTCCCTCCCAGGGCAGTCGGACTGTACCTCCCAGGGCAGTCTGACAGTACCTCCCAGTGCAGTCTGACAGTACCTCCCAGTGCAGTCCGAACGTATATCCCAGTGCAGTCTGACAGTACCTCCCGGTGCATTCTGATAGTACCTCCCTCCCAGGGCAGTCTGACACTACCTCCCAGGGCAGTCTGACAGTACCTCCCAGTGCAGTGTGACAGTATCTCCGTCCCTGGGCAATCTCATAGAACCTCCAAGGGCAGTTTGACAGTAACTCCCAGTGCAGTCAGACATTACATCCCACGGAAGTCTGACAGTACCTCCCAAGGCAGTCTGACAGTACCTCCATCTCACGGCTGTCTGCAGTACCTCCCTCCCAGGGCAGTCTGACAGTACCTCCCTCTCAGGGCAGTCTGACAGTACCTCATTCCCAGGGAAGTTTGCCAGTACCTCCCTCCCAGGGCAGTCTGACAGTACCTCCCAGGGCAGTCTGACAATACCTCCCAGGTAAGTCTGACAGTATTCCTATGGGTAGTTTGACAGTACCTTCCTCTCAGGGCAGTCTGACAGTACCTCATTCCCAGGGCAGTTTGGCAGTACTTCCCTCCAAGGACAGTCTGACAGTACCTCCCAGTGCAGTCTAACAATACGTCCCAGGGCAGTCTGACAGTACCTCACTGTGTAGTCTGATAGTACCTCCCATAGCAGTCTCACAGTACCTCCCAGGGCAGTTCAACAGTACCTCCCTCCCAGGGCAGTCTGACAGTACCTCCCAGGGCAGTCTGACAATACCTCCCAGGTAAGTCTGACAGTATATCGCTGGGTAGTTTGACAGTACCTTCCTCTCAGGGCAGTCTGACAGTACCTCATTCCCAGGGCAGTTTGACAGTACCTCCCTCCCAGGGCAGTCTGACAGTACCTCCCAGTGCAGTCTGACAATACCTCCCAGGGCAGTCTGACAGTTCCTCACAGCGCAGTCTCACAGTACCTCCCAGGGCAGTCTGATAGTGCCTCACTCCCAGGGCAGTCTGACAATACCTCCCAAGAGAGTCTGACAGTACCTCCCAGGGCAGTCTGACAGTACCTCCCTCCCAAGGCAGCATGATGGTATCTCCCAGAAAAGTCTGACAGTACCTCCCAGGGCAGTGTGACAGTATCTCCCTTCCAGGGCAGTCTGACAGTACCTCCCACGGCAGTCTGACAGTACGTCCCTCTCAGCGCATTCTGACAGTACCTCCCACCCAGAGCAGTCTGACAGTACCTCCCTCCCAGAGCAGTCTGACAGTACGTCCCTCTCAGGGCAGTCTGACAGTACCTCCCTCCCAGGGCAGTCTGACAGTACCTCCCAGAGCAGTCTGATAGTACCTCCCAGGGCAGTCTGACAATACCTCACTCTCAGGGCAGTCTTACTGTACCTCCCAGAGCTGTCTGACAGTACCTCCCAGGGCAGTCTGACAGTACCTCCCAGGGCAGTGTGTCAGTACCTCCGGCCCAGGGCAATCTCACAGTACCTCCCAGGGCAGTTTGACAGTAACTCCCAGGGGAGCCTGATAGTACCTCCCAAGGGAGTCTGACAGTATCTCCCACGGCAGTTTGACAGTACCTCCCTGTCAGGGCAGTCTGTCAGTACCTCCCTCCTAGGGCAGTATGACTGTACCTCAACTCAGGGCAGTCTAACAGTACCTCCATCCCAGGGCAATCTGACTGTACCTCCCAGGGCAGTCTGACAGTACCTCCCATGGCAGTCTGACAGTACCTCCCTCCAGGGCAGTCTGACAGTACATCCCAGGGAAGTCTGACAATACCTCCCAGGGCAGTCTTTCAGTACCTCCCAGGGCAGTCTGACATTACCTCCCAGTGCAGTCTGACAGTACCTCCCAGGGCAGTCTGACAGTACCTCCCATGGCAGTCTGACAGTACCTCCATCCCAGGGCAATCTGACTGTACCTCCCAGGGCAGTCTGACAGTACCTCCCATGGCAGTCTGACAGTACCTCCCTCCAGGGCAGTCTGACAGTACATCCCAGGGAAGTCTGACAATACCTCCCAGGGCAGTCTTTCAGTACCTCCCAGGGCAGTCTGACATTACCTCCCAGTGCAGTCTGACAGTACCTCCCAGGGCAGTCTGACAGTACCTCCCAGTGCAGTCCGACAGTACATAACAGGGCAGTCTGATACTACATCCCAGGGCAGTTTGACAGTATCTCCCAAGGCAGTCTGACAATACCTACCGTGGCAGTCTGAGAGTACCTCCCTCTCAGGCCGGTCTGACAGTACCTCCCTCCCATGGCAGTATAACAGTACCTCCCTCCCAGGGCAGTCTGACAGTACCTCTCGGGGCAGTCTGATAGTACCTCCCATGGCAATCTCACAGTACCTCCTTCCCAAGGCAGTCTGACAGCACCTCCACTGGGCAGTCTGACAGTACCTCCCTCCCAGGGCAGCATGACGGTACCTCCCAGAACAGCCTGACAGTACCTCCCAGGGCAGTGTGACAGTATATCCCTTCCAGGGCAGTCTGACAGTACCTCCCTCTCAGGCCGGTCTGACAGTACCTCCCTCCCATGGCAGTATGACAGTACCTCCCTCTCAGGGCAGTCTGACAGTACCTCCCAGAGCAGTCTGACAGTACCTCCCATAGCAGTCTGACAGTACCTCCCTCTCAGGCCGGTCTGACAGTACCTCCCTCCCATGGCAGTATGAGAGTACCTCCCTCTCAGGGCAGTCTGACAGTACTTCACTCCCAGGACAGTCTGACTGTTCCTTCCAGGGCAGTCTAATAGTCCCTCCCAGGGCAGTCTGATTCTACCTCCCAGAGCAGTCTGACAATACTCCCAGTGCAGTCTAACAGTACCTCACTGGGTAGTCTGAGAGTACCTCCCATAGCAGTCTCACAGTACCTCCCAGGGCAGTTTAACAGTAACTCCCTCCCAGGGCAGTCTGACAGTACCTCCCAGGGCAGTCTGACAATACCTCCAAGGGCAGTCTGACAGTATATCGCAAGGTAGTTTGACAGCACCTTCCTCTCATGGCAGTCTGACAGTACCTCCCTCCCTTGCCTGTCTGACAGTACCTCCCTCCCAGGGCAGTCTCACAGTTCCTCCCAGGGCAGTCTCACAGTACCTCCCTCCTAGGGCAGTCTGACAGTACATCCCCGGGTAGTCTGACAGTACCTCCCTCCCAGGGTAGTCTGACAGTCCCTCCCTCCCAGGGCAGTCTGACAGTACCTCCCAGGGCAGTCTGACAGTACCTCTCAGGGCAATGTGACAGTACCTCCGTCCCACGGCAATCTCACAGTACCTCCCACGGCAGTTTGACAGTAACTCCCAGTGGAGCCTAACAGTACCTCCCAAGGATGTCTGACAGTATCTCCCACGGCAGTCTGACAGTACCTCCCTCCCAGGGCAGTCTGACTGTACCTCCTCTCAGGGCAGTCTGAGAGTACCTCCCTCCCAGGGCAGTCTGACTGTACTTCCTCTCAGGGTAGTCTAACAGTACCTCCCTCCCAGGGCAGTCTGAGTGTACCTCCCAGAGCAGTCTGACAGTACCTCCCATGGAAGTCTGACAGTTCCTCCCTCCAGGGCAGTCTGACAGTACATCCCAGGGCAGTCTGACAGTACCTCCCAAGGCAGTCGTTCAGTACCTCCCAGTGCAGTCTGACAATACCTCCCAGGGCAGTCTGACAGTACCTCCCTCCCAGGGCAGTCTGACATTACCTCCCAGGGCAGTCTGACAATACCTCCAAGGGCTGTTTGACAGTATATCGCAGGTTAGTTTGACAGCACCTTCCTCACATGGCAGTCTGACAGTACCTACAAGTGCAGTTTGACAGTACCTCCCAGTGCAGTCTGACAGTACCTCTCAGTTCAGTCCGACAAAACATCCCAAGGCAGTCTGCAGTACCTCCCAGGGCAGTCTGACAGTACCTCCCTCCCAGGGCAGTCTGACAGTACCTCCCAGGGCAGTCTGACAATACCTCCAAGGGCAGTCTGACAGTACATACCAGGGCAGTCTGATAGTACATCCCAGGGCAGTGTGACAGTATCTCCCAAGGCAATCTCAAAGTACCTACAAGTGCAGTTTGACAGTACCTCCCAGTGCAGTCTGACAGTACCTCTCAGTTCAGTCCGACAGAACATCCCAAGGCAGTCTGCAATACCTCCCAGGGCAGTCTGACAGTACCTGCCTCCCTGGGCAGTCTGACAGTACCTCCCAGGGCAGTCTGACAGTACCTCCCATGGCAGTCTGACAGTACATCCCAGGGCAGTCTGAGAGTACATACCAGGGCAGTCTGATAGCACATCCCAGGGCAGTGTGACTGTAACTCCCAAGGCAATCTCACAGTACCTACAAGTGCTGTTTGACAGTACCTCCCAGTGCAGTCTGACAGTACCTCTCAGTTCAGTCCGACAGAACATCCGAAGGCAGTCTGCAGTACCTCCCAGGTCAGCCTGACAGTACCTGCCTTCCAGGGCAGTCTGACAGTACCTCCCAGGTCAGTCTGACAGTACCTCCCTCCCAGGGCAGTCTGACTGTACTTCCTGTCAGGGCAGTCTAACAGTACCTACCTCCCAGGGCAATCTGACTGTACCTCCCAGGGCAGTCTGACAGTACCTCCCATGGCAGTCTGACAGTACCTCCCTCCAGGGCCGTCTGACAGTACATCCCAGGGAAGTCTGACAATACCTCCCAGGGCAGTCTTTCAGTATCTCCCAGGGCAGTCTGACATTACCTCCCAGTGCAGTCTGACAGTACCTCCCAGGGCAGTCTGACAGGACCTCCCAGTGCAGTCCGACAGTACATACCAGGGCAGTCTGATACTACATCCCAGGGCAGTTTGACAGTATCTCCCAGGGCAGTCTGACAGTACCTACCATGGCAGTCTGACAGTACCTCCCTCTCAGGCCGGTCTGACAGTACCTCCCTCCCATGGCAGTATAACAGTACCTCCCTCCCAGGGCAGTCTGACTGTACCTCCCAGGGCAGTCTGACAGTACCTCCCATGGCAGTCTGACAGTACCTCCCTACAGGGCAGTCTGACAGTACATACCAGGGCAGTCTGATAGTACATCCCAGGACAGTTTGACAGTACCTCCGAGGGCAGTCTGACAGTACCTCCCTTGGCAGTCTGACAGTACCTCCCTCCCAGGGCAGTCTGACAGTACCTCTCGGGGCAGTCTGGTAGTACCTCCCATGGCAATCTCACAGTACCTCCTTCCCAGGGCAGTCTGACAGCACCTCCCAGGGCAGTCTGACAGTACCTCCCTCCCAGGGCAGCATGACGGTACCTCCCAGAACAGTCTGACAGTACCTCCCAGGGCAGTGTGACAGTATATCCCTTCCAGGGCAGTCTGACAGTACCTCCCTCTCAGGCCGGTCTCACAGTACCTCCCTCCCATGGCAGTATGACAGTACCTCCCTCTCAGGGCAGTCTGACAGTACCTCCCAGAGCAGTCTGACAGTACCTCCCATGGCAGTCTGACAGTACCTCCCTCTCAGGCCGGTCTGACAATACCTCCCTCCCATGGCAGTATGACAGTACCTCCCTCTCAGGGCAGTCTGACAGTACTTCACTCCCAGGACAGTCTGACTGTTCCTTCCAAGGCAGTCTAATAGTCCCTCCCAGGGCAGTCTGATTCTACCTCCCAGAGCAGTCTGACAATACTCCCATTGCATTCTAACAGTATCTCACTGGGTAGTCTGAGAGTACCTCCCATAGCAGTCTCACAGTACCTCCCAGGGCAGTTTAACAGTAACTCCCTCCCAGGGCAGTCTGACAGTACCTCCCAGGGCATTCTGACAATACCTCCAAGGGCAGTCTGACAGTATATCGCAAGGTAGTTTGACAGCACCTTCCTCTCATGGCAGTCTGACAGTACCTCCCTCCCTTGCCTGTCTGACAGTACCTTCCTCCCAGGTCAGTCTCACAGTTCCTCCCAGGGCAGTCTCACAGTACCTCCCTCCTAGGGCAGTCTGACAGTACATCCCCGGGTAGTCTGACAGTACCTCCCTCCCAGGGTAGTCTGACAGTCCCTCCCCCCCAGGGCAGTCTGACAGTACCTCCCAGGGCAGTCTGACAGTACCTCCCAGGGCAATGTGACAGTACCTCCGTCCCACGGCAATCTCACAGTACCTCCCACGGCAATTTGACAGTAACTCCCAGTGGAGCCTAACAGTACCTCCCAAGGGTGTCTGACAGTATCTCCCACGGCAGTCTGACAGTACCTCCCTCCTTGGGCAGTCTGACTGTACCTCCTCTCAGGGCAGTCTGAGAGTACCTCCCTCCCAGGGCAGTCTGACTGTACTTCCTCTCAGGGCAGTCTAACAGTACCTCCCTCCCAGGGCAGTCTGAGTGTACCTCCCAGAGCAGTCTGACAGTACCTCCCATGGAAGTTTGACAGTATCTCACACGGCAGTCTGACAGTACCTCCCTGTCAGGGCAGTCTGAGAGTACCTCCCTCCCGAGGCAGTCTGACTGTACCTCCTCTCAGGGCAGTCTGACAGTACATCCCTCCCAAGGCAGTCTGACTGTACCTCCCAGTGCAGCCTGACAGTACCCCCGAGTGCTGTCCGACAGTATATCCCAGTGCAGTCAGACAGTACCTTCCAAGGCAGTCTGACAGTACCTCCCAGTGCAGTATGACAGTAACTCCCTCCCAGGGCAGTCCGACAGTATATCACAGTTTATTCTGACAGTACCTCCCAGTGCAGTCTGATAGTACCTCCCTCCCAGGGCAGTCTAACAGTACCTCCCAGGGCAGTCTGACAGTACCTCCTAGTGCAGTCTGACAGTACCTCCCAGGGCAGTCTCACAGTACCTCCCAGGGCAGTCTAACAGTACCTCCCTCCCAGGGCAGTCTGAGAGTACCTCCCAGGGCAGCCTTACACTACCGCCCTCCTAGGGCAGTCACACAGTACCTCCCAGTGCAGTCTGACAGTATCTCCCAGGGCAGTCTGACAGTATATCGCTGGGCAGTTTACCAGTACCTCCCTCCCAGGGCAGTCTTACAGTACCTCCCAGGGCAGTCTGACAATACCTACAAGGGCATTCTGACAGTATATCGCAGGGTAGTTTGACAGTACCTTCCTCTCATGGCAGTCTGACAGTACCTCCCTCACTTGCCTGTCTGACAGTACCTCCCTCCCAGGGCAGTCTCACAGTACCTCCCAGGGCAGTTTCACAGTACCTCCCTCCTAGGGCAATCTGACAGTACATCCCCGGGTAATCTGACAGTACCTCCCTCCCAGGGTAGTCTGACAGTACATTTCTCCCAGGGCAGTCTGACAGTACCTCCCAGGGCAGTGTGACAGTACCTCCGTCCCACGGCAATCTCACAGTACCTCCCACGGCAGTTTAACAGTAACTCCCAGTGGAGCCTGACAGTACCTCCCAAGGGAGTCTGACAGTATCTCCCACGGCAGTTTGACAGTACCTCCCTGTCAGGGCAGTCTGACAGTACCTCCCTCCCAGGGCAGTCTGACTGTACCTCCTTTCAGGGCAGTCTGACAGTACCTCCCTGTCAGGGCAGTCTGACAGTACCTACCTCCCAGGGCAGTCTGACTGTACTTCCTTTCAGGGCAGTATGACAGTACCTCCCTGTCAGAGCAGTCTGACAGTACCTACCTCCCAGGGCAGTCTGACTGTACTTCCTCTCAGGGCAGTCTAACAGTACCTCCCTCCCAGGGCAGTCTGACTGTACCTCCCAGGGCAGTCTGACAGTACCTCCCAGTGCAGTCTGACAGTACCTCCCAGTGCAGTCCGAACGTATATCCCAGTGCAGTCTGACTGTACCTCCCAGTGCATTTTGACAGTACCTCCCTCCCAGGGCAATCTGACACTACCTCCCAGGGCAGTCTGACAGTACATACCACGGAAGTCTGATAGTACCTCCCAAGGCAGTCTGACAGTACCTCCCTCTCAGGGCTGTCTGACAATACCTCCCTCCCAGGGCAGTCTGACAGTACCTCCCTCTCAGGGCAGTCTGACAATACTTCACTCCCAGGACAGTCTGACAGTTCCTTCCAAGGCAGTCTAATAGTCCCTCCCACGGCGGTCTGACAGTACCTCCCAGAGCAGTCTGACAGTACTCCCAGTGCAGTCTGACAGTACCTCACTGGGTAGTCTGATAGTACCTCCCAGGGCAGTCTGACAATACCTCCAAGGGCAGTCTGACAGTATATCGCAGGGTAGTTTGACAGTACCTTACTCTCAGGGCAGTCTGACAGTACCTCATTCCCAGGGCAGTTCGGTAGTACCTCCCTCCCAGGGCAGTCTGACAGTAACTCCCAGTGCAGTCTGACAATACCTCCCAGGACAGTCTGACAGTACCTCACAGGGCAGACTCACAGTACCTCCCAGGGCAGTGTGATAGTACATCACTCCCAGGGCAGTCTGACAGTACCTCCCAAGACAGTCTAACAATACCTCACAGGGACGTCTGACAGTACCTCCCTCCCAGGGCAGTCTGACAGTATCTCTCAGGGCAGTCTGATAGTACCTCCCAGGGCAATGTCACAGTACCTCCTGCCCAGGGCAGTCTGACAGTTCCTCACAGGGCAGTCTGACAGTACCTCCCTCCCAGGGCAGCATGAGGGTACCTCCCAGAACAGTCTGACGGTACCTCCCAGGGCAGTGTGACAGTATCTCCCACCCAGAGCATTCTGACTGTACCTCCCACGGTAGTCTGACAGTACATCCCAGGGCAATCTGACAGTACATACCAGGGCAGTCTCACAGTACATCCCAAGGCAGTGTGACAGTACCTCTTAGTTCAGTCCGACAGAACATCCCAAGGCAGTCTGCAGTACCTCCCAAGTCAGTCTGACAGTACCTGCCTCCCAGAGCAGTCTGACAGTACCACCCAGGACAGTCTGACAGTACCTCCCATGGCAATCTGACAGTACATCCCAGGGCAGTCTGACAGTACATACCACGGCAGTCTGATAGTACATCCCAAGGCAGTGTGACAGTACCTCCCAAGGCAATCTCACAGTACCTACAAGTGCTGTTTGACAGTACCTCCCAGTGCAGTCTGACAGTACCTCTCAGTTTAGTCCGACAGAACATCCCAAGTCAGTCTGCAGTACCTCCCAGGTCAGTCTGACAGTACCTGCCTCCCAGGGTAGTCTGACAGTACCTCCCAGGGCAGTCTGACAGTACCTCCCATGGCAGTCTGACAGTATATCCCAGGGCAGTCTGATAGTACATCCCATGGCAGTCTCACAGTACCTCCCTCACATGGCAGTCTCACAGTACCTCCCAGGGCAGTCTCACAGTACCTCCAAGGGCAATCTCACAGTATCTCCCTCCCAGGGCAGTCTGACAGTACCTCCCTCCCAGGGCAGTCTGACAGTACCTCCCTCTCTTGCCTGTCTGACAGTACCTCCCTCCCAGGGCAGTCTCACAGTATCTCCCTCCCAGGGCAGTCTGACAGTACTTCCCTCTCAGGGCAGTCTGACAGTACCTCCCTCCCTTGCCTGTCTGACAGTACCTCCCTCCCAGGGCAGTTTCACCGTATCTCCCAAGGCAGTCTCACAGTACCTCCGTCCTAAGGCAGTCTGACAGTACATCCCCGGGTTGTCTGACAGTACCTCCCTCCCAGGGCAGTCTGACAGTACCTCTCAGGGCATTCTGGTAGTACCTCCCAGGGCAATCTCACAGTACCTCCTTCCCAGGGCATTCTGACAGTACCTCCCAGGGCAGTCTGACAGTACCTCCCAGGGCAGTGTGACAGTACCTCCGTCCAAGGGCAATCTCACAGTACCTCCCAGGGCTGTTTGACAGTAACTCCCAGGGGAGCCTGACAGTACCTCCCAAGGGAGTCTGACAGTATCTCCCGTGGCAGTTTCACAGTACCTCCCTGTCAGGGCAGTCTGACATTACCTCCCTCCCAGGGCAGTCTGACTGTACCTCCTCTCTGGGCAGTCTGACAATCCCTTCCACGGAAGTCTGACAGTACCTCCCAAGGCAGTCTGACAGTACTTCCCACGGCAGTCTGACATTACCTCCCTCTCAGGGCGGTCTGACAGTACATCCCTCCCAGGGCAGTCTGACAGTACCTCCCTCTCAGGGCAGTCTGACAGTACGTCACTCACAGGGCAGTCTGACAGTACCTCTCAGTGCAATCTGACAATACTTCCCAGGGCAGTACCTCACAGGGCAGACTCACAGTACCTCGCAGGGCAGTCTGATAGTACCTCACTCCAAGGGCAGTCTGACAGTACCTCCCAAGACAGTCTGACAGTACCTCCCAGGGCAGTCTGACAGTACCTCCCTCCAAGGGCAGCATGACGGTATCTCCCAGAACAGTCTGACAGTATCTCCAAGGGCAGTGTGACAGTATCTCCCTTCCAGGGCAGTCTGACAGTACCTCCCACGGCAGTATGACAGTACATCCCTGTCAGCGCATTCTGACAGTATCTCCCACCCAGAGCAGTCTGACAGTACCTCCCTCCCAGAGCAGACTGACAATACCTCCCTCTCAGGGCAGTCTGACAATACGTCACTCACAAGGCAGTCTGACAGTACATCACCGGGCAGTCAGACAGTACCTCCCTCCCAGGGCAGTCTGACAGTAACTCCCAGGGCAGTCTGATAGTACCTCCCAAGGCAGTCTGACAGTACCTCCCTCCCAGGGCAGTATGACAGTACCTCCCAGGGCAGTCTGACAGTACCTTCCAAGGCAGTGTGACAGTACCTCCGTCCCAGGGCAATCTCACAGTACCTCCCAGGGCAGTTTGACAGTAACTCCCAGTGGAGTCTGACTTTACTTCCTCTCAGGGCAGTCTAACAGTACCTCCGTCCCAGGGCAATCTCACTGTACCTCCCAGGGCAGTTTGACAGTAACTCCCAGGGGAGCCTGACAGTACCTCCCAAGGGAGTCTGACAGTACCTCCCAGGGCAATCTGACAGTCACTCCCTCCCAGGGCTGTCCGACAGTATATCACAGTGTATTCTGACAGTACGTCCCAGTGCAGTCTGATAGTACCTCCCTCCCAGGGCAGTCTGACAGTACCTCCCAGGGCAGTCTGACAGTACCTCCTAGTGCAGTCTGACAATACCTCCCAGGGCAGTCTCACAGTACCTCCCAGGGCAGTCTAACAGTACCTCCCTCCCAGGGCAGTCTGACAGTACCTCTCAGTGCTGTCTGACAATACCTCCCAGGGCAGTCTGACAGTACCTCACAGGGCAGACTCACAGTACCTCCCAGGGCAGTCTAATAATACCTCAATCCCAGGGCTGTCTGACAGTACCTCCCAAGACAGTCTGACAGTACCTCCCAGGGCAGTCTGACAGTACTTCCCTCCCAGGGCAGCATGACGGTATCTCCCAGAACAGTCTGACAGTACTTCCCAGGGCAGTGTGACAGTATCTCCCTTCCAGGGCAGTCTGATAGTACCTCCCACGGCAGTCTGACAGTATATCCCTGTCAGCGCATACTGACCGTACCTCCCCCCCAGAGCAGTCTGACAGTACCTCCCTCCCAGAGCAGTCTGACAGTACATCCCCGGGCAGTCAGACAGTACCTCCCTCCCAGGGCAGTCTGACAGTAACTCCCAGGGCAGTTTGATAGTAACTCCCAGGGCAGTCTGACAGTACCTCCCTCCCAGGGCAGTCTGACAGTACCTCCCAGGGCAGTCTAATAGTACCTCCGTCCCAGGGCAGTCCTCCTATGGCAGTCTGACAGTACATCCCAGGGTAGTCTGACAGTACCTCCCTCCCAGGGCAGTCTGACAGTACCTCTTAGGGCAGTCTGATAGTACCTCCCAGGGCAATCTCACAGTACCTCCTTCCCAGGGCAGTCTGACAGTACCTCCCAGGGCAGTCTGACAGTACCTCCCTCCCAGGGCAGCATGACGGTACCTCCCAGAACAGTCTGACAGTACCTCCCACGGCAATCTGACAGTACATCCCTGTCAGCGCATTCTGACAGTACCTCCCTCCCATAGTAGTCTGACAGTACCTTCCTTTCAGGGCAGTCTGACAGTACCTCACTCCCAGAGCAGTCTGACAGTACCTCCCAGTGCAGTCTGACAGCACCTCTCATTTCAGTCCGACAGAACATGCCAGGGCAGTTTGCAGTACCTCCCAGGTCAGTCTGACAGTACCTGCCTCCCAGGGCAGTCTGACAGTACCTCCCAGGGCAGTCTGGCAGTACCTCCCAGGGCAGTCTGATAGTACCTCCCAAAGCAGTCTCAGAGTATCTACAAGGGCAGTCTGATAGTACATCCCCGGGCAGTGTCACAGTACCTCCCTCACAGGGCAGTCTCACAGTACTTCCCACGGCAGTCTCACAGTATCTCCCAGGGCAATCTCACAGTATGTCTCTCCCAGGGCAGTTTGATAGTACCTCCCTCCCAGGGCAGTCTGACAGTACCTCCCAGGGCAGTCTGACAATACCTCCAAGGGCAGTCTGACAGTATATCGCAGGGTAGTTTGACAGTACCTTCCTCTCAGGGCAGTCTGACAGTACCTCCCTCCCTTGCCTGTCTGACAGTACCTCCCTCCCAGGGCAGTTTCACAGTACCTCCCAGGGCAATCTCACAGTACCTTCGTCCTAAGGCAGTCTGACAGTACATCCCCGGGTAGTCTGACAGTACCTCCCTCCCAGGGCATTCTGACAGTACCTCTCAGGGCAGTCTGACAGTACCTCCCAGGGCAGTGTGACAGTACCTCCGTCCCAGGGCAATCTCACAGTACCTCCCAGGGCTGTTTGACAGTAACTCCCAGGGGAGCCTGACAGTACCTCCCAAGGGAGTCTGACAGTATCTCCCATGGCAGTTTGACAGTACCTCCCTGTCAGGGCAGTCTGACATTACCTCCCTTCCAGGGCAGTCTGACTGTACCTCCTCTCAGGGCTGTCTGACAGTACCTCCCTGTCAGGGCAGTCTGACAGTACCTCCCTCCCAGGGCAGTCTGACTGTACTTCCTCTCAGGGCAGTCTAACAGTACCTCCCTCCCATGGCAGTCTGACTGTACCTCCCAGGGCAATCTGACAGTACCTCCCAATGCAGTCTGACAGTACCTCCCAGTGCAGTCCGAACGTATATCCCAGTGCAGTCTGACAGTACCTCCCAGTGCATTCTGACAGGACCTCCCTCCTAGGGCAGTCTGACACTACCTCCCAGGGCAGTCTGATGGTAACTCCCAGGGCAGTGTGACAGCAGCTCCGTCCCAGAGCAATCTCACAGAACCTCCCAGGGCAGTTTGACAGTAACTCCCAGTGCAGTCAGACAGTACATCCCAGGGAAGTCTGACAGTACCTCCCAAGGCAGTCTGACAGTACCTCCCACGGCAGTCTGACAGTACCTCCCTCTCAGGGCGGTCTGACAGTACCTCCCTCCCAGGGCAGTCTGACAGTACCTCCCTCTCAGGGCAGTCTGACAGTACTTCACTCCCAGGACAGTCTGACAGTTTCTTCCAGGGCAGTCTAATAGTCCCTCCCAGGGCAGTCTGACAGTACCTCCCAGAGCAGTCTGACAGTACTCCCAGTGCAGTCTGACAATACCTCACTGGGTAGTCTGATAGTACCTCCATTACTCATGGTGATCATCGTTTCGCGGTTTGCTCGGCGGTTCTATGGAACAATTTGCCTCCTACACTCAGGACAGCAACATCATTACAAGTGTTTAAAACACTTTTGAAGACTCACCTTTTTAAACAAGCGTTTTTATAATTCACCGACGAGGACATTTTATGTGCTTTCTATTGATACATATATTTTTTATTTTATTAGTTTCTTAACATATTTATGGTTATTCTTCTTGTATAAATGAAGGTATTCATAGTAGTTTTTTTTTTAAATGTCTTAATTTGTTTAAACGTTTTTTTAATGATCTCTCTTTTTTTTTAAATTATATTTAAGGTAATGGTATATTTTTTACATATTTATTTCTTAGTTAGCATTTTATTTTTTTAATGTATAATACTATTATATACGTGTGCATGTATGTAAAGCGCCCGAGGGCAATTTTAATTGATTGGGCGCTATATAAGTACTTTTATTTATTTATTTTATTTATTTATAGCAGTCTCACAGTACCTCCCAGGGCAGTTTAACAGTACCTCCCTCCCAGGGCAGTCTGACAGTACCTCCCAGGGCAGTCTGACAATACCTCCAAGGGCAGTCTGACAGTATATCGCAGGGTAGTTTGACAGTACCTTCCTCTCAGGGCAGTCTGACAGTACCTCCCTCCCTTGACTGTCTGACAGTACCTCCCTCCCAGGGCAGTTTCACAGTACCTCCCATGGCAGTCTCACAGTACCTCCGTCCTAAAGCAGTCTGACAGTACATCCCCGGGTAGTCTGACAGTACCTCCCTCCCAGGGCAGTCTGACAGTACCTCTCATGGCAGTCTGGTAGTATCTCCCAGGGCAATCTCACAGTACCTCCTTCCCAGGGCAGTCTGACAGTACCTCCCAGGGCAGTCTGACAGTACCTCCCAGGGCAGTGTGACAGTACCTCCGTCCCAGGGCAATCTCACAGTACCTCCCATGGCAGTTTGACAGTAACTCCCAGGGGAGCCTGACAGTACCTCCCAAGGGAGTCTGACAGTATCTCCCACGGCAGTTTGACAGTACCTCCCTGTCAGGGCAGTCTGACAGTACCTCCCTCCCAGGGCAGTCTGACTGTACCTCCTCTCAGGGCAGTCTGACAGTACCTCCCTGTCAGGGTAGTCTGACAGTACCTCCCTCCAGGGCAGTCTGACAGTACCTCCCTCTCAGGGCAGTCTTTCAATACATCCCAGGGCAGTCTGACAGTACCTCCCAGGGCAGACTTTCAGTACCTCCCAGGGCTGTCTGACATTACCTCCCAGTGCAGTCCGACAGTACATACCAGGGTAGTCTGACAGTACATCCCAGGGCAGTGTGACAGTACCTCCGTCCCAGGGCAATCTCACAGTACCTCCCATGGCAGTTTGACAGTAACTCCCAGGGGAGCCTGACAGTACCTCCCAAGGGAGTCTGACAGTATCTCCCACGGCAGTTTGACAGTACCTCCCTGTCAGGGCAGTCTGACAGTACCTCCCTCCCAGGGCAGTCTGACTGTACCTCCTCTCAGGGCAGTCTGACAGTACCTCCCTGTCAGGGTAGTCTGACAGTACCTCCCTCCAGGGCAGTCTGACAGTACCTCCCTCTCAGGGCAGTCTTTCAATACATCCCAGGGCAGTCTGACAGTACCTCCCAGGGCAGACTTTCAGTACCTCCCAGGGCTGTCTGACATTACCTCCCAGTGCAGTCCGACAGTACATACCAGGGTAGTCTGACAGTACATCCCAGGGCAGTGTGACAGTACCTCCCATGGCAGTGTGACAGTACATCCCAGGCCAATCTGACAGTATACACCAGGGCAGTCTCATAATACATCCCAAGGAAGTGTGACAGTACCTCTCAGTTCAGTCCGACAGAACATCCCAAGACAGTCTGCAGTACCTCCCAGGTCAGTCTGACAGTACCTGCCTCCCAGAGCAGTCTGACAGTACCTCCCAGGGCAGTCTGACAGTACCTCCCATGGCAATCTGACAGTACATCCCAGGGCAGTCTGACAGTACATTCCATGGCAGTCTGATAGTACATCCCAAGGCAGTGTGACAGTACCTCCCAAGGCAATCTCACAGTACCTACAAGTGCTGTTTGACAGTACCTCCCAGTGCAGTCTGACAGTACCTCTCAGTTCAGTCCGACAGAACATCCCAAGGCAGTCTGCAGTACCTCCCAGGTCAGTCTGACAGTACCTGCCTCCCAGGGCAGTCAGACAGTACCTCCCAGGGCAGTCTGACAGTACCTCCCATGGCAGTCTGACAGTACCTCCCAGGGCAGTCTGACAGTACCTCCCAAGGAAGTCTCACAGTATCTACAAGGGCAGTCTGATAGTACATCCCATGGCAGTCTCACAGTACCTCCCAGGGCAGTCTCACAGTACCTTCCAGGGCAATCTCACAGTATCTCCCTCCCAGGGCAGTCTGACAGTACCTCCCTCCCAGGGCAGTCTGACAGTACCTCACTCCCTTGCCTGTCTGACAGTACTTCCCTCCCAGGGCAGTCTCACAGTACCTCCCAGGTCAATCTCACAGTTCCTCCCTCCTAGGGCAGTCTGACAGTACATCCCAGGGTAGTCTGACATTACCTCCCTCCCAGGGCAGTCTGAGAGTACCTCTTAGGGCAGTCTGATAGTACCTCCCAGGGCAATCTCACAGTACCTCCTTCCCAGGGCAGTCTGACAGTACCTCCCAGGGCAGTCTGACAGTACCTCCCATGGCAATCTGACAGTACATCCCATGGCTGTCTGACAGTACATTCCAGGGCAGTCTGATAGTACATCCCAAGGCAGTGTGACAGTACCTCCCAAGGCAATCTCACAGTACCTACAAGTGCTGTTTGACAGCACCTCTCAGTTCAGTCCGACAGAACATCCCAAGGCAGTCTGCAGTACCTCCCAGGTCAGTCTCACAGTACCTGCCTCCCAGGGCACTCTGACAGTACCTCCCAGGGCAGTCTGACAGTACCTCCCATGGCAGTCTGACAGTACATCCCAGGGCAGTCTGAGAGTACCTCCCAAGGCAGTCTCACAGTATCTACAAGGGCAGTCTGATAGTACATCCCATGGCAGTCTCACAGTACCTCCCTCACATGGCAGTCTCACAGTACCTCCCAGGGCAGTCTCACAGTACCTCCCAGGGCAATCTCACAGTATCTCCCTCCCAGGGCAGTCAGACAGTACCTCCCTCCCAGGGCAGTCTGACAGTACCTCCCTCCCTTGCCTGTCTGACAGTACCTACCTCCCAGGGCAGTCTTACATTACCTCCCAGGCCAGTCTCACAGTACCTCCCTCCTAGGGCAGTCTGACAATACATCCCCGGGTAGTCTGACAGTACCTCCCTCCCAGGGCAGTCTGACAGTACCTCTCAGTTCAGTCTGATAGTACCTCCCAGGGGATTCTCACAGTACCTTCTTCCCAGGGCAGTCTGACAGTACCTCCCAGGGCAGTCTGACAGTACCTCCCAGGGCAGTGCGACAGTACCTCCGTCCCAGCGCAATCTCACAGTACCTCCCAGGGCTGTTTGACAGTAAATCCCAGGGGAGCCTGACAGTACCTCCCAAGGGAGTCTGACAGTATCTCCCACGGCAGTTTGACAGTACCTCCCTGTCAGGGCAGTTTGACATTACCTCTCTCCCAGGGTAGTCTGACTGTACCTCCTCTCAGGGCAGTCTGACAGTACCTCCCAAGGAAGTCTGACAGTACCTCCCAAGGCAGTCTGACAGTACTTCCCACGGCAGTCTGACAGTACCTCCCTCTCAGGGCGGTCTGACAGTACATCCCGCCCAGGGCAGTCTGACAGTACCTCCCTCTCAGGGCAGTCTGACAGTACGTCACTCACAGGGCAGTCTGACAGTAACGCTCAGGGCAGTCTGACAGTACGTCACTCACAGGGCAGTCTGACAGTACCTCTCAGTGCAGTCTGACAATACCTCCTAGGGCAGTCTGACAGTACCTCACAGGGCAGACTCACAGTACCTCCCAGGTCAGCCTGATAGTACCTCACTCCAAGGGCAGTCTTACAGTACCTCCCAAGACAGTCTGACAGTACCTCCCAGGGCAGTCTGACAGTATCTCCCTCCCAGTGCAGCATGACGGTATCTCAGAGAACAGTCTGACAGTACCTCCAAGGGCTGTGTGACAGTATCTCCCTTCCAGGGCAGTCTGACAGTACCTCCCACGGCAGTCTGACAGTACCTCCCTGTCAGCGCATTCTGACAGTATCTCCCACCCAGAGCAGTCTGACAGTACCTCCCTCCCAGAGCAGACTGACAATACCTCCCTCTCAGGGCAGTCTGACAATACGTCACTCACAGGGCAGTCTGACAGTACATCCCCGGGCAGTCAGACAGTACCTCCCTCCCAGGGCAGTCTGACAGTAACTCCCAGGGCAGTCTGATAGTACCTCCCAAGGCAGTCTGACAGTACCTCCCTCCCAGGGCAGTATGACAGTACCTCCCAGGGCAGTCTGACAGTACCTTCCAAGGCAGTGTGACAGTACCTCCGTCCCAGGGCAATCTCACAGTACCTCCCAGGGCAGTTTGACAGTAACTCCCAGTGGAGTCTGACTGTACTTCCTCTCAGGGCAGTCTAATAGTACCTCCGTCCCAGGGCAATCTCACTGTACCTCCCAGGGCAGTTTGACAGTAACTCCCAGGGGAGCCTGACAGTACCTCTCAAGGGAGTCTGACAGTATCTCCCACGGCAGTTTGACAGTACCTCCCTGTCAGGGCAGTCTGACAGTACCTCCCAGGGCAGTCTGACAGTCACTCCCTCCCAGGGCTGTCCGACAGTATATCACAGTGTATTCTGACAGTACGTCCCAGTGCAGTCTGATAGTACCTCCCTCCCAGGGCAGTCTGACAGTACCTCCTAGTGCAGTCTGACAATACCTCCCAGGGCAGTCTCACAGTACCTCCCAGGGCAGTCTCACAGTACCTCCCAGGGCAGTCTGACAGTACTCCCAGTGTAGTCTGACAATACCTCACTGGGTAGTCTGATAGTACCTCCATTACTCATGGTGATCATCGTTTCGCGGTTTGCTCGGCGGTTCTATGGAACAATTTGCCTCCTACACTCAGGACAGCAACATCATTACAAGTGTTTAAAACACTTTTGAAGATTCACCTTTTTAAACAAGCGTTTTTATAATTCACCGACGAGGACATTTTATGTGCTTTCTATTGATACATATATTTTTTATTTTATTAGTTTCTTTACATATTTATGGTTATTCTTCTTGTATAAATGAAGGTATTTATAGTAGTTTTTTTTAAGAATGTCTTAATTTGCTTAAACGTTTTTTTAATGATCTCTCTTTTTATTTTTTTTATTTAAGGTAATGGTATATTTTTTACATATTTATTTCTTAGTTAGCATTTTTTTTTTTTAATGTATAATACTATTATATACGTGTGCATGTATGTAAAGCGCCCGAGGGCAATTTTAATTGATTGGGCGCTATATAAGTACTTTTATTTATTTATTTTATTTACTTATAGCAGTCTCACAGTACCTCCCAGGGCAGTTTAACAGTACCTCCCTCCCAGGGCAGTCTGACAGTACCTCCCAGGGCAGTCTGACAATACCTCCAAGGGCAATCTGACAGTATATCGCAGGGTAGTTTGACAGTACCTTCCTCTCAGGGCAGTCTGACAGTACCTGCCTCCCTTGCCTGTCTGACAGTACCTCCCTCCCAGGGCAGTTTCACAGTACCTCCCATGGCAGTCTCACAGTACCTCCGTCCTAAGGCAGTCTGACAGTACATCCCCGGGTAGTCTGACAGTACCTCCCTCCCAGGGCAGTCTGACAGTACCTCTCAGGGCAGTCTGGTAGTACCACCAGGGCAATCTCACAGTACCTCCTTCCCAGGGCAGTCTGACAGTACCTCCAAGGCAGTCTGACTGTACCTCCTCTCAGGGCAGTCTGACAGTACCTCCCTGTCAGGGTAGTCTGACAGTACCTCCCTCCAGGGCAGTCTGACAGTACCTCCATCTCAGGGCAGTCTTTCAATACATCCCAGGGCAGTCTGACAGTACCTCCCAGGGCAGTCTTTCAGTACCTCCCAGGGCTGTCTGACATTACCTCCCAGTGCAGTCCGACAGTACATACCAGGGTAGTCTGACAGTACATCCCAGGGCAGTGTGACAGTACCTCCCATGGCAGTGTGACAGTATATCCCAGGGCAATCTGACAGTATACACCAGGGCAGTCTCATAGTACATCCCAAGGCAGTGTGACAGTACCTCTCAGTTCAGTCCGACAGAACATCCCAAGGCAGTCTGCAATACCTCCCAGGTCAGTCTGACAGTACCTGCCTCCCAGAGCAGTCTGACAGTACCTCCCAGGGCAGTCTGACAGTACCTCCCATGGCAATCTGACAGTACATCCCAGGGCTGTCTGACAGTACATTCCAGGGCAGTCTGATAGTACATCACAAGGCAGTGTGACAGTACCTCCCAAGGCAATCTCACAGTACCTACAAGTGCTGTTTGACAGTACCTCCCAGTGCAGTCTGACAGTACCTCTCAGTTTAGTCCGACAGTACCTCCCAGGGCAGTCTGACAGTACCTCCCATGGCAGTCTGACAGTACATCCCAGGGCAGTCTGAGAGTACCTCCCAAGGCAGTCTCACAGTATCTACAAGGGCAGTCGGATAGTACATCCCATGGCAGTCTCACAGTACCTCCCTCACATGGCAGTCTCAAAGTACCTGCCAGGGCAGTCTCACAGTACCTCCCAGGGCAATCTCACAGTATCTCCCTCCCAGGGCAGTCAGACAGTACCTCCCTCCCAGGGCAGTCTGACAGTACCTCCCTCCCTTGCCTGTCTGACAGTACCTACCTCCCAGGGCAGTCTTACAGTACCTCCCAGGGCAGTCTCACAGTACCTCCCTCCTAGGGCAGTCTGACAATACATCCCCGGGTAGTATGACAGTACCTCCCTCCCAGGGCTGTCTGACAGTACCTCTCAGTTCAGTCTGATAGTACCTCCCAGGGCATTCTCACAGTACCTTCTTCCCAGGGCAGTCTGACAGTACCTCCCAGGGCAGTCTGACAGTACCTCCCAGGGCAGTCTGATAGTACCTCACAGGGCAGACTCACAGTATCTCCCAGGGCAGTCTGATAGTACCTCACTCCAAGGGCAGTCTGACAGTACCTCCCAAGACAGTCTGACAGTACCTCCCAGGGCAGTCTGACAGTACCTCCCTCCCAGGGCAGCATGACGGTATCTCCCAGAACAGTCTGACAGTACCTCCAAGGGCTGTGTGGCAGTGTCTCCCTTCCAGGGCAGTCTGACAGTACCTCCCACGGCAGTCTGACAGTACCTCCCTGTCAGCGCATTCTGACAGTATCTCCCACCCAGAGCAGTCTGACAGTACCTCCCTCCCAGAGCAGATTGACAATACCTCCCTCTCAGGGCAGTCTGACAATACGTTACTCACAGGGCAGTCTGACAGTACATCCCCGGGCAGTCAGACAGTACCTCCCTCCCAGGGCAGTCTGACAGTAACTCCCAGGGCAGTCTGATAGTACCTCCCAAGGCAGTCTGACAGTACCTCCCTCCCAGGGCAGTATGACAGTACCTCCCAGGGCAGTCTGACAGTACCTTCCAAGGCAGAGTGACAGTACCTCCGTCCCAGGGCAATCTCACAGTACCTCCCAGGGCAGTTTGACAGTAACTCCCAGTGGAGTCTGACTGTACTTCCTCTCAGGGCAGTCTAACAGTACCTCCGTCCCAGGGCAATCTCACTGTACCTCCCAGGGCAGTTTGACAGTAACTCCCAGGGGAGCCTGACAGTACCTCTCAAGGGAGTCTGACAGTATCTCCCACGGCAGTTTGACAGTACCTCCCTGTCAGGGCAGTCTGACAGTACCTCCCAGGGCAGTCTGACAGTCACTCACTCCCAGGGCTGTCCGACAGTATATCACAGTGTATTCTGACAGTACGTCCCAGTGCAGTCTGATAGTACCTCCCTCCCAGGGCAGTCTGACAGTACCTCCCAGGGCAGTCTCACAGTACCTCCCAGGGCAGTCTAACAGTACCTCCCTCCCAGGGCTGTCTGACAGTACCTCTCAGTGCAGTCTGACAATACCTCCCAGGGCAGTCTGACAGTACCTCACAGGGCAGACTCACAGTACATCCCAGGGCAGTCTGATAGTACCTCAATCCCAGGGCAGTCTGACAGTACCTCCCTCCCAGGGAAGTCTGACAGTACCTCCCAGGGCAGTCTAACAGTACCTCCGTCCAAGGGCAGTCTGACTGTACCTCCCAGGGCAGTCTGACAGTACCTCCCAGGGCAGTCTGACAGTCACTCCCTCCCAGGGCTGTCCGACAGTATATCACAGTGTATTCTGAGAGTACCTCCCAGTGCAGTCTGGTAGTACCTCCCTCCCAGGGCAGTCTGACATTACCTCCCAGGGCAGTCAGACAGTACCTCCCAGGGCAGTCTGACAGTACCTCCTAGTGCAGTCTGACAATACCTCCCAGGGCAGTCTCACAGTACCTCCCAGGGCAGTCTAACAGTACCTCCCTCCCAGGGCAGTCTGATAGTACCTCCCAGGGCAGTCTTACAGTACCGCCCTCCCAGGGCAGTCTGACAGTACCACCCAGAGCAGTCTGATATTACCTCCCAGGGCAGACTGACAGTATATCTCTGGGAAGTCTGACAGTATCTCATTCCCAGGGCAGTCTGGCAGAACTTCCCTCCCATGGCAGTCTGACAGTACCTCCTAGTGCAGTCTGACAGTACCACCCAAGGCAGTCTGACAGTACGTCCCTCCCAGGGCAGCCTGACGGTACCTCCAAGAACAGTCTGACAGTACCTCCCAGGGCAGTGTGACAGTATCTCCCTTCCAGTGCAGTCTGACTGTACGTCCCACGGCAGTCTGACAGTACATCCCTCTAAGCGCAGTCTGAGAGTTCCTCCCCCCAGGGCAGTCTGACAGTACCTCCCTCTCAGTGCAGTCTTTCAGTACATCCCAGGGCAGTCTGACAGTACCTCCCAGGGCAGTCTTTCAGTACCTCCCAGGGCTGTCTGACATTATCTCCGAGAGCAGTCTGATAGTACATCCCAGGGCAGTGTGACAGAACATCCCAAGGCAATCTCACAGTACCTACAAGTGCAGTATGACAGTACCTCCCAGTGCAGTCTGAGAGTACCTCTCAGTTCAGTCCGACAGAACATCCCAAGGCAGTCTGCAGTACCTCCCAGAGCAGTCTGACAGTACCTCCCAAGGCAGTCTCACAGTATCTACAAGGGCAGTCTGATAGTACATCCCATGGCAGTCTCACAGTACCTCCCAGGGCAGTCTCACAGTACCTTCCAGGGCAATCTCACAGTATCTCCCTCCCAGGGCAGTATGACAGTACCTCCCTCCCTTGCCTGTCTGACAGTACCTCCCTCCTAGGGCAGTCTCACATACCTCCCAGGTCAGTTTCACAGTTCCTCCCTCCTAGGGCAGTCTGACAGTACATCCCCGGGTAGTCTGACAGTACCTCCCTCCCAGGGCAGTCTGACAGTACCTCTTAGGGCAGTCTGATAGTACCTCCCAGGGCAATCTCACAGTACCTCCTTCCCAGGGCAGTATGACAGTACCTCCCAGGGCAGTCTGACTGTACCTCCCTCCCAGGGCAGCATGACGGTACCTCCCAGAACAGTCTGACAGTACCTCCCAGGGCAGTGTGACAGTATCTCCCTTCCAAGGCAGTCTGACAGTACCTCCCACGGCAATCTGACAGTACATCCCTGTCAGCGCATTCTGACAGTACCTCCCTCCCAGAGCAGTCTGACAGTACCTTCCTTTCAGGGCAGTCTGACAGTACCTCACTCCCAGAACAGAATGACAGTACCTCCCAGTGCAGTCTCACAGTACCTCCCTCCCAGGGCCGTCTGACAGTACCTCCTTGGGCAGTATGACAGTACCTCCCTCGCAGGGCAGCATGACGGTACCTCCCAGAACAGTCTGACAGTACCTCACAGGGCAGTGTGACAGTATCTCCCTTCCAGGGCAGTCTGACAGTACCTCCCACGGCAGTCTGACAGTACATCCCTGTCAGCGCATTCTGACAGTACCTCCCTCCCAGAGCAGTCTGACAGTACCTCGCTCTCAGGGCATTCTGACAGTACCTCACTCCCAGGGCAGTCTGACAGTACATCCCCGGGCAGTCTGACAGTACCTCCCTCCCAGGGCAGTCTGACAGTTCCTCCCAGGGCAGTTTGATAGTAACTCCCAGGGCAGCCTCACAGTACCTCCCTCCCAGGTCAGTCTGACAGTACCTGCCTCCCAGAGCAGTCTGACAGTACCTCCCAGGGCAGTCTGACAGTACCTCCCATGGCAATCTGACAGTACATCCCATGGCTGTCTGACAGTACATTCCAGGGCAGTCTGATAGTACATCCCAAGGCAGTGTGACAGTACCTCCCAAGGCAATCTCACAGTACCTACAAGTGCTGTTTGACAGCACCTCTCAGTTCAGTCCGACAGAACATCCCAAGGCAGTCTGCAGTACCTCCCAGGTCAGTCTCACAGTACCTGCCTCCCAGGGCACTCTGACAGTACCTCCCAGGGCAGTCTGACAGTACCTCCCATGGCAGTCTGACAGTACATCCCAGGGCAGTCTGAGAGTACCTCCCAAGGCAGTCTCACAGTATCTACAAGGGCAGTCTGATAGTACATCCCATGGCAGTCTCACAGTACCTCCCTCACATGGCAGTCTCACAGTACCTCCCAGGGCAGTCTCACAGTACCTCCCAGGGCAATCTCACAGTATCTCCCTCCCAGGGCAGTCAGACAGTACCTCCCTCCCAGGGCAGTCTGACAGTACCTCCCTCCCTTGCCTGTCTGACAGTACCTACCTCCCAGGGCAGTCTTACATTACCTCCCAGGCCAGTCTCACAGTACCTCCCTCCTAGGGCAGTCTGACAATACATCCCCGGGTAGTCTGACAGTACCTCCCTCCCAGGGCAGTCTGACAGTACCTCTCAGTTCAGTCTGATAGTACCTCCCAGGGGATTCTCACAGTACCTTCTTCCCAGGGCAGTCTGACAGTACCTCCCAGGGCAGTCTGACAGTACCTCCCAGGGCAGTGCGACAGTACCTCCGTCCCAGCGCAATCTCACAGTACCTCCCAGGGCTGTTTGACAGTAAATCCCAGGGGAGCCTGACAGTACCTCCCAAGGGAGTCTGACAGTATCTCCCACGGCAGTTTGACAGTACCTCCCTGTCAGGGCAGTTTGACATTACCTCTCTCCCAGGGTAGTCTGACTGTACCTCCTCTCAGGGCAGTCTGACAGTACCTCCCAAGGAAGTCTGACAGTACCTCCCAAGGCAGTCTGACAGTACTTCCCACGGCAGTCTGACAGTACCTCCCTCTCAGGGCGGTCTGACAGTACATCCCGCCCAGGGCAGTCTGACAGTACCTCCCTCTCAGGGCAGTCTGACAGTACGTCACTCACAGGGCAGTCTGACAGTAACGCTCAGGGCAGTCTGACAGTACGTCACTCACAGGGCAGTCTGACAGTACCTCTCAGTGCAGTCTGACAATACCTCCTAGGGCAGTCTGACAGTACCTCACAGGGCAGACTCACAGTACCTCCCAGGTCAGCCTGATAGTACCTCACTCCAAGGGCAGTCTGACAGTACCTCCCAAGACAGTCTGACAGTACCTCCCAGGGCAGTCTGACAGTATCTCCCTCCCAGTGCAGCATGACGGTATCTCAGAGAACAGTCTGACAGTACCTCCAAGGGCTGTGTGACAGTATCTCCCTTCCAGGGCAGTCTGACAGTACCTCCCACGGCAGTCTGACAGTACCTCCCTGTCAGCGCATTCTGACAGTATCTCCCACCCAGAGCAGTCTGACAGTACCTCCCTCCCAGAGCAGACTGACAATACCTCCCTCTCAGGGCAGTCTGACAATACGTCACTCACAGGGCAGTCTGACAGTACATCCCCGGGCAGTCAGACAGTACCTCCCTCCCAGGGCAGTCTGACAGTAACTCCCAGGGCAGTCTGATAGTACCTCCCAAGGCAGTCTGACAGTACCTCCCTCCCAGGGCAGTATGACAGTACCTCCCAGGGCAGTCTGACAGTACCTTCCAAGGCAGTGTGACAGTACCTCCGTCCCAGGGCAATCTCACAGTACCTCCCAGGGCAGTTTGACAGTAACTCCCAGTGGAGTCTGACTGTACTTCCTCTCAGGGCAGTCTAATAGTACCTCCGTCCCAGGGCAATCTCACTGTACCTCCCAGGGCAGTTTGACAGTAACTCCCAGGGGAGCCTGACAGTACCTCTCAAGGGAGTCTGACAGTATCTCCCACGGCAGTTTGACAGTACCTCCCTGTCAGGGCAGTCTGACAGTACCTCCCAGGGCAGTCTGACAGTCACTCCCTCCCAGGGCTGTCCGACAGTATATCACAGTGTATTCTGACAGTACGTCCCAGTGCAGTCTGATAGTACCTCCCTCCCAGGGCAGTCTGACAGTACCTCCTAGTGCAGTCTGACAATACCTCCCAGGGCAGTCTCACAGTACCTCCCAGGGCAGTCTCACAGTACCTCCCAGGGCAGTCTGACAGTACTCCCAGTGTAGTCTGACAATACCTCACTGGGTAGTCTGATAGTACCTCCATTACTCATGGTGATCATCGTTTCGCGGTTTGCTCGGCGGTTCTATGGAACAATTTGCCTCCTACACTCAGGACAGCAACATCATTACAAGTGTTTAAAACACTTTTGAAGATTCACCTTTTTAAACAAGCGTTTTTATAATTCACCGACGAGGACATTTTATGTGCTTTCTATTGATACATATATTTTTTATTTTATTAGTTTCTTTACATATTTATGGTTATTCTTCTTGTATAAATGAAGGTATTTATAGTAGTTTTTTTTAAGAATGTCTTAATTTGCTTAAACGTTTTTTTAATGATCTCTCTTTTTATTTTTTTTATTTAAGGTAATGGTATATTTTTTACATATTTATTTCTTAGTTAGCATTTTTTTTTTTTTAATGTATAATACTATTATATACGTGTGCATGTATGTAAAGCGCCCGAGGGCAATTTTAATTGATTGGGCGCTATATAAGTACTTTTATTTATTTATTTTATTTACTTATAGCAGTCTCACAGTACCTCCCAGGGCAGTTTAACAGTACCTCCCTCCCAGGGCAGTCTGACAGTACCTCCCAGGGCAGTCTGACAATACCTCCAAGGGCAATCTGACAGTATATCGCAGGGTAGTTTGACAGTACCTTCCTCTCAGGGCAGTCTGACAGTACCTGCCTCCCTTGCCTGTCTGACAGTACCTCCCTCCCAGGGCAGTTTCACAGTACCTCCCATGGCAGTCTCACAGTACCTCCGTCCTAAGGCAGTCTGACAGTACATCCCCGGGTAGTCTGACAGTACCTCCCTCCCAGGGCAGTCTGACAGTACCTCTCAGGGCAGTCTGGTAGTACCACCAGGGCAATCTCACAGTACCTCCTTCCCAGGGCAGTCTGACAGTACCTCCAAGGCAGTCTGACTGTACCTCCTCTCAGGGCAGTCTGACAGTACCTCCCTGTCAGGGTAGTCTGACAGTACCTCCCTCCAGGGCAGTCTGACAGTACCTCCATCTCAGGGCAGTCTTTCAATACATCCCAGGGCAGTCTGACAGTACCTCCCAGGGCAGTCTTTCAGTACCTCCCAGGGCTGTCTGACATTACCTCCCAGTGCAGTCCGACAGTACATACCAGGGTAGTCTGACAGTACATCCCAGGGCAGTGTGACAGTACCTCCCATGGCAGTGTGACAGTATATCCCAGGGCAATCTGACAGTATACACCAGGGCAGTCTCATAGTACATCCCAAGGCAGTGTGACAGTACCTCTCAGTTCAGTCCGACAGAACATCCCAAGGCAGTCTGCAATACCTCCCAGGTCAGTCTGACAGTACCTGCCTCCCAGAGCAGTCTGACAGTACCTCCCAGGGCAGTCTGACAGTACCTCCCATGGCAATCTGACAGTACATCCCAGGGCTGTCTGACAGTACATTCCAGGGCAGTCTGATAGTACATCACAAGGCAGTGTGACAGTACCTCCCAAGGCAATCTCACAGTACCTACAAGTGCTGTTTGACAGTACCTCCCAGTGCAGTCTGACAGTACCTCTCAGTTTAGTCCGACAGTACCTCCCAGGGCAGTCTGACAGTACCTCCCATGGCAGTCTGACAGTACATCCCAGGGCAGTCTGAGAGTACCTCCCAAGGCAGTCTCACAGTATCTACAAGGGCAGTCGGATAGTACATCCCATGGCAGTCTCACAGTACCTCCCTCACATGGCAGTCTCAAAGTACCTGCCAGGGCAGTCTCACAGTACCTCCCAGGGCAATCTCACAGTATCTCCCTCCCAGGGCAGTCAGACAGTACCTCCCTCCCAGGGCAGTCTGACAGTACCTCCCTCCCTTGCCTGTCTGACAGTACCTACCTCCCAGGGCAGTCTTACAGTACCTCCCAGGGCAGTCTCACAGTACCTCCCTCCTAGGGCAGTCTGACAATACATCCCCGGGTAGTATGACAGTACCTCCCTCCCAGGGCAGTCTGACAGTACCTCTCAGTTCAGTCTGATAGTACCTCCCAGGGCATTCTCACAGTACCTTCTTCCCAGGGCAGTCTGACAGTACCTCCCAGGGCAGTCTGACAGTACCTCCCAGGGCAGTCTGATAGTACCTCACAGGGCAGACTCACAGTACCTCCCAGGGCAGTCTGATAGTACCTCACTCCAAGGGCAGTCTGACAGTACCTCCCAAGACAGTCTGACAGTACCTCCCAGGGCAGTCTGACAGTACCTCCCTCCCAGGGCAGCATGACGGTATCTCCCAGAACAGTCTGACAGTACCTCCAAGGGCTGTGTGACAGTATCTCCCTTCCAGGGCAGTCTGACAGTACCTCCCACGGCAGTCTGACAGTACCTCCCTGTCAGCGCATTCTGACAGTATCTCCCACCCAGAGCAGTCTGACAGTACCTCCCTCCCAGAGCAGATTGACAATACCTCCCTCTCAGGGCAGTCTGACAATACGTTACTCACAGGGCAGTCTGACAGTACATCCCCGGGCAGTCAGACAGTACCTCCCTCCCAGGGCAGTCTGACAGTAACTCCCAGGGCAGTCTGATAGTACCTCCCAAGGCAGTCTGACAGTACCTCCCTCCCAGGGCAGTATGACAGTACCTCCCAGGGCAGTCTGACAGTACCTTCCAAGGCAGAGTGACAGTACCTCCGTCCCAGGGCAATCTCACAGTACCTCCCAGGGCAGTTTGACAGTAACTCCCAGTGGAGTCTGACTGTACTTCCTCTCAGGGCAGTCTAACAGTACCTCCGTCCCAGGGCAATCTCACTGTACCTCCCAGGGCAGTTTGACAGTAACTCCCAGGGGAGCCTGACAGTACCTCTCAAGGGAGTCTGACAGTATCTCCCACGGCAGTTTGACAGTACCTCCCTGTCAGGGCAGTCTGACAGTACCTCCCAGGGCAGTCTGACAGTCACTCACTCCCAGGGCTGTCCGACAGTATATCACAGTGTATTCTGACAGTACGTCCCAGTGCAGTCTGATAGTACCTCCCTCCCAGGGCAGTCTGACAGTACCTCCCAGGGCAGTCTCACAGTACCTCCCAGGGCAGTCTAACAGTACCTCCCTCCCAGGGCTGTCTGACAGTACCTCTCAGTGCAGTCTGACAATACCTCCCAGGGCAGTCTGACAGTACCTCACAGGGCAGACTCACAGTACATCCCAGGGCAGTCTGATAGTACCTCAATCCCAGGGCAGTCTGACAGTACCTCCCTCCCAGGGAAGTCTGACAGTACCTCCCAGGGCAGTCTAACAGTACCTCCGTCCAAGGGCAGTCTGACTGTACCTCCCAGGGCAGTCTGACAGTACCTCCCAGGGCAGTCTGACAGTCACTCCCTCCCAGGGCTGTCCGACAGTATATCACAGTGTATTCTGAGAGTACCTCCCAGTGCAGTCTGGTAGTACCTCCCTCCCAGGGCAGTCTGACATTACCTCCCAGGGCAGTCAGACAGTACCTCCCAGGGCAGTCTGACAGTACCTCCTAGTGTAGTCTGACAATACCTCCCAGGGCAGTCTCACAGTACCTCCCAGGGCAGTCTAACAGTACCTCCCTCCCAGGGCAGTCTGATAGTACCTCCCAGGGCAGTCTTACAGTACCGCCCTCCCAGGGCAGTCTGACAGTACCACCCAGAGCAGTCTGATATTACCTCCCATGGCAGACTGACAGTATATCTCTGGGAAGTCTGACAGTATCTCATTCCCAGGGCAGTCTGGCAGAACTTCCCTCCCATGGCAGTCTGACAGTACCTCCTAGTGCAGTCTGACAGTACCACCCAAGGCAGTCTGACAGTACGTCCCTCCCAGGGCAGCCTGACGGTACCTCCAAGAACAGTCTGACAGTACCTCCCAGGGCAGTGTGACAGTATCTCCCTTCCAGTGCAGTCTGACTGTACGTCCCACGGCAGTCTGACAGTACATCCCTCTAAGCGCAGTCTGAGAGTTCCTCCCCCCAGGGCAGTCTGACAGTACCTCCCTCTCAGTGCAGTCTTTCAGTACATCCCAGGGCAGTCTGACAGTACCTCCCAGGGCAGTCTTTCAGTACCTCCCAGGGCTGTCTGACATTATCTCCGAGAGCAGTCTGATAGTACATCCCAGGGCAGTGTGACAGAACATCCCAAGGCAATCTCACAGTACCTACAAGTGCAGTATGACAGTACCTCCCAGTGCAGTCTGAGAGTACCTCTCAGTTCAGTCCGACAGAACATCCCAAGGCAGTCTGCAGTACCTCCCAGAGCAGTCTGACAGTACCTCCCAAGGCAGTCTCACAGTATCTACAAGGGCAGTCTGATAGTACATCCCATGGCAGTCTCACAGTACCTCCCAGGGCAGTCTCACAGTACCTTCCAGGGCAATCTCACAGTATCTCCCTCCCAGGGCAGTATGACAGTACCTCCCTCCCTTGCCTGTCTGACAGTACCTCCCTCCTAGGGCAGTCTCACATACCTCCCAGGTCAGTTTCACAGTTCCTCCCTCCTAGGGCAGTCTGACAGTACATCCCCGGGTAGTCTGACAGTACCTCCCTCCCAGGGCAGTCTGACAGTACCTCTTAGGGCAGTCTGATAGTACCTCCCAGGGCAATCTCACAGTACCTCCTTCCCAGGGCAGTATGACAGTACCTCCCAGGGCAGTCTGACTGTACCTCCCTCCCAGGGCAGCATGACGGTACCTCCCAGAACAGTCTGACAGTACCTCCCAGGGCAGTGTGACAGTATCTCCCTTCCAAGGCAGTCTGACAGTACCTCCCACGGCAATCTGACAGTACATCCCTGTCAGCGCATTCTGACAGTACCTCCCTCCCAGAGCAGTCTGACAGTACCTTCCTTTCAGGGCAGTCTGACAGTACCTCACTCCCAGAACAGAATGACAGTACCTCCCAGTGCAGTCTCACAGTACCTCCCTCCCAGGGCCGTCTGACAGTACCTCCTTGGGCAGTATGACAGTACCTCCCTCGCAGGGCAGCATGACGGTACCTCCCAGAACAGTCTGACAGTACCTCACAGGGCAGTGTGACAGTATCTCCCTTCCAGGGCAGTCTGACAGTACCTCCCACGGCAGTCTGACAGTACATCCCTGTCAGCGCATTCTGACAGTACCTCCCTCCCAGAGCAGTCTGACAGTACCTCGCTCTCAGGGCATTCTGACAGTACCTCACTCCCAGGGCAGTCTGACAGTACATCCCCGGGCAGTCTGACAGTACCTCCCTCCCAGGGCAGTCTGACAGTTCCTCCCAGGGCAGTTTGATAGTAACTCCCAGGGCAGCCTCACAGTACCTCCCTCCCAGGGCAGTCTGACAGTACCTCCCAGGACAGTGTGACAGTACCTCCTTCCCAGGGCAATCTCACAGTACCTCCCAGGGCAGATTGACAGTAACTCCCAGGGGAGTCTGACAGTACCTCCCAAGGGTGTCTGACAGTATCTCCCACGGCAGTCTGACAGTACCTCCCTGTCATGGCAGTCTGACAGTACCTCCCTCCAGGGCAGTCTGACAGTACCCCCCTCTCACGGCAGTCTGACAGTACCTCCCAGGGCAGTCTGACAGTACCTCTCAGTTCAGTCCGACAGAACATCCCAGGGCAGTCTATCAGTACCTCCCAGGGTAGTCTGACAGTGTCTGCGTCCCAGGGCAGTCTGACAGTACCTCCCAGGGCAGGTTGATAGTACCTCCCAGGGCAGTCTGACTGTACCTCCGAGGGCAGTCTAATAGTACCTCCCAAGGCATTCTCACAGTGTCTACAAGGGAAGTCTGATAGTACATCCCAGGGCATTCTCACAGTACCTCTCTCACAGGGCAGTCTCGCAGTACCTCCCAGGGCAGTCTGACAGTACCTCCCAGGGCAATCTCACAGTATCTCTCTCCCAGGGCAGTCTGACAATACCTCCCTCCCAGGGCAGTCTGACAGTACCTCCCTCCCTTGCCTGTCTGACAGTACCTCCCTCCTAGGGCAGTCTCACAGTACCTCCCAGGGCAGTCTCACAATACCTCCCTCCTAGGGCAGTCTGACAGTACCTCCCAGTGAAGTCTGAAAGTACCTCCCAGGGCAGTGGGACAATAACTCCCTCCCAGGGCAGTCTGACAGTACCTCCTTGGGCAGTCTGACAGTACCTACCAGGACAGTCTCACAGTACCTCCCTCCCAGGGCAGTCTCACAGTTCCTCCCCGGGCAGTCTCACAGTACCTCCCTCCCAGGGCAGTTTCACAGTACCTCCCAGGGCAGTCTCACAGTACCTCCCTCCCAAGGCTGTCTCACAGTACCTCCCAGGGGCCGAGCTCCACTCGCCTCTGTCTACGTTCTACCACCTGGGAATTTATTATATCAGCCAGAACTTTCTTATTTATAGTTAATTCGTTACGCGTTTGCTGCTGCAAGGCGTGTTTTTCGACAAGTCGGTGAAAGATGGAATCAGTGGGCGAATCGAATGGTGAGTGTCCTTACAGAGGGCGAAACTGTGGCATTACTTTATCATTACCTAGAAAAATCGGCAGTATCATCCTCGCAAGCCAGGGCTGTTTGTCATGCAAAACTAGCCCGGCTGATCCCCTACGCGAAGTGCGGAAGTTAGGTAGTCAAACTAGTAATTGACTTCGCTAGTCGCGACTGCATCACCCGTGAAAACAGCGCAAATACCCGCCCCAATTTGAAGACGGATAAACGACTTCTGGGAATCCCTATATATAATGACCCGTTCGCCCATTAGCACAAGCAACTGATCTGTATTGTGTATTCGAATAATTGCTTCTACTTCCTAAACATTCATGTAACACGAGCCACGGTTGGTTGAAATTAGTTTTATTATGACCACCTGACCTTCGTACATCTACTGATAGTGAGCAATCTCATAGGCTGAGCTTAAATTCAGAGTTTCGCAAAGCGATCAGCCTGGGGGTACTGCTGGCTGGGACTGACGTAATCAGCAGCAGCGACCCCTGGCGTGCGAGGATGGGCAGTATCATCGGTGACAGTAGAGTTTAGCTTACTTTCGGTGCGAGCATCACACATATTTTTACATCGATCGCTGTAAATTGTTACTTCACTTGATATCTATCTTTGTGATGGACAAAAGAAAACGTGTCCTCTTCTAGCACGATTTCCCGCTAAATTGGAAACATATTCTTATGAAAACGGCGTATCCGCACGATGGAACAGGTGTGAATTATGTTGCGTAGTCTTCTCGTTTGACACACATCGTATAGAACAATTCTTCCGTTTCTTCGTGCGACCACGACGACTCGTGCATTGGACTGTCAAGGAAATTGCGTGGTATAAATACATTTATTATTGTTAATTCTAATTCTAAAAGTAGGGAGCGGCGGTCGTCCGGTAGAGCGCAGGACTGTCGATCGAGGGGACGGTGGTTCAATTCCACCTGCCGCCGTTTCGAAACTTAGGCAATTTCGTTCACCTCACGTTGTCTGTGTCTTTCGGAAGAGACACTAAACACCGTTGGTCCCTTCTATCTGGTATCTATGCCAGGGGAAGTAAAAGATCCCACACAAGTGGTAAATGTGTATGTAACTTGTCATGGACTGACAGTGGTGATCGCTATCTATAACCCACTGGATATTGCTCCCAGCGGTCGAAGCTGCTCCCGGTCGGGCGTGTGAGAGACGCCGAGCAGGCAGTGTATACAGAATATACACTGTACTGCTGGACACACTGGGTCCTATATGAAAGTACAATACAAAAAATACTCATTCTAGAACGGAGAAACCAAGCAGGGTTGATGTGAAAGAAGCTCAGCGTGGTTATTATTGTTTAAGCATCGGGAGCGTGTCTAATGATGGCAGCCCTCGCGAACTGAGACATATCTCAATAATTGAAAATACATTCTGGGAGTCAACCACGAGCGTGATATTGCCAATTGTTATTGCAAATATATAGTTTTGTTAACTCTTTCAGGTGTATCTGCCCCAAAAATGCCTTTTGTTTCCTCTTAAGAAAAGATATGGCGTTATCTAAACGGAGAACTAACGTCGGGTCGAACCAATATAACCAATAAAACCGAACGGGGTATTTCGAAAAAAGTTACTTTTTATGAGGGGGACAACATTTATGTCACTGGAAGGAAACCGAAAGGGCTGGGGCAACGTCACATGTTCCATGCAGGCCTAAAACGCCCTGACCTGAGCAAAAAGTGGATTAGTAAATTCCTTTTTATTTATGTAAGTTCTGAAACACTTAAAATGCCCGTTTGGGTCACCAGTGAATGTATAACAAATAAATGGATGGGATGATGGCATTTACTACAACTACAACACATGGTAGTACATTTTTTTGGAAATGTAAGACGATTCCTGTTTTGTTATTCTTGTGCGAATATGACATTTTATTGACGATATTGACAAACAAACGAAGTCAAAAGGTAAATTGAGGGCGCTGCAGAGACGCCCTGCTATCAGGAGGTCGCCCTGCTCTGCTTCATCACTTCCGGTTGCACGACCCGAGAGTCTTCATCGATATGAACGCGGCCGTGCGCCGCCACCACACCGGACGAACCGTCGCCTGCTCCGTCGCCGGTCGAGGGTGAGGTAAGCAGCATTTCCGACTCATCGTTGCCCTGGTGGTCCGTGTCGCTCATGGACGACGAGCAGCGATAGAAATCTGCAGTTTGTGAGTCTACTGAGTACTCCGAGGACATCGCGTCAGCGAACAGACTGTTCAATTGCTTCACCAACGTCGGTCGTCGGGTGGCGCCGCTGCGGCTTCCGTTCGACGGTGCGCATGCGTAGTCCGGTTCAGCCACTTCCGGTATATTGGGATGACGGTCGTCGAACGATGACATCGACGGTTTCTTCAAAATGGAGGGCCGCGTCCTGCAAATGAGGTCGTAGGGCGGCGCAGGTCCACAAGGTGGCGCGACGTCTTGTGGCTTATAGGCAACGTTCTTGGGGAAGCGAGATCCCAGGTCGGAGAGGTTCCGTTGTATGACCGGATGGGGTTTCTCACGTGACGTCGGCGAGTTGGGCACGCTCTGTCGCGACAAAGGTAAATCAGGAGGATGAAAATATCCACATGTGTGTGTGTGTGTGTGTGTGTGTGTGTGTGTGTGTGTGTGTGTGTGTGTGTGTGTGTGTGTGTGTGTGTGTGTGTGTGTGTGTGTGTGTGTGTGTGTGTGTGTGTGTGTGTGTGTGTGTGTGTGTGTGTGTGTGTGTGTGTGTGTGTGTGTGTGTGTGTGTGTGTGTGTGTGTGTGTGTGTGTGCGTGTGTGTGTGTGTGTGTGAAAACTTGGAGAGAAATGAACTTGTTCTACTTATTGTATTAACTAACATCATTAAATTGATAGACAGACAATCAAGCAGGCAGGCAGGCAGGCAGGCAGGCAGGCAGGCAGGCAGGCAGGCAGGCAGGCAGGCAGGCAGGCAGGCAGGCAGGGAGGCAGGCAGGCAGGGAGGCAGGCAGGCAGGCAGGCAGGCAGGCAGGCAGGCAGGCAGGCAGGCAGGCGGAGGCAGGCAGGCAGGCAGGCGGGCAGGCAGGCAGGCGGGCGAGGCAGGCAGGCAGGCAGGCAGGCAGGCGGGCGGGCAGGCGGGCGGGCGGGCGGGGCGGGGCGGGCGGGCGGGCGGGCGGGCGGGGCGGGCGGGCGGGCGGGCGGGCGGGCAGGCAGGCAGGCAGGCGGGCAGGCAGGCAGGCAGGCAGGCAGGCAGGCAGGCAGGCAGGCAGGCAGGCAGGCAGGCAGGCAGGCAGGCAGGCAGGCAGGCAGGCAGGCAGGCAGGCAGGCAGGCAGGCAGGCAGGCAGGCAGGCAGGCTGGCAGGCAGGCAGGCAGGCAGTCAGGCAGACAGATGGACAGACAGACATATGTATGCATGCTTTACGCTTTTGTATAAACAACGCGTAATATAACGGCAATCAATAAACAAGGAACACGCGTAACATAATAAAAAAGGAATACACGTAACATAATAAAAAAGGAGTACACGTAACATAATAAAAAAGGAACACACGTAACGTAATACAAAAGGAATACTTGTAACATAATAACAATCTGCAGGAAAGCACGTAACGAAACAACGACCAATGGGAAAGCACGTAACGCACATGCGTTTGTTTGATTTCTTCCAACTCAGGCGGCAACCGGGCGGAAAGCATCGTCAAGTAAACGAGCGGTTCAGGATCCGGGGGCGGAGGTGGAGGTGGAGGTGGAGGTGGAGGTGGTGATGGTGTTCGCGAGGGTTCCCGCAGCGCATGTTGTCTTTCTTGACCTACGCGACGGTCTTCTCTGTGCATTTCAATGAGCAGGTCCATTTTTCGTTCAATATCGTCCATCTGAAGTAAAACACGATAAAGCTCTGACTAAATATGCACATACAAGCATACGCACACACATATCTTAGACGCACACACGCACACACACACACACACACACACACACACACACACACACACACACACACACACACACACACACACACACACACACACACACACACACACACACACACACACACACACACCACACACACACACACACACACACACACACACACCACACCACACACACACACACACACACACACACACACACACACACACACACACAATGTACATTTATTACTACAACCAGGACTGTTTTGACTACAATCAGACTTGAACGAGTTGCTTTTACGGCACTTGTCTAATATCCGGGCCCACATCGATTTCGCCATTATAACTAAATTTTTGCCTAAATTATATACTACAGTGCGTTAGTTCCATCATTCAGCATGGCCACCGCCGCATCGGCGTAGTCTGATGCAAACCGGGTCGCTCTTTGGTGCTCAAAAATGCGTTAAGATGCAATATTTTCGAAACATAAATATGCCTGGGATGATGGTGATTTGTAATTAACTTTAAAATTTAGGCACACATGTAGTTATAACGACGAAATCGAGGTGCCGCTTTTCCCATATTTTATTTTGTATTCGATAAGTCTCATGTCCATAATTCTCGACAACAATGACATCGACTGTGTAATAAGCGTAGCTAGATCACTGCACCATCCCACTGCGCCAGATGACAGTGTTTACAGACAGTAATACTGCGTTCCAACCCACTCGTGTTTACCGTAAATACCACGTGGTGAACACGAATGTTCAGATGCAGCCCGACTTCACCACTTGTAAATGTATTTAACTGCATGGTCACGTAGGGATCACGAAGAGGTTTCAATGCCAAGTACGAACCCACTGGAACGCAGCATAATTGCATCGACTAAAATAGTATAGGACCTACATGTGCATATAGACGCTGATTGTACCGAGAAAATAGTATACGAATGGTGTGTGTGTCTGTGTGTGTGTGTGTGTGTGTGTGTGTGTGTGTGTGTGTGTGTGTGTGTGTGTGTGTGTGTGTGTGTGTGTGTGTGTGTGTGTGTGTGTGTGTGTGTGTGTGTGTGCGTATCCGTACATGCATGCACATGAGCGTGTGTGCGTATCTGCTCGTGATTGTCTTTCAACAGTCTGAGCCACTGGACCATTTTTGGTTCCGAACAACCTTACTTGTCTTTCCACTTTAACGATTCTCGAAGCGAGGCAGATCTTTGACTCGTAAGCATCGGTTTTCTTTGAACCATGTTTCCCAAGAATCTGGTCCAATCTGCGTGAGAAACCATGTCTTATAGAACACCAACAATACATACACACTGGATTGTTTTTCCACTCTTTTTTGTTACTGCCTAGTGTCAGTTTCACGAAATATTGATAATCAGCTTTTGTAATTATATTTGTTCTGCATTGTAATGACATTTTGAGACATTGCGCGTAAACAAGAACGATCATAATCACATTATACCTTTTTAAATTGAATACAGCTAAAATTGTACGAAATGGTCGCGTAGTAACACGAATAATTATACATGGTAACAAGCCTCGCCCGATTACGTGTGCTACTATGCCACCGTCGAGTAATTACAACGGAATGCAGGTCGCAAAGATAGAATGTGTTATTTATTTAATGTTGCACTCCTAATGAATGATTTGAGCTCACTTAAGCTAAATGTTGAGGACTATGTTATCTTTTGTCGCACTTAGTACTTAGCATGCTGAACGAAAAATATGTTTTTGAACGAGATGACCGTAGTAGAGAGCGCATTGTACCCTTTGCGATGTAAATTATTTACATAGAATTGATTTAATATTTGTTTACATAATTTGATTTATAACAATCTAAACAAATTTATAGTTTATACAAAGAGAGAGGGGGGAGGGAGAGGGAGAGGGGGAGAGAGAGAGAGAGAGAGAGAGAGAGAGAGAGAGAGAGAGAGAGAGAGAGAGAGAGAGAGAGAGAGAGAGAGAGAGAGAGAGAGAGAGAGAGAGAGAGAGAGAGAGAGAGAGAGAGAGAGAGTTGAAAACTCATACCGAAATAGCCAGTGATGAGTGATGCGAAATATTATTTTCAGTCCAATCAGCTACTAATGTTTTATTAGGATGTGGCAATTGAAATGGTTAAACAGACGGTAAGGCTCCATGTGCCTGCAGGAAAACTCAGTTGTATTCGGCATGAAACGTACCTGCACTGTAAGTTCTTAATTCGACTTAGCATGTCGACGTGGCCCGCGGAGTACTGTTCGATGACGTCTTTGACGTCGTACGGACGAAAGGCTTCTTTGAACTTCCGACGAGCGACGTAATATTTCACCTTGCGTATAGCGCGTATGGCTCTCTTGTGTACTTCTGTAAGCTGCACCACTCGCTCAATGCAATCGGGGAATGTATCGTCTACTGAACACATGGCAAACACCGAACTGCTACTTATCAATTGATTAATCAATCAGTCAATCAATCAATCAATCAATCAATCACTCACTCAGTCAGTCAATCAGTCAGTCAGTCAGCCAACCAACCAACCAACCAATCAATCAATCAATCATGAATATTTGTTTTGCGCCTTTTCCAGTCAGTTGTTTTCCAATAACAAAAACTATACCTCAAATACATGCAAATTAAAGACGATCTCTAAAATAAGCACATTAAAGAAATGTCTTTACAATATGCAAAACAATAACCTACTTCTAAAAAATAGGTCACTTAAATTATCTCTGAGTCAAGTAATTAAAACTTATCTAACTTGCTTGACTAAACGTTGTCTTATCCTTTTGCAACTACATGATGAATACGAGTAAACGACAGAAAGAGCTTAAGTTTTTTTTCAGTTAGCCACAAAGGTCAGTTTGTCGACAACGCATGTTATAACATTGTTGGTATTTAAAATGCACAATTACTAAAAACAGTGGCGCAACCAGTAAAGTGCGGGTTTCGTTACAATATACTCACCGTCTGTGTCCCTATAATCCGATCGACGGAGTAAACAGGACGTCGAGTTGTCTCGAATGTTGTTGGTGTCACCCACAGTGAGGCTCGCGTTGCTCCTTGCAACATACGTGTTCCAAACGTAAATAACGGCGTGCAAAATAAAGTTTAATTTAAGCTACATCCCTCGAATTAATGTATCGTGACCGTCGTTTATATGCTAATGCAACCCATTAAAGACACGTCCGTGATCTTAAAGAATTCGCGATATTGTTTTATGAGTAGCAAATAATACAGTACATTAAAACGAATAGCCAATGTACTCTTTACGATGGTTTCCCAAAATGTTGAAGTTCCAATTTGTGTTAGAACTGTCTTGATAAATGTGTTGATAGTTGAACGGCACAATAGCAACCACCACAAACCACTAACACTACCACCACCATAACCATCACAATCACGACCACCACCACAATCATACCATAACCACCACTACCACCACCACCACAACCACCACCACTACCAACACCACTACCACCACCACCATCACCACCACCACCACCACCACCACCACAACTACAACCACCACCACCACCACTACCACCACCACCACCATAACCATTACCACAACCACCACCACATACCACCACAACCACCACAACCACCACAACCACCACAACCACCACAACCACCACAACCACCACAACCACCACCACAACCACCACCATCACCACCGCAACCTCCGTAGCTTGCTTTCATGCTTTCACTTACTAACCGTAGCAATTGAACAACACAATAGCAACCCCCACAATAACCACCATCATCACCACAACCACAACCACTACCACACCCACCAACACCACTACCACCGTATCGATCATGCTTACACCTACTAAACGCAACGCGTTCAATCATCATCATTGCCTTAACCAAACCACCGAGCCTGCGCTTTGCCTCACCGACTGAGTATATCCATCGCCTCGACGTCGTAACTGTTGGTATAGGCGACCGACTCGTTCCGGCGGATGGACGCGTTACAAAGAAGCACACTGGCGGCGGTCGTCGACGCCCAGCTGCTGTTGGACGACCTCCCGCCGACGCCCCCGCCGCCGCCGCCGCTGCCGCTGAAACACACACGGTGCCTTGTATTACAGGGGTCAGTTGTGTGTGAGTGTGTGCGCGCGCGCGTGTGTGTGTGCGTGCGTGTACGCGTGTGTGTGTACGGGTGCGAGCGTGTTGTGTTGTGTTGTGTGTGTCTGTGTATGCATGCGCGCGCGCGCGTGTATTTGTGTGTGTGTGTTCCTTTGTGTGTCTGTGTATGTGTGCGTGCGTGTATGTGTCGTGCGTGTGTGTGGGTAAGTGAAATAAATCAAAGTAAGGACGTTACGGCAATTTGTGATATCAGTATAGTAGTTACCCACCTATCACCTCGCCGTCTTGACGACAGCCGACTGATGAACGACGAGTTACCTCGAAACTTCTCCCTGAAGCAAGAACGAAACATACCGTTTATGTATTGGTCTGAGAATAAAACAGAACTGACACGCCGCCATGTCTGTATCGTTCAAGTGACGTCGCCAATGCCAGAATGCCGACAAACCTATAATAAACATTTTACCTAGGAGGAGACCTACTGTTTCATACACATTAAAATGTAAGGTTTTAAATGTAATTTCTTTATTTGATTCAGTCTATATGTATGACGGGGTTTTAGGCACATCCAGTAGCGTTTCAGTTGTCAAACAAGTTCGTCATTCGTAGACTGTTATTATGCATTAAATATAAAATGTAACGTTCGATTGTAAACCACAATAACACATTATTATTTGTACTTATACGTATAAGTCAAGCTTACACACGATATTTGCACAAATAACTATAGATCTGTGTTGGTGCTTAACAAGTCACAATCGAAAAGTAGAGGAATGTTGTAAGATTAAGTGATGTGCTCGAAACATCCATGCAAAAATATGGCGTGTTCAACCAAATCTATGCCAAACCCTCCGTGTTTACAGCAAGTTAGCTAAAATACGTTGAAAAGAAATAACTATTAAAATACATTCACTGAAAATAAATAATATTATTATAAACTATTAAAACAAATCTAGTGTCCGTTGCATCTCGGATTAAACGTTAAGAGACCACGGGTTGTTGTAACAGTACAAAATAACATAATTCGACCAACTGGGAAAAAGGCTCATCCAGATTTGAAGACGATATACGCCTGGTTATCTAAACTGTCAGACAACGAAAATGAGAACCTTCTACGTATTCCAACTGTACTTCAGTGTAAGGGCCCATGGCTTGAATGTTTCATTCAGCCTCTGTGTTGGACGTGCTGGTAGGACGTACTGGTGTTCATATCGTTTTTGCTTTTAATAATTGTTTGCATCTATCTCACATCTCTAATATAGCTTTACTGCATGACAGTGTCCATGAATATCGTCTGGACTCGTTCGTGTAGCGTCCACAACACGGCTGCCTTGTCGGGCACACCGACCCTCACATAACAGACGTAGCTCCAATGACACGGAATACCCCGGAACAGAAAAGGCGAGGGCTCGGGTTTCCCTTGTTACGTACACAATCGGTGTCATATTGAAACGCCGCATTGTCAGCGCCTTGTCAGCGCCTTTGTACCAAGGCGCTACTGTTGTCCCTCCTAGAATTACCTGTCGCTAAGTGAAGCATAATTATGGACCCGCCACTAACGAGGAGCAGCGCCGCCATTGCCGACAGTTGGCAACACTTAACATATACGTTTCAACCCAAAACAAGGCTGGGGTCCGAACGAAACAAATTTGCCACAACTATCATGAGCATACCAATCAGAAAGGTACCTTTCACTGGTATATAATCTGTTTTAACAACAATAGTACTTATATAAAACAACGATGACGTAAACGATGGTTCCTAAACCCAACACGCTCGCCATTTTGTAATCATTGTCCAGACCAATCGAAAAAGTCCGATTTTGTTTTCTGTTCCTTTTTGCGATATTTACTAACTAAATCCGCTTCATTAAGAAAATAGTAGGCGGCCTCGTTTTGAGTGCATAGGCCCTACGATTGGATACATTGTCTTACGTAATACATTTTCGGTTACGCTTTCTGTACGGTTGCCCTTTAATAGCCGTGCATCGTAGTCCCAAATAGTTACATCGAATACTTTTTACCCGTTCAACCCAGAACACAATCGGCACTGCAAATTGGACGCGCGCGTGCACGAAGGTCACTTTTAGAACTCTTCGCAGAATGTGCTGAAGTCCCGAAATGGCAGTGGCGATGGTCAAGAATGGCGCACTGCGATAGTTGTCTTACCATTGCAATGATACTGCGACAATGTCAAGGCTATTGCGACATTATTACCATAGAGAGCTAATATAAGAGTGTTATATATGCTAATATACCGTAACTTAGTGATATAAGAATTTGTTCTTTTTCGTTACAATTTCAAAATTATAGTGCGTAATTTAAATCAGGATGATATGTGATTATTACGGTCAAATATATGTTATGTTAAAAATAACTGTAACTAACATAAATTGCATTCAAATGTTGCAACAGTTATGTTTTACGTTTAACAATGACTTTCTTAACCTTTTCCCTATTAAACCGACATTTCTTAGAAAATTGTGCCATTTTTTACCATATGATAATCCCTTATATATATATATATATATATATATATTATATACACACACTGTATATATAAGAACACATATATCAAAACAAAATATACATGTATGAAGAACATACATACACACATGTGCACATACGCACACACGCACATACGCACATCCGCACACACACGCACACACGCACACACGCACTCACGCATACACGCACACACAAGAAGCAGAGACTGTCCGCGCGTGCGAATAGTGTGAGAAGACGAACTTGTGCTCATAAGCGTGCACCTGTCAAATGGACAGGGAGGAAAGAAAGAAGCCGAATCGGCCTTTGAGATAGTAGAACAAGCCTAGCATACTCCTCTCCGCAAAACACGCTCTCCTCGTCCAAGCTAGAACCAGTGAATGACCGCTTAAACATCTCTTTCATTTTAGACCAGGCGGGATTAGTCGCTCGAACAAACCTGTTGGAGAAAGTCACGTGGTTAGTGCGTCACACAAACTGCGCCTGTTCTTATGGTACTTATGGGAAATTATCACATTTTGATACAGTATATCTCGAATGTATATTAGCTTACAAAGAATCTCTTTAATTCTGCAAGCTAAATATGGCATATGGACACGGAAGCCATTGGCTTATCGCTAGTACAATGTATGGCATTCCTGGGCTGCTTGCGACGCGTTCCTTGTCAGGTACTGCCAATTACGTTGTCTTCATACGCAATAATTTAAAACATGAGAGCGGAGTAGATGAAGATTTCTCTAAATTGATTTTAATGGAAAGCATGACACCATTACTTAATTTATGTAAGTTTATCTTAATTTAATACTGACTTTAATATTTACCAATAGAGTGGCTACTACGACAGCGATCAATAAAATTTTGTTTCAGTAGTATTTCCCTGATCCTTTGAAATAAGTTCCACTGCAATTAGCTGTGACCGTGTTATGCTGTATTCTGCGTGTAATAAATAATTCCGATTCGATATCAATATGTCTGCGTAATACGTGTTGTTGTTTGTATGTTATACACACAAATGTACGTTACGTACATATGTATGTATGAATGTATGTACGGTGACACCCACGCAACCACGCGCAAGCACCGACGCCCGTGTGTGCATGCATTCACACACATACGCACACAAAAAACACTTTTATGTTGGAAGATGGGAGGTTGGCCCTCAAAATATGCGAGATATTGGAGGTTGCCTTCAAACTGATGGTAGACCTTGTTACTTCTGTCACCCCCATACTGCTAAATCCTAAAACCTACAACGATTACGAAGTATCCGTTAGATGGCGCTGTACTTACGAGATGGGGCTACGTTTTGGTTCCATGTGAGGCTTCCAGGTGGCGACTGATGTCGAGTTTTCATCGGCAGCGTAGCACCGCCACAGGGCTTGTATGAGAGTGGCGGCCGGCACTCGCCGTCGAATCAGATGCTTCTGTCGCTGTTGCTGCTGCACTTTCAGCGCAAAGCCTGATCCCAGAATTCCCTGCGGCGTCACAACATTCAATCAAACTACAGAAAGATGCGTGCTTATGCCACAGCGAAACAATGTTATGATTACAATTTACAATACACCTTCAAAGTGAGCTCGTATTTTGTTGAAACAGTTGCGTCATAGACCGTTGATGCAATGCGTTTCAAAATTGTATTCGCTCTGGCAATGAACGCTAAATATATCGTAGCTCACAACACGTTAAACATATCATAGCTCACAACTGTATGTGCAAAGGACCGAACATGCCAATATACGAAGTCGGTATTAAACATACATTGTTTGTTCCTTAATTTGTAATTTTATGTTCGCTGGGGCCGGTTTCATGAACGCCTAAGCGCGTTTACTTAATTCGATTGTCTTAATAAGTATCGCATTTAAAAAACATAAAACATGGACGTTTACGCAAATTCGTAACGTTGAGTAATTGCTTATATTTAAGTAGGATTCACGAAACCAGTCCCTAGTTCCCACACCCCAAACACTACTTGATTCGAAGTACAACTAATAAGGGATTTTGCGAACTTTCTGATTATACTATTACCACCCGTGAGTTTAGAGAGTGTTTTCTGATAACAGGGCATGCATGGCCTGCTTTGAAGCATCGATGTACGTAACTATAACTACATGTGGAAACCGTGGTTCGGCACACTCTCCCTGCCGCTATAACTCTGGGCTGTGGGTGCTAATCCTGCTGTTCAGGACCATTCAGCCGAAACATTAGTAGTCCTTTGTGAATTATTGGCACCATCTCAACCAACGAGTCGTGGTCCAATCAACATTTTTGTAATTTCGTTCGCTTCCATGGATCACCGGTCTCTGGTCTACAAATATTGTAGACCAGACCTGCTTTATGCTGCAGGTGATTTGGCTGATTTGATTGATTGATTATGTAACAGTCAGAACTAAAGACCGCAAAGACGTACACATCACTCGAGTCATGACTAGTGCAGATGAACGTTGGACAGATCACTGACTCATCTACACCTAAATCGTGATCAAGATCGCTCTCAAACAACGACTCCAACACAGACAGTGTCGTAAAAACATAGATGTTTCTGGACTAACGAACAATGACAAACAAGTTTTCTTCCCTTCCATCAATGCATCAACCAAAAACTCCAGAACGAACTGGTAAACGCTACCTCTAGCAACATCTACGATGACTGGAACTCACTGAAATCAATTGTAACAAGTGCCTGTGACGAAGTCCTTGGACATACAACCAAGAACCACCAAGACTGGTTTGATGACAACGATGCTGAGATACAACAACTGATTGATCTCAAACGAAGAGCATTTCATACCTGGCAACAAGACCCAAACTTCACATGTAAGAAAAAATGCTCACCGTGCAGCCAAAGCTGACGTCCAAAGAAGGATCCGTAACCTAAAGAACCAATGGTGGATCAAGAAGGCCGAAGAATTACAACTCCTTGCTGATACCAATAGCACTCATGCCTTCTTCAAAGCAATAAAAACAATTTATGTTCCCTCAACTAATGGGCCAACACCACTTAGATCCAAGGACGGAAGCACTCTTCTTAAGGACCAAGACAGCATTAGCACTCGCAGGAAAGAACACTTCTTAACCAAAACTCCACAATTGACCCGTGTGTTTTCGACAATATTCCACAACACAAGATCAGAACTGAACTCGATGAACTACCAACATATGAAGAGACGATAAATGCAATTAAACAAATGAAACACAAGAATGCCACTTGACCTGATGACATCCCTGCCGAAGTTTACAAATATGGAGGAGACAAACTAACATCGCGAATACATACTCTGTTTGTGAATTGGCAGCAAGAACAACTCTAAAGTGATTTTAGAGATGCGTCAATTGTTACCATCTTCAAGAAAGGAGACAAGACCGACTGTGGCAACTACAGAGGTATTGCCCTGCTCTCAATAGCGGGCAAGGTCCTAGGGAGGATCCTCCTCAACCTCCTCTGGCTGAGGAAGTCATCCCAGAATCACAGTGTGGATTCAGAAACATCAGGGGAGCCACAGAAATGATCTTCACTGCGCGTCAGCGGCAGGAAAAGTGAAGAGAACAGAATATTCCTCTACACATGGCATTCTTTTTATGCAAAGCTTCTGATTCTATAAACCGAGAAGCTCTCTGGAAGATTCTTCAACGGTATGGCTGCCCAGCAAAGCTAATTTACCAACAAAATTAGACTCCTATACGATGATATGCAGATAAAAATACTAAGCAGTGGGTCTACCACGGATCCTATCACAGTCCAAACTGGTGTTAAACAGGGATGCGTCATAGCACCAACACTCTTCTCCATCTTTCTTGTTGGAATGTTGCAACTTACGACTGAAAAATTCCCTGCTGGTGTGCAAATAGTTTATCGCACTGGTGTCAAGCTATTTAACCTCAGCAGACTGAAGGCTAAAACCAAAACTACTACCATTGTGATTGAGCTCCAGTACGCAGACGATGCCCAAGTCTGTGTTCACTCAGAAGAAGACCTACAGAAGATAGTAGACACCTTCACAGAAGTATATGAGTGTATGGGGCTAATGTCGAACACAAAGAAAACGAAAATACTCTTCCATCCAGCAATAAAACAATCAAGCCCGATGCCCACGATAAAAAATCATGATGCATTTCTGAAAAATGTATCTCATTTCTCATATCTGGGAAATCACCTCTCTCAGAATGCTGATATTGATGACGAAATACAACACCGAGAGTATAGTGTGCGATCTCAGCTTTCGGGCGCTTACGAATCCGTGTCTTTGATAATCGAGACATTAGACCAGACACACAACTAAAGGTCTACAAAGCTGTTGTACTTCCTGCACTCCTTTACGGAGCTGAAACATGGACACATTACAGACGACATATAAAGGCCTTAGAGCAATATCATCAACGCTGCTTACGAAAGATACTGGATATCGTTTGGCAGGACAGAAGAACAAATAGCAGTGTCCTAGATGAGGCTCATATGACAAGCTTTGAATCCATCATCGTGCAACAACAGCTGAGATGGACCGGCCATGTACTGCGCATGTCTGACACGAGACTACTCAAGCAGGTTTCTACTCAGAGTTGAGTCAAGGGAAGACATCTGTAGGAGGACAGCGTAAATGATATAAAGACGTACTCAAATCCACCTTGAAAAGGTGTGACATTGACCTGAACACCTGGGAATCTGAGGCTCTGTCACGCACTAAATGGCGGTCTATTACCCAAAACGGCACAACATCATTCGAAACCAACATGCGAAGAAACATAGCCAAAACGCGTGAGGCTAGGAAAACTAGAACCATCGAAAATCTTTAAAAAAAACACTCTCACCACATTCTAGGTTTTTGTGCTCTCAATGTGGGAAGCTGCGCCGTGCTGAGATTGGCTTGATAAACAAACACACATCAAATGACGACAGTCCATGGAAAGATCATCTTCGCTTCGAGAGATCGCTGAAGAAGAAGAAGCAGGTGAGCCACTCTCCAGATAGCGCCCCTGTGGCTTTGTGTTCGCTTTACCTGGACGTATTTGGCATGCCATTATAGACAACTGCAGAAGTTTAGAATGGAGCCCGGCAGCGGTGTGACTAGAGCTTCGGATTCTCAATCGAGGGAACCCGGGTTCGAATCCTGTGCTGCTGTTTCGAATCTTGGGCAAGTTCGTTCTATATAAGTTGTTCCCGGTTATTCAGCATTCCTTTAGACGATGGTTTCTGGTTTTGTCCAAGACAAAACGCTATGACAATAGCTGCTTGAACATGCGTGTTGGGTAAGCTATTTCTTGCAGTGTGCGAATACGTCAGTAATAAAAAATAGCTGCATTACAAGAAATAGAACTATATGGTTAATTGCGGGTAGACGGTGGTGGATGGGTGTGTATGAACAACCTTCGCGCATTAATTATAGTGTGGCTCAGAGCTTCTCAGAGAAGCCGAAATGGTGTTCCATTGAACCGGTCTGCCAGTGAGTAAAGTGTAGAGCGCTTTGAGCAGTGCTAAGGACTGGATACTGCGTTACATAAGAACATACCTATACCGCTTTAGTAATATTATTATATACTCTAAAGGGATAAATAGGCGTCGCTTTCATTCAACAAGAAAGCGTAGCTAACAGCCTAACAGCAACTGTGTGTGTTATTATAAAGCCGACAGGTCGGGGTTGCGCAGCTGGTTTGACTCACGGCGGGCAGGGCGAAGAACGAGATACCAAGTATGGCACAGAAGGCGGCGATCAGTTTCCCCGGCCACGTGATCGGTACAGCGTCACCGTAACCAACTGTGCACAGGGTGATCTGGAAGCAGGAACAACACTTGGTGGCTACTCTAACATGACCGTAGGCTGGAGGTTCGATGTCTTCGTACACACCCTCCGCGGAGGCAAAACAGTTCTGCTCTATGTCTCAAGGGGAAGGGTGCAGCTGGAGGATGTTTAGCCTTAAAAAGGGGTGCAGTTGGAAATGCAGTTGTAGGTCTCAAAGGGGTGCAGTTGGAAGTCTCAAAGGGGTGCAGTTGGAGGTCTCAAGGTGGTGCAGTTGGAGGTCTCAAGGGGATGCAGTTGGAGGTCTCAAGGGGGTGCAGTTGTAGGTCTCAAGGGGGTGCAGTTGGAGGTCTCAAGGGTTGCAGTCAGTTGGAGGTCTCAAGGGGGTGCAGTTGGAGGTCTCAAGGGGGTGCAGTTGTAGGTCTCAAGGGGATGCAGTTGGAGGTCTCAAGGGGGTGCAGTTGGAGGTCTCAAGGGGGTGCAGTTGTAGGTCTCAAGGAGGTGTAGTTGGAGGTCTCAAGGGGGTGCAGTTGGAAGTCTCAAGGGGGTGCAGATGGAAGTCTCAAGGGGGTGCAGTTGGAGGTTTTGTTTTGGAGACTGCAGTCGAAGGTTAAAAAACGTGCCCAAAAACAATTACGTTCTGGGCCTGTCTAAAATATTCTTACTGAAGTGAAATGACTTAGGCCCCTACAGCAGTGTCATTTTACACCTTAGGTGAACATTATTTCAGGTCTCGTAACAGTCACTATCAATGCTGTGAACACCACAGGCAATATATAAGATTACCGACATAACCAATAATCGGACATTGTTAAGTTGCATTTAAAAAAGTGATACAATACTGTAGTTAAGAAGTGTGGTATACTTGAGGACTTCCAAATGCTCCTGACAGAAATAGTATTTGATAGAGGACAAGTTCTTGAACGAGTTAATGATTTCACACTCCAGCGTGTCGTAGTACTTACCACTCCCCACCAGAGGGCGTCGGCGTAGGTGCCGAACTTTGTAGGATTTCGATCTTTTTCGGCGAGAAATACAAGAAATGACGAGAATATCAAACCAAGGAAGCCTATGTACAGTGTAGTGAACAACTCCTGAAGAGAGAAAGAGAGAGAGAGAGAGAGTGATGTTTATAGTACTGTGATGTCACGTGTAATAAACAGTAGGTCTATGCAGGTGAAGTTAATTTCAAAGTTTCTAACAGTTTGCTGCTTCTAACGAAGTAAATATGGATATTTCTTCACAGATTTTAAAGTACCTAGCTTATTCGAGAGTTAGGCCCCTATATTTTACTAAGCAGCCTGTCAAAACATACAATGACAACAGCGTTAGGCATTTAGAATCATAATTATGCGCACCACTTCATTGAAGCTTTCCCTACCAAAAATATTTAAAAACACAAAAGTGTATTACATTACATGACATGACAAATTTGCTAAATAAATTTTTCCCACAAGAACTTGTCGTTTAAGCAACATAGCCCTAAGTTTGTGTTGCAAAAACAAACGTTTGGAGCCAGAATTAGACAACTTATACGACAGAATGTTGGACTGCCGCTATCGTTCCATTTTGACAGTTTGACGGAACTTGTTGCTAAGCAACAGGTCACCTGCTAAATATGTAAGTTGTGACAAACACACCAACTATACCTGTCTGTGAGCCCATACGACGGACCCTAGCAACTTCCACGATCCCCCGCGACGGTCCACGCGTACCATGCGCAGTATTTGAAAGAAGCGCAGACCGCGCAGGGCGGAAGTGGCGAACACCTGCCCGCTGCTCCCAAAGCACAGAATGATGACGCTCGCTGTGATAACGACCATGTCTGCCGAGAGATAAAAATAACACAATCAACACAATAAAGGGACGCTCTGAATGTTTCGAAAACAGATTTTCAAGTGTGCTGTGCGTTGGTTATGTTGTAACGACGAGAGTGATTTACTTAAAGTCTGACCCACGACTAGTTAGGTGAATGAGGAACAGGAATGGATAACGCCAGATAGTACCCGCGGTTGACATTCATTCCTTTGTGAAAATATACTGGTTATTATTTCAGTGACAACGTTAATGGAGGTTAAACGGAAAACCATGCAGCGAAGAGGACATCTAACACATCTTGTCGGCGACTAAACTGTGGCACGTACTGTGTGTTTTCACACAATCATGACGCCGGCCGCCATCTTTTTTCGCAGTCCTAAGCATTTCTGGTCAATTTGAGTGTATGATTAAATAAACAAATATACTTTCACACGCATGTAAGGTGATGCGCGTTAACGTCGTTAATAGACAGACCTACTCCCGGAAGCATGCCTTACAATAACCTCTACTGTTGTATTATTTTAACTCAAACTTTATAAATAACAATCTCTTCCGTGATGTTTATAAACTTTGGCAAAACAACTGATTGATTCTGATTGTTTCTTCAAACGAATTAAGATTACACTCAGTCAATTGTACGAAATCATACAACGATCCACAGTCTCCAGACGCAGCTGCAGTCAACTTCCAGTGCTAAATCGCCATGGTGCTTCAAATTCCGGTGCAAAGAACGACTCACCTATGATGCAGAAGGGACGACGTAGGAACTGAATCCGTCCTGCGAAGTCTTGGTAACATGACCGGCATCCGGCTGACCAGATGCGTACAATGAATTCCAATATGAACCAGATGACCATCAACAGCTCCTAGAATAACCAATCATGAATGAATGAATGAATGAATGAACGAACGAAAGAAAGAAAGAAAGGAATGAAGGAACGATGGACGGACGGCCGGATGGATGGTCGGATGGACGGACGGTTGAGTGAATGAGTGATTGAGTGAGTGAGTGAGTGAGTGAGGGAGGGAGTGAGTGAGTGAATGAGTGAATGAGTGAATGAGTGAATGAGCGAATGAGCGAAAGAGCGAAAGAGTGAACGTATCATCAAATGCAACACGCAATGCATACACAAGTACGTAATATGATGTGGTGAAAGAACATTGCTGAAACCATGCGAATGATATGTCGGTGTTTGTTCTTGCGGTCTTGGGTGGCATCTCGAGCTTTTGGCTTTAGACTCTCCAAGCTCTTAGTCAGCATGACACACCGACTACGGGCAAGCTTTGTGATGGTTTCATTGAATAGAGTATCACGTCGGAGGCTACCTTTAAAAGACTTGGCTTGTGTCTTATAGTGTCCGGATTCCCGTCCTTGGCTGTAGTGTACAACGGGTATACAGGTGCATATGTTGGTTCCTCTAGATATGAGTCCATTTTATCCGATCATCCTCGCCAGCCAAGGAGTGCTGCTGATTACGCCAGTCTCAGTGCCCCTTGGCAGATCGTACAATCTAAACGCTTACGTTAAGCCGAACCCTTTATCCAATCGTCTTGATGCCATTCTAGAATGGGTTATTTGGGTTTTAACCAATCACGGCTGATGTTATATGTAATGTTCGGAAAGAAGAAGTGGTTATTTGAAAATGCACTGCCGCTGGCTCGTGTGAATGATCCGACTGGTAATTACTATACATGGATTTTTTCTGTAGTTTCCATTTGGTATGGCGGACGAGCGCCTGCAGGTTCTCACGAATTGATAAGAGTCGCGAGAGGTATAATCAGTTACTAGGACAATGTGCTGATTCAGCTAACTTCCTAACACTGTGTAGGGTATCTGCCATTCCACCCAGAGTACCAATATATTAAAACAAGAAACATTCAAACCCCGTTCTTGGTCGTAGAATGAATGCGTTCAATTATGAACTAACAATAACATCGTTAAGCACGCCGCACACCGCCCGATTGACAGCGACGCTTCTCGACCGTCGCAGCGTATATAACCGTGCGTAATCGGGACGGTGTGCGTGTGCATACGACTATGATTCCCCAGTCTTACGTCGAGCCAGCGGCAATAGTGGCGATTGGATATGTTCAATCGGCACGACTGACACTGACTGGCAATCTTTGACGACTGTGATTTTCGAATCGTAAGGATTTAACCAATATATTACAGTTATTTACAGGACTACGCGAAATGATGGTCAACGTCAAACAAATTGCAATAGTGTGTATAACTTTTTTTTAAATTCAACTATATGTCTACATTGCAAGAATAAAAGTCCACCTAAATCCACGAAGTGGAATATTTCAATTTTTTTAAGATAATGCTAAGTAGTCAGCCTGTCATTTCTTGCGCACTGAAATGCACAGTGGGACGTTTTGTTTAGTCTGTATAGCTTCTCTGTTTGTATCCAAATCATAAGAGTGATGTATAGAGTTAGCAAGGTTGTTGTGTTCATTGATCCATACCATTACGTAATTTTATAATAATTGTGAATGGCGGGAAGTCGCTTCGGGTTACTTTTCATTATATTGAAATGTAGGGGAATCGGTTAATTTGGCTGTATGTCTAATTGTCTTTACTCATTAGCAAATGTTAAATACCACGAGCAAGGTAGTTGTTTGTATATTCAGTGAACCTTGAAATATAACTAAAATATACATAAAATATATAAATTGTCAAAACAAAAGTCCACCTAAATCTACGCGGTAGACATTGTGATAACAATTAAATATGGCGGAAGATCACTCGGGGTTCCTTTGTTCACATTGAAACATAGGGGAAACGCTTGATTTAGGTTGTGTCACTTATGTTCTTGGCACAGTTCATACAAATGATGTCGGCAACTTGTAAGGGTTTTGATTTGGCTATTCAGTGATCCATAACATATATCTATATCTGCAATGAGCAGTATATCTAGGAATCTTCTAAACATATTCTTCTAAACATAATATTATTTGCAAACAATCGCTTTTGACAACTCGAACCACATTTCTTTTGGAAGAACACGTATAAAAAGTTTTCAAAGCTCAAACAAATAGCAATTGTAATTATGAGGTATTTATATACGTACCATATATGCCTATATCACGTGAAACAAATGTCCGCCCGAATCCATATGATGAACATAGCGGGCGACATCTTCACATTGATACTTATATATAGGGGGAAGATTTGTTTAGGTTGTATAACTTATATTATTTGCACAATTCAAAAACTCGGTGCACACCACTCGCAATGGTATGACTTCGTCTGATCAATGAGCTGTAATAAATGTTACCGCAATGAACAGTATTGGCACAGTCGTCTTCTAAACATATTGCAAGTAATAAAGTTGCTCGAACTGTTTTCTAAAGACACCTATTGTAATCATAATCTACATTATTAACGTAAACACATGCAATAGTAATTGCGATGTATTTTTTAATTTGCACTATGCCCGATTTACCACGACAAAAGTATACCTACATTTTTGACTTGATATTTTGGTAATTACCATAACAAGTGGAGGGTCACTGAGGGCCACCTGTTCACTTTTAAATTTGAAGTACACGCTTTTCACAGGCAGGAAAACTTAATCTGATTGCACATTTCATATAAGTTAACGTTGGCATGATGACTAATTGTTCTATGTAATTAGTTATTATGAATGTAACTACGTTGAATAGTGACGTTTGAATCGCCATCTAAGCAGATTTTAAAATAATCACACTCGAGCTTCAAGTTTCAAAGGACACATATAATAGTTTTTAACGGAAATTTGCCTTTCGCTGCGTCACAACTAACCTCGAAGTTACGCGTGTACGAAGTAGCAGAGAAGTCTTCTAGAATCGTTTTGATGATTATAAGAATAACGCTGAGTTTATAATATTCAGTTTTGAACAATCGTAGCGGTGTGCGGCGGTCAGTAGTAGGCCAGTCACAAGCTTACGATCAAACGCGATTGGGCTACAATCAAAAATCAATCAAAAATGTATTCAAACGAATCAGACAAACATTTTAAAGTACATGTTAAATAAAGTACATGTTAAGTATACAAAGCATTTGGTGAAACGCATGAAGGGAGCAACATTGAAGTAAAACTACTTGTAATGTTATGTTACTCCTTTGTCGACACTTGTAACAGTTTTGTTTACTTTATGTGAATTTCAAAACAAAATACAAACGTATAGCAGTGCTTATGATTTGGTTCATCTGATGAAACTATACATTGCGATGATATTACTTCTGTTGACAATACCTTTCTAATATATATTTGTTATAGTGTGCTTTAAAATAATGATACGAACAAATATTGGTAAAAGTGACATTCAACGAGTTCCAAAGTTTTGTTCCATATACAATTAAAGATATATATCTTCTATTGGTTGTTGCCCGGGTTCGAGAAAACTGATTTTTTCGTCGGGTCAAGTATTTGTTGTCACACTTAGCAAATAACCTTTGAATATTTAACGGCAATTCTTTTTATGAGCTTTATACATAAACAGTATTATTCTAAATTGTACCAATTCGGTAAACTTCAACAAAATGTGTGCTTTATAAAATAATGGAGTCGTGTGGTCGTTATACTGTGCTTGGTGCATAAGTATTACTTACTTTTGTAACATAATTATACTGTGCAAATTAGTTGATTACGCATTTCCCCATATTTCCAAACAGAACAATAAATACGGCAAAAACAGAGTGGAATTTAACATGTACATTGTACGTACAATGGCGGTTAAGCAATTTGCTGCATCTATACATGATACCAACACTGATTGAGAGTTTTGATTGTACTCGACTGATAATGTCTTTCCAATTTAACGAATCGTTAATAAACACTCCTAGAAATACTCTTGTATCTGTGTATTTTTTATATTGATATTCATATCAGATTGACGTGCTCGACCAGAGAATAACATGTAGTATGTTTTGCTATGTTCAATGACAAATTGTAGACCGAGAACCATAATTGCAATTTATGTAATTCATTGCATACAATATTTTTAAGCTGTTTTTATCTTTGGCAGAACAAAAGATGTTCGTGTCATCAGCAAACAAAAAATAAATTTTGCCAGTTTAGAAACATTGCACATGTCATTGATATACAGAATAAACAACTTCGGTCCAAGTATAGAACCTTGTGGAACTCCACGTGTTATTCTTTGAGTGTCTGACCTGTAGCCGTCAATGTTTACAAATTGGCTACGATTAGCTAAGTAGCTACTAATCCAATTATATGCATTTCCATGGACGCCATAGCGTTCAAGTGTTTTACACAGCAGTTTATGGTCAACTGTATCAACAGTTTTTAGATCTATAAAAACGCCTATTGCACAATTCGTATGTTCTAACGAATTTGTTATATCATTAAGCAATACTACCAAAGCACGAGCAGTTGGCATGCCTTCTCTGAACCCATATTGACATGAATTTAAGACATTACAGGAATTCACAACGCTTTGAAGTCGAGAATTAAACAACAGTTTCTTGAGTATTTTAGAGAATTGCGGTAGACGTGAAATCGGCCTGTAGTTTGTAAACAAATGTTTCTCACAAGATTTAAATAAAGGAACTAATTTAGCTGTTTTAATCTTATGTGGGAAAACGCCACTTTTAACCGACAGATTACATATATGTGTCATAGGTTCAGAAATGCATTTAATTATATTTTTAACAAGACTCATCGTAATGCCGTCATAATCGGCCAACAAATTATTTCCGCAACTTTTGACGGTGCGTATAACCTCTTCTTTGTTAGTTGGTGTTAAAACATCGAACGTTCATTGGGTTCACCCATGTAATCAAGAACTGACACTTCTGGTGGAGTTTCAGTTTGTTTGGCTAGCTCTGGTCCAATACTTGTAAAGTACCTATTGAACGTGTTAGCAATCGTAGGCCGGTCACCGATTACAATACCATTGTTATCGAATTGTACAGGATAATTATTGCATTCAAGTCGAGATTTCCCCATGGTTTTACGTAAAATTGTCCAAATCCCGGATAGGTTGCCCCGGTGTTCTGACAACTTACTATAAATCCACGTTTTATATACGTATGACGGCTGTTAGTTTATTTTTATACGATTTATACTTCATTTCTGTGTACGTTTTATTATTAGCACGAAACTGTTTGTATAACTTGTTTTTTTCCGACACGCATTTTTGAGAACATTCGTGAGCCAAGGGTTTTATGTTCACGCTTATTGTTATTATTAACGTTTGTATTGCGTTGGACAACTGCGACTACATCGGCTACCACCATACCTGCAAATAGCAAAAACGGGCAAATAATCACTTATATCAGTAATGAGTAATCCACTCCTGATATCACTATCAATATCGTTGGTACATATATTATTAATAAGTGTTGGCGACACATTCGAGATTCGAGTAGGCTTAGTATGTACTGGGTACACGCCAAGACTGAACATCAAATCTAGGAATTTTTTGGTACCACCATGTGATTCATATTTCAATAAATCTATGTTTAAATCGCCACAGATAAATAAAGTTTTCTTAGTCAGAACTTGGTTAAATACACGGTCAATGTTGTCACAAAATAAATTCAAGTCACAACCAGGTGCTCTATATACGCAAGCAATTACCACATGTCTACTGTTGGTTAACTTTAACTCAATCGTAACACATTCAAACACATTCTTGATAACTCTTGAGTTACTCGATATACTAAAACAATCTATATCATCTTTGACAAATAGAGCCACATTTGTTTGTAACCCCTTAGAATATGATAAGATGAATATCCTGGTAATTGAAACCTGGACGTCTGATCGGTTTCCGCCCATGTTTCAGAAATAGCAATAACGTCGAAATCAATGTTAAGTGAATCCAAATAATTACGAATATTGTCAAAATTTGCATTCAAATTACACGAGTTCAAATGAATAAAATATATATTTCCACAATTAATACTATTTATGTCATCATCAAATTTTAGTTCCGATTAATATTTACAATTTGCGGAGATATAGTTATAGAGGTTATTCCCTGGATCAATCTTGTTTTCGTGGTCATGGGCACTATATTCGGAGTATTCAAACAAACGAAAGTTCAACTGATCAAATTTATCTAATACCTGGTTACGTAATTCATAGTCGGATTGCATAAATATAAACTCTTCGTCGCATATTCCCGCAAAGGGGAGAGCGTCTAGCGTGTACAACGGCATTGCGAGTTAAAGGGAATAAAAACATATATTGCTTGAATTTATGTTATATTATCCTGCTATCTATTTCCACGTCCACCAAGCAAAAATAAATAAAAATTCAATGAATTAGAAATTCCACATTTTATGCTGTACATCCGGACTTTTTCGAATATGCATATTTTTGGCGCGCTTTTCGGGATGCCGAGATGTGACGTCACTTATGACTCAAACTCGCATCAGGCCGACCCTTTCCATGCATTCAGACCATGTTTACAAGTATAGCTTTTGGGTCGAAACGAGCGTCAGAATGAGTTATTGTGCAATTTTCCGACGTAATACAAACACTAGTCATCATAGAGGAACAAGCAGTTATCTTACGGTTCCACATGAATCCAATTTTATTCAAAACAACGTATGCGAATGGGCCTACAAGTCGACTAGGTTTCGCCGAGCTTGGGCTCGTTTTCAGAATAATCATATCGAATGCAACCAACGGGAGATAATCTACACCAATAAAATACATAGCAAACATATATTGTATCCAGCTACATAAAGTAACGTGTATAATCTCATAATATCACTAGAATATTGATATATGAAGGAGTTGTACAATTTACCATAACAACTTAAATCAGTTAGAGAGTTTCCGCTGGTCCCGCTAGCTCAGTGGGTAGGCGCGTTTGGTTGTTTGTATTTTGTGTTGATGCACTGTTTGTAAATAATTTTAATTTTGTAGTAATTATTTATTCGCCACAAAAATGAAAATATGGTCATTATATAACGATGTTTCTAAATTTTATTTATCCAAACAAATATAATGTAATGGATATCTAATTTATTAATTGTAAATATATTGTACAGTAATATATTGTAATTATATATGTGAAAACAGATTGTGATCTGTCTGGATAAATACAATTTAGAAACATCGTTGTATATAATGACCATATTTTCATTTTTGTGGCGAATAAATAATCACTACAAAAATATTTAAAAAAAATTACAAACAGTGCATCATAGTATACTAAATGATTTGGTTTATATTACTTCGTGAAAACATAAACAAAAAAGTGTAAAGAAAATCAATAGTTTGCATGCTTTCAGGATTGAACCGGCGTCGCCCGATTGTAAAACATACGCCAAGGAACCAACGCGTTTACCAACTGAGCTATCAAGGCCGACAGAAATTCGCTGACTGATTTCAGTTGTTATGATAAATTGTACAACTCCTCCTTCATACATCGATATTCTAGTGATATTATGAGATTTTACACGTTACTTTCTGTAGCTGGATACGATATATGTTTGCTATGTATGTATATTGGTGTTCATTATCTCCCGTTGGTTGCATTCGATATAATTATTCTGAAAACGAGCCCAGGGGCAGGGCCAAGCTCAGCGAAACCTAGTCGACTAGTAGGCTCATTCGCATTCATTGTTTTTAATAAAATTGAATTCATGTGGAACCGTAAGACAACTGCTTGTTCCTCTATGATGACTAGTGTTTGTATTACATCGGATTATTGCATAACAACTCATTCTGACGCTCGTCTCGACCCCAACATTATCCATGTAAACATGCTCTGAATGCATAGAAAGGGTCAGCCTGCTGCGAGTCTGAGTCATGTGTGACGTTAAGATATCACGTGATCGCCTAGCTCATAAAAAAATTATTTTCCGCGGGAATCGCTACACAGACGGGTTTAAAATCGAACTTATGCTACAAATGTATTTTTCTGTATTTTTTAAATGTTCTCGAATGTTACATGCAATATTAAACTTTCTGTACACATGAAAAACGGATTTTAGCTAATGCCTTATTTTTATTTCCTTTAATGTCGGTAAGCATTGTTCAGACCCTCGTCAAATCAGCTAGAGTCTTCACTTTACGTTTTTGTCCGTCTTCACGTACCTTGGTGTAAACACAACAGTTCTGTGTCCACGCGCTGTGGATCTTGTTATCGCGCTTCAGCTGTCTCGCTTGCCTGAACAGTTCGCTGTTCCACACTGATAGGTGGTCGTTCAAATAAATGTCAGCTCCCTTCAACGTACCCCGTTTCTTCATAATCTCGGTCTTATTTTCAGCCGAATGAAGTTGTACGATGATCGACCGCTTGCCGTCACGCCGCGGTGGTAAGTCGTGGATCGCCGTGATGTTGTATGGCGCGAGCGAGTTGTTAAACTTTCGTCGGGTGAAATCGACGAAGTTCGCCCTCATCGTGGTGCTCTCACTGATGGTCGGCGTTTCATCTGCGTTGGTCGATGTGGAGCTGCGCGTTCTGGGCGTTGTTGCCGTAGCAGTTGATGCGTAACTGTGAATGTTAAGCCCGGTGACAATAATGTTCTTTTTCTTTGAATTTTATTCCAGATTATTCACTGCGCTTCCAATTTGGATATTCTTTCGTCTTTTGATTTTATAATTTCTAGCAACTCGGCGATTTGTTTGTCTGTCGCATTGTTTCTTTCCTTGGTTTCGTCAAATGATTTGTAGAGAAAGTCGAGTGACCGACGAATTTCGGTTATCTCTGATTCATTATGTTTTGGCATGGTGTATAGTGTATTGCTAGTTCGTAGAAAGTAAGCACATTTCAGGTGTGCATCACCACCTTGTTACTGATGTTGGTGTTATGGCATAGTTCTCTCACGTAGTCTGGCGTGGTGCGACGACCGCACGTACGGATGGCACATACTATCACCTGGTCTTCGTGGTCAGTTGCACAGTTTTGACAGGGTCGAGATGCGTCGCAGCGTAGACAATCGGGCGGTGTGCGGCTAGCTTTAGATTGTGAAATAACGGTCACTGTCAGGTGTTAAAGGACAGCACAAGGATGTAACAAAATGTAGTGATGTTCCAAATATCTCCATGTCAGATTTACCACGTCTGACAAAACAAACAACATGTTATCAGTGGAAGAGCCCATTGTGATTGAATACATGGACAGGTATTATCGTGGACGTGTAAATTAATAATATATTAGACGTGTATCATCGTGAGTACTCACCACCATGTACAAGACTTTGCTGACAAGTTCTTCAAATATAGGGATGGTGGCAAACACACTCAGGATCAAACACAGGAACACGACCATGAACCTGCAAACAGAACAAATATCTCTACATTAATACGATAAACTTTGGAACGTTATAAGTGCATCTCCTTCAAGATGCCAAGGTCCAGTCGCCTTGTTTTATGTTCTTACTCTTCTGTTAACCACTGGCCTCTAATGTACCAACAGGTGATGTAATAAAACACACATGGAATTATTTAGAGTTCTTAATTTACGTGTTTGTGCGATATACATAGTTTTTATTTATGAAATACAAATAATGACTATGTTTATGTGCATAGAGAGAGAGGGGGGGGGGGCGTCGCTGTGGCGTCAGGAGAAATTACATGTTTTTCAACGTCGTGTACTTGGGTTTTCAATTAATTATTACAAATTATAATTGTGCGTATTGGCAATGATAAGAAAACTTAATTCATGACCATGCACTAACGTAAACAAAAATACCTCAATAATAAGAACAATAAATGGCGACTTCTTACACAGAGTTGGGAATTATCACTGACGTCGTTGGTAATAATTATTATATTAGTTCCTTTGAATGGTCGTATTGCTTCCTTTGGTTTTGAACAGATCGACGATAAGCCAACATAAAAACCCACAGAAAGATAAAAGCAATATTATGTTCGTACGCACGTAGTGTTTGGTATTATCAAACTCCACGTGAGTACGGACATAAAGCGTCTGGCGTCAGCCCTGTATGGTGGAATGGGTTTGTCACTCGTCCTTCGCGAAGAGACCATATTTCATCATCGCCTATTCCCATTGTGTCGATATTTTCTCTCACTTCGTCTCTTCTCGGCTCTGTGTTCAAAGGACACAACAATTTTGTTTCACAACGCCAAGTAGGTCGATCACATGCTGTCATCTCCCAACAGCCAGAGTCCAGTTCTTTAGACATGTCTTCAGTGTGACGAACCACGGTGCACGTATTGTATGATGTTCTCAGAGAGAGAGAGAGAGAGAGAGAGAGAGAGACAGAGAGAGAGACAGAGAGAGAGGGGTATGGAGAGAGAGAGAGAGAGAGGGGGGGTGGGATGGATATATATATATATATACAGGCAGACATACAGACAGACATACATACAGACAGACAGACTGACTGACAAACAGAGAGAGACAGAGAGACAGAAAACTAGAGAGACAGAGAACTAGAGAGACATAGAGACAGAGCCGGGCCGGAGAGACAGAAGGAGGGAGAAAGCGAGAGAGATTGAGAGTGAGTGAGAGAGGGGGGAGAGGGGGGGAGAGGGAGAGAAAGGGGGACGGACGGACGGACGGACGGACGGACGGACGGATAGACAGAGATTGGGAGACCGCATTTCATTAAAGCGTGCCGTGTTATTCCGACAGCCAAGCCCAACTAGCGGCTCGGACTGTCAACGTCTGATGCGTCCGCCCATGTCCATTACCGTAATGTTCCTCAATTACTTGCGCACTTACGTAATCACCACTAGGCTCCGAACAGAGCAGTCGATGGCGACAAAGCATGGTTACATCAATTAATAAATAACACCTAGAACTCATTGCAGTGTCATGCTCCCTCAGTCGGCAGGCCTGAGTTAACGTAATTGGGCGGAACTAAGACGACCAACAGAGAACCAGTGTCTTTAGCGATGTTCGCGTCGTCCCGTGGTCAGAAGTATCAGTGGCACTTTCCATAGAACTGCCTCGCATTATTTGCATGATCGGTTCGATTGATTAAGACTTACGCGACATGAGGACAACGATAAAGAGAGACCATCCTAGGTACGCCAGCTTTGTGATATAGCATTGTATTGACAATGGTTGTGGTCGAAGTGGAAACGTAGTTGGATTCACAAATAGTGGCAATCAATAAAACACACCCACGGACACACACTCGCAGATACACACACACTCGCACACACTAGCACACAGCTTGCACACACACACACGCATGTATGCATGCATGAACGGATATGCAAACGTGTAGTTTACGGTTACCGTCGACTGAGCAGTTGAAAAAGATTGAGCGAGATTTGAACAAGATTGTCACCCAGAGCGATACGCGTCAGACAACAGTTGAACAAGAACATGTCTAATCCGCCCTTGTAAGATATGTTTCAATGTTTCTTTCAAACGTAATCAACAGCCAACACTAACACAACCAGTAGATAATAATTACGTTCTATTGATTTTCCGACCTGTGGGAGAATGGGTACTCTCTCACGTCTACACAATTGATAAACGATAGGTCGATGTGTGATTCTTCTCGAGTATGGACCGGAAACAATTAGTTCCTACTAGGAAGAATCATTATTTTAATTTACAAGTAGGCGCGAATACGTGTCAAAGAAAAACACGTTGACTACTATATCTGATGTTTCACAATTGATTAGTATGATCTAGCTTACTTACTTATCTTCTTACTGCACTGAGGTACATAAGGCTCGCCAGACCCCTCTGTCTTTGGCTTTCCATGCTGCTCTGCCCCAGGTCAGCCCGACAGTCTTCAGTTCTTCTTCAATGGTTCGTCGCCAAGTTGTTGTCGGTTTGCCTCTTTTTCTAATTCCTTCTGGCGTCCAGGTCAGTGTTGTTTTTTTGCTGGAATGTCGCTGCTCATCCTGTAGACATATGGCCGAGACACGTCCATCTCCGCTTTTTTAGGGTGAGGCAGATATGTTGTTGATTTGTTGCTTGGTGGAGTCTTGTGTTGGAAATGGTCTCAGGCCAGTATACTTTCAGTATGTTCCTTAGACAGGTGCTGGGGAAGCACAGGCACTCCGAGCCGTACAGGAGCACAGGCACTCCGAGCCGTACAGGAGCACAGGCACTTCGAGCCGTACAGGAGCACAGGCACTCCGAGCCGTACAGGAGCACAGGCACTCCGAGCTGTACAGGAGCACAGAGAGGACATTGCTCTTGTAGATTCTGAGTTTTGTTTTTCAGGAGTATACTGATGATCTCCATAGCCGTTGTAGATTTGCAAATGCTAACTTGGCTTGTCCCAATCGTGCTTTGATGTCTTCTTCTGCACCTCCGTGGAGACTGATGATGCTGCCCAGGTAGGTGAATTTGTGACCCAGCTTGACTTGACTAATTTCTTCTGATTACTTTCTACAACCTTACAATAAACCATGCTCACGTTTTAACCAGAGTGTATAGAAATTGACTGCCAATGTGGCAACTAGTTTTTTCTTGGACAGTAGCCGTTGGGCACAGTAACGGATCCTTGCAAGAGTGTATCGAATATCAACTACAACTTCCGTATTTGTGAAGTACCAGTAGAATACTTTAAGCCGTTAAAAACTGCAAGATTACATAACCGCTTTTTAGCAGACCCTGTATGGTGCGTTGCGACTTCTGCTCGTTGCTATGTGTACTAGGGCGTTCTTTCTCTTAGTGGCGCAATTTCAGTTTGACCCCGTTCTTAGCAGTTTCTTTTAGCGGCGCTTAATTACGGTGCGACACCGCTTCTGCAGCGCGATGAAAATGTCCTTGCCACGAGGTTGTGTGTCGTGAGAACATTTTTATTTGTTGGGATGATTTATGACTTAACGGGTGTGGACCGGGATGGTTACCTAAACAACAATATTACAACTGATATTGTGCACGTACTAGTCATTTATTGATATTATTCGACCTAAATGTTGCGTAGTTATTATTAAGAGTGGTGATTCGATTTCACTATAGATGTTGTGTTTCTCATAAACAAATGTTTGTGACTTGTGTGTAGGGAAATAGTTGGGATTGTGACAAGTTGCATTAATTCCATTTTCATACCTAGACATTATTATATCTGTAACTTGTTAGATCACACTGGCAGGCTGTTTATCTTTTGTAATCATTATTGATACTGTGTGTAGTATGTACAACTGATATCATGACAGTTTAATATAAGCTGCTCCGTTGCCAATGGCAGTGCTCAATTATTTGCAATCTCAATAGGTTTGGTAGAATACTGACATATTTCTTACTTTAGAAATATGGAAACATTTACAGTTGTGTCTTATGATCACTGTGTCCTTTGTTGTAAGACTGACACTTGTCTTCTTTCTTTGAAGATATGGTGATTGTTCTGCTCCCTTACTTTGCGACGATGTTTGTGTTTTATTTACTTTTAAAACGATTGTGCTGACATTAGACTAGTATTATTGTTTGTGTTCGCAGATGACTCGCCTCTGTCGTCTCTTTGTCGTATTGAAGTGAAAATGTAACGCCAAACTTGGTAAACGAACCTCAATAAAGGGATTTGATTCCACATTAGTGCAGTTGGCATTTGAGAAGTTTAGTGCACTAGAACATTTTGGTGTCAGAAGTGGGATCCTCGATACTACGAACAAGAGACGGCAGACGCGCGACGACCGGATCGGAAACAATGACCTTCCCGCATGCGTCAAGGGAGAGACATTTGATAACTGACCAAAATATATATGTCCTTCCTGCACCGTGAACCGTGTACGGCAGAGCCACCAGTATGGAGTCTGGGGACTCTCAAAATGTTGTCCAACCTGCTGATGGTCTCCAAGATCAGATCACTGCTTTGCATGACCAACTTGCGCGACTGCAACTCGCATCGAATTCACGACCTGTAACTCAGGTGTTATACGTACCGAGGGAGAGGAAGATCCGTTCTTTTAGTGGGAAAGATGGCGAGTTGACAGTACAGGAGTTTGTGGAGGATATTGAGAGTCTCTTCCGAGCTCGTGAGATGTCCAATGATGAGAAGTGTGATCTAATCGTCTCGCACCTTGAGGGCGATGCAAGACACGAGATACACTATTGGCCCAAGAAAGAACGCCCTAGTACATATGCATAGCAAGATATTGCAGTCTTCGTCGTAGGAATAGTCCTGGATTGTAAAAAAGTAACTACACTGTAAAGGAGGCCGGGACAAAGTGAACCACCGAGGCAAAGTGAAGCATGCTTTGTTCAGACTAGGAAGTGTAGACATATGGTGGAGAGTTTATATTCACCCAATCAGCAGTTCTACCAGTGGGTTCTGGTGTGCCACTGCACGAGCAGATTTATCCACTTCCTAGTCTAAGCAGGGCATCTTTCCCTTCGCGAATATGGCTCACTTTGCCCCGCCCTCCCCTATTTAATAACCCGATACGTTCTTGCGATATAACAAGGGAAACACATAAAATCACAGCACAGAGAAAAACAAAAATATTTGCAGCCCGACACAATACCTAGTTATCCAAATACTGGATATAATTTTTGTTAGACTTGTCAGCAGATACTGTAGGTGACGGTTTGGCCCAACAAGTTAAACTATTATTTAAGGGATTGTCCAAATACTAAGCATATCAGTTTCTAAATACGATACATGTGTATATTCTTTAGAAATATCAGTATTACATGTTGAACATTTACATATACCAGGCACTGTGCTATTAACAGTTCGTTACTAGTTGGCTGCATGACTGTATTTAATTCGTAACACAGTCGCTGCAACGAACACTGGCTGACGGAATAGTGTCACGTTCGGCAGTAAACGCACAAATGTGGACTTAATAAATGTTATTAATAATACCAAATTGGTTAATCGACTGCACACACGGAGAATGAAATAGACATTCTCCACGCCAAAAAAATCGGATTACATGGTGTCTTACACACTGTATTTAGAAATGGGCGTAAGAAATAATTAGCTGAGATAAGGTTGAGCGACTGTGCAGTTATCTTTAATTCAACCAGCTGAAGCCGTAACCGGAGCATGAGAGCCACAGGCAGTGCGAAAAAGCGTTCAAAATGATGCTGCGCGCGTGTGTGTACACTCGTGTGTGTGTGTGTGTGTGTGTGTGCGTGTATGTGTGATTTTAAAATCTTTGGGTCCTTGTTTTTTTTTAAATTAGTATAGATATTAACCCAGTGGCTGCGTACATCTAGCAACGTGTTTGTAAATTGCAATATTATATCTTTATGAAGATATAAGAAAACAAAATTTATTCCGCGTTTGCAACCTCAGGTACAGCCCATTTACCTATCGAGTGAACAACTGATCAATCGATGACGTAATTGTCTATCTACATACGTCGAGTTATACGTCTAAAGAGCGGGATACACCGGAAAGACATGACCAGACCAGGCCAGATTCACCCCGACAGCCGTGTATATTCTATAATGACTGACACCAACTGCGTCGAAGCCGGCGTGAAATCATAATCGCGTAAGACTTGGACATTTTCGACTACTGACGACTGTTTTCAAGTTTTCGTGATTGTGGCGTCACGCCGGCTTCGCGTATGGTTCAGTCGGTGTCAGTCGGTTTAAGGTAACTTACTGTGCAGAACATGTTGTACCTGCTACGTAATTTGCGAGGACCTGACGAGTACGCTAACGAAGTTTTGGAGACCGCAGAACTGCCAGAGGGTGGGACGGACACGAGATGTGTGTCATTAACGCCGACTCACGTACACCGTCTCGATCGACACTAATTGTGCAAATCCGCCTAGCAATTAGCATCGCTTGCCCCCCCCCCCAACCGATTAATTATGCTGCGTTCCGATCGCCTGGTGTTTAGCAAAGATTTACGACTTCGTTACCCCTACGTGACCCAGTTTAGCAGTGGTGAAGTGGAGCTCGTTTTTCAACTTTTCTGTTCACAAAAAAATACTGTATTCACCATAAACATTGGAAGGCAGCATTACTGCCGAGTGCGCGTGTGTGTGCGTGTGTTCACTAGATACTGCCGTTGAAGATCTGACGTTGTACGAAGGCAGTAGTTCATCATTCGAGATGATGATCAGGTGTGACGGGTCTAGATGGATGTGGCGACGTCGGCCATTACACTGACAATTAACTCACGCCAACCAAAAGAACAACAAAGAGTAACGTAGCATAACTGATCTATCCATCAAGTGACCTGTTGCGTAGAACAGGTCCATCAAGCCACCAAAAATGGACGCCGAACACGTGGAGCGTTCGGACGTTCCGTCGTATATTTTGTTTAAATTATGGCTCCAAAAGTGTTTCGTTGTGTCACAAACATAAAACAAAGTTGTTCAAGCGAGACATGCACAAGGGAAAGGTTAATTTAGCACATGTCATTTCGCACTGGTAATGTAATGCACATTATAATACTAATAAAAAACATTGTTGGCGTGGCATAGTTTGACGGAGGTCAGCACAGAATGGTTATTGTGACGTAGGCAAACGACGACGTATCGGATCCATCGATTTCAAACAAAAACGAACGTCATCATAGTAATATTTTCAACACAAGGACAGCAAAAAATTGCATGCCATTGAAATTAAAATATCTTCTGACATACATTAAGAGTTTACAACATGAAATAAAAACAAAGACGTGCACATTTTGCTTACGAGTAGTTTCTCTCTCTTATATACCGGCATGCGTCCATTCTGAAGTCATTAACACGTTTGAAGTAGCCAAAATAGTGAGTGGTTCCTATATAAATGGGCGCATTTCACTTAATACAGACTACGTAACATTGTCCGTATTCGTGAGCGCGCGTATCTCTGTTTTGCAACACGTATAATCCGATTATCATTACGGCAGTATGAAAGATAAGCGAGACTTCGTCGCCTTCCTTCCTCGTTATGTTTATTGGTTTATTCTGTACGAAATATTGGAAAGGTTCCCGCTTGCAATTAGTAAAAACATTACTCAACTATAATTCCATCTAACCTTTTCCCAGCACCTTTATTTAGGGATGGATCACTATTTAATTTTGTTCAAGCGAACTTATTTTTTTAATATCTGTAAATCGGACAAGGCAATACTTAATGTTTCATAAAAGTGCTGGGAAAAATTCTTCAAGTTCTGCCATTTTGTCCCAGATAGGTATATTGCACACATTAGATTATGCATCAATTGCGGCCAAAAGAACTACATCGCGTTTATTTGCATAAGGGATCCTAACGCCATTGACGCATTCGTGTGTTGTCAAACACCACAACGAAAAACTATTCTGTCATCAGCATATAAGCATTGTTGCTTTTAAATATGATACAGTTCATAATAAAAGATTTATGAAGAAACAAAATACTTCATTCGTATGCCATGGAACCGGAAATAAACTTGTGAAGGAAGGAAGGAAGGAAATGTTTATTTGTCCCAGTGACACAATATTGAACAATAATAAATATGCATAAATAATTTGCAAACGATACGTTGCAACATTATTTTCACTACAACAGAAAAACAATCCCGAAGTAAACTATTCAAGACAATACATTAGTGTGAATGAAAAGGTGGCGTCAGCTGCGCAAAGGGACGGGAGACCCCTGCTAAGACCAATTTTGGTCGCTCACGCAGGGGCCACCCAAAATATAATACAATATTTTCTACAACACTTATTTAAACACTCCCTTAATTGACAATAAATTAATCATTACTCAAAATTCAATAAACAAAACAAAAAAGAAAATAATAGCATCCATCAATATTATGTTATTACATGTAATTACAAATATGCATCTACTAAAAGTACACTTACACGCCATTATTTTGGCAAATGCGACAGTTTGTTATATCACAATAATCTTTATATGATTGTATATAATACATTTTGGCATAAGCCACGAATCCCTGTAGACTGTGAGTGTAGATCTTACTTTTCAGTATTGTTGCGGAATTGTTTACTGTGCGAGATGTGTTATTTCGGATGCATTTTTTTGCAAATTCGTGATTTATTCTGGTTATATGTATTTCATTTTGTCTACGTGTATTATTATTGTGAATATTAAAATTATGTTGCAATGTTAGGCGTTGAAGGTACCCAGGGAGTTTATTATGTATGAATTTATAGTAAAATTTAAGTTCCTGAATTTGTAGAATGTCTGATACTTTTAGTAGTTTTAGGGTTTTAAAAATAGGTTCTGTGTGTGCATTGTACTTTGTTAAGCTTATCATACGTATTGCCTTCTTTTGAAGTTTTAAAATTCTTCCACATTTGTGTCCCTATACCATTATTCCATAATTAATATATGGCAGTATTAAGGAGTTATATAACATCTTTCTAACTTTAATTGGCAACAAATATTTTAATTTATTGAGTACACCTATTGTTTTAGAGCATTTATTTGAGATATTTTCTAAATGATTTTTCCAATTTAGATGTTCGTCAATGGTTAAGCCAAGACAATTAAATGCATACACTCTTTCAATTAAAACATTGTCTATGTTTATCGTTAGTGGCAATACTCGTTTATTTACAGTTTTGAACAACATATATTTTGACTTTTTAACATTTAAGGATAATTTATTAATTTTTAGCCATTCACTTATTTTGGACAACTCTTTATTGATATTATTTTCAGTTTGAGTATTTTTAATATGGTTATTTGATTGTCGAATTGTGCTTGAGAGGGTAGTATCATCAGCATACATAATAAAGTTAAATAGTTTACTAGCATTTGGAAGGTCGTTTATATATATTATAAAGAGTAAAGGCCCTAGAATAGAACCTTGAGGGACCCCTGTTGTTATGGGTAACATACTTGATTGAACTCCGTCAAATTCGACATACTGATAACGATTTGATAAATAACTTTTGAAGAGATTTAAGGCCACTCCACTTATACCATAGCAACTAAGTTTATTTAATAAAATGTTATGATCAATCGTATCGAATGCTTTCGATAAATCTAAATATATATTTATTGGTATTTCATTGTTGTCCATGGTTGTTATCATTATATCGATTAGTTCCATTGAAGCTAATTCGGTTGAGTGTTCAGCTCGAAAGCCATACTGACTTTCATAGAACAAGTTATGTTCTTTGAAAAAATCATTCAATTGATTATATATAACTTTTTCCAGCACTTTCGAGATAACAGGCAAAAGTGATATTGGTCGGTAATTTGTAAATTGGGTGTCATCACCATTTTTGAATATTGGAATTACTTTGGCAATTTTTAATTTGTCTGGAAAAATTCCTGTGTTTTGTATTTGTTTAGCGAGTAATGTCAACGGCTTAATGAGGTATTTTTTAATTTTATTTAATAATTGTGAAGAGATGCCATCATAACCACAGCTTGTCTTAAGAGGCATTTGGTCTAATATTGTATTGGTGGTATATTCATTTATATTTACAAATGTAAAGTTAATAGATGGTTTTTTACTCATATAAACGTTATATGTTGTATTACTATCGTTTGCAATTTTATTGGCAAGCTGAGGACCGATGTTTGTAAAAAATGTATTAAATTTCTCTGCTACTTTCTCTCTATCGCTTATGGTGTTTTCACCATCTTTAAACACACATTGTTTGGGCTTTTTTGTTGTAGACAAAATTTCATTAATTATTCTCCAGGTTTTTCTTATGTCGTTACTATGTTTGTTAAATCTGGATTCATAGTAAATTTGTTTAGCAATGCGAATAGTCCGTTTTAGGATAGCGTTATACGTTTTAAGATTTGTCTGAAGGTTAGTGTATCTTAACGAGTTCGGGTCATTAAGTTTGAGTTGTTTATATAGATTATCTCGATATTTAATTGATCTTAGTATACCTTTAGTTACCCAGGTGGTTTTCTTATGAACATACTTCTTAAATTTTACTTTTTTTACAGGTAAGTGAAACTTCTTATTATTTTCAATTTCGGCATGAATTTGATTACAAGTTATATTTGGATCTGCATTTTCATTTTTGTTTAACTTACTATAAATATTTGAAAACTTAATCCCATTAAAAAAAAAAAAATTGCTTCACTGGTTTGTGAATACACTTTTATGTATTTAGGTGGGACTGTTTTAGTGCTATCTGTGTTTATAAGAATAAAATATGGTTGGTGATCGGAAAATCGGTTCGTAAAAATGCCTGCAGTTGCGTTTAAAGTAGATTTGGTTAGTTTACAAAAAAATTTATCAATTAATGTTCCTGATGTATTTGAAAATCTTGTAGGAAGAGTTATTTTCGGATAAAAACTATTTACTGTTAGAGTATAAAAAAAAACACCAAACTGTTCTTTTTCATTAATTTTGAGAAGATTTATATTGAAATCTCCTGCATGTACAACCTCCATATTTGGTTTCTTGAAAATCGATGATTTTAGAAAATTCGTTTATAAAATTTATAAAATTTTCATTTAAGTCTTTAGGGGGTCTATATATGTTACCAATTATGATTTCTTTTGATAAACCACCTCCTGTTATTTTTAAGAATTGCCTTTCCAAATCTGTATATTCGTTTGGAATTTGCATCTGTTTATATTCGTATCTAGTATCCACATATATTACTAATCCACCTTTCGCACTACTTGTCTTTCCCTGAGATATACAGTTATAACCTTCTAATTTAATTTGCGACAGATCATCATTTTCGGACTTCCAACTTTCTTGTATACATATAATACCAAATTTGAAATTGGTCTGTTTAAGGTCTTCAGTAAATAACTCTAGTTCAACAAATTTAGAATTTATTGACTGAATATTTGTACTTAATACAGCGAAGCCCTTTTTATTTGTAAGCTTATTAAACGAGTCTATGTCATAGTAGGATGAATGTTGTACTACTTGGGTTTGATTCATGTCGTCATCATTATCAGAATCATTCTGTAAGATACTGTTTAAGGAGTTTACTTGGGCATCACTTTGGAATTTCAAAAATGATCTATCAAAAGGTGTCAACATTTAACTTTAGTAGATTTTGTTTTATACTAGATTCTTTGTTATATCGCATTTGCAGAACTGAACATTGGAAAAACACGTGGCCTGCGTACTTAACAAGTGAGTAGCATATTCAAGTAATGATACACATTTTTACAATTTGAAATAACAAAAACAGAAAAAATACATGAATAATAGATTGTGCCCTAAATAGTTCCAGGCAATCTATATAACTCATGTATATAATACACCAATGGTGAGAGAAAAAATATGTTCATTGGATAATTACACCAATGCCCTGTTGGAAATCACATGTGGTATCTGGTTACCAGCTTAGGCATATTAGTATAAACACGTTATTCAAATGTTATACACATACCATAGTCAAATAATAAAAGTAGTAAGGGAACGTAATTATTTCTTTACACTTACACACATACGTATGTATATATATACTTGTACCCATCAACGAAATATATTTACTACATGATATCTTATTGTTCACGTTTAACACTTCTATTTAGAAAACAAAGAAGAAACGTGTTCTTTGTAAAGTCATACAATAAAAATAATACTTATCAATGTCAATTTGTAGAACTGAACATTGGTAAAAACACGTGGCCTGCGTATTTAACATTCGAGTAATGTTAGACATTTTTACATTTTGAAATAACAAAACAGAAAAAATATATGAATAACAGACTGAGTCATAACTAGTTCTAGGCAATCTATATAACACATGTACATAATATACCAATGGTGAAAGAGAAATAAATATTCATTGTATAATTACACCAATGCTCTATTGGAAATCGTGTGTGGTATCTGGTTACCAGCTTAGACATATTAGTATAAACACATGTTATTCAATTGTTATACACATATAGTCAATTAAAAAAGTAATAACACAATGTAATTATTTCTTTACATTTACACACATACGTATGTATATGTATATTTGTACCCATCAACGGAATGTATTTACTACATAATATCTTATTGTTCACGTTTAACACTTCTATTTTGAAAACAGAAGAAACACTTGATCTTTGTAAAGACATATAACAAAAATAATACTTATCAATGTCCCGATTGCACTAATTAAAACGATTCAATGTCCTTCTTGCTCTTTATTTCTTGTATGTGCCCTTTGTTGTCCTTAACTAGGACCTTGCCATTAAACGACCAACAGTCTTGGACCTTCTTCTGCTTTTTAAGCATTCGTGTTTCATATGCAAGAGCATTGCGCCTCGCCGTCAGGTCCTCGTTCATGAAGATTGGTTGCTCATGGTTCTTTAATTTGCGTCGTGCAAGAAATACTCGATCACGCACGTGTTCTTCTTCAAATCGGACAATTACGACTCGCGGTCGGGTGTCACCCTTTCGCAGAGTGCCAATACGATGGCACCGAGCGATGTTGTGTTCATTCACCGGCGGCTCTACAGCCATCGTGCCATTAATAATGGTCAGCACTTTTTCTTTGATGTTTTCTCCGTCGGTGTTTTCCGGAATCCCCTGGATTCGGAGATTCGGCCGCCTCGTGTATTGGTCATGGCGGTCGATCTCTTCCTCCAGGGAGATCACCCTTGTTTCTAGTTCAGAAATACGTACGTCTCTCGCCTCTGTATCTGTCTGTAGTCTGTCAAGACGTACGATGATTGCGTCAAGGCGCTCCGCCAGCGACGTGGGGAATAACATTTCCCTCAGCTCCATGATGGCGGTTTCGTCCTGCTGTACATCGATGATCTTCTGCTGCTTCGGGCTAAAAGACACGGATCTTGTTTTCTTTTCCTTGGTCGACGGCATGGCGAGTTAGTCACACTGGCTCACAATTAGACAGCTATTGTGTTGATTACCCTTCGACGTCTGACAGGCTTGGTCTCAAGGGGGGACGGACACGGTCGGTCAACGTTCGTTTAATTGTTCGTTTTTCAGCAGACACTACGCAGCCCTCCTTTATCGCTCCCTCGTCAAACAAACGTCAGAAAACCGTGCAAACCACAACAAGAATCATATAAACAACTCGGTCAGTCGCATCACTGTGACACCATGCGTCAGCCTACGCAAAATTACACTCCTTAGGGCAACCCGTATTCATTGAAAACTCTCACCATAAAGCCCCTGTAATCAGCACGTCAGCATGCTATGGAGCATAACAAGATCGTGATTGTGACAAGTCATCATCAGTGGACATACCACATATTAGACCGGAAGTTCATTTGTGATATGTCCCCTATCTGGGCACAGACTATGTTATATTTTACAGTATATTTCCCTGGGCTGCAATTACAATCTAATGACGGATTTTCTTTAAACTTTCACAGCATATGAAACATTGATTAACAGCCATGTGTGGGAAATTCGTGAAGTCGGCACATCTCATTTTTGTTTTCATGAAACATCACCCAACCTTGATAGGCACTCTTCAAATTCGTCGCAGTCTGGTGACTGATTTTGAAATATTGGTGCGTTCTGCCAACTATCCACTCTGCTGATACACGAGCAACTAACTTCTATTAACAGCCACCGTGTGGAAGATCTTTTGGAGTAACACATTCAACATCAACTGTGCTAATATATATCCCTTGCAAAGGTGCTCGAATAGATGCACACGTGACAAGCCACAACCAAAGGTGTGATGGGAGACAGGCGCACATCGCGTAAACTCAAAGGAAAGATGCCCTGATCATATATAACCCCGGCATACCTGTATGGCATAGAGACTATGACAATGACAGAAAAACAACCGGAGAGGGCACATGTTTGCGAACTCAACTGGGTCAGAAGAAAAGCGGGGATGAAAAGAACTGATAAGCGAAGAATGGAGGAGTTGAGGGAGGACGTTGGAGAAAAGGAAAGTCTTAAGAAGGTGAAGAGTCGACTGAAGTGGGCTGGGCATGTGGAGAGAATGGGAAGAGAACGGCTGGCAAAGAAAGCAGATGCCCGGATAGCGCATGGAAAGGAGGCGATGAAGACCTATACTGTGATGGGAGGACTGTGTGAAGAGAGATTTGGAAGGCTTGGGAGAGGAGTGACGAACGAGAGCAACAGACAGAGGTGAAGAGAGCAGTGCAAGATCAGTGAGGGAAAAGAAGAAAAAAATATCTGAAATCGCAGAATGGAACCAAGGCCATCCTCAGCCCTGACGACAGGGAAACAAAGGAGAACAACAGCAACAACCCAGTCGTCATTTCCCCGGGGACTCTTCATGCGGGTAATGGCTGACGGAATCTGATTGTGGTCTATGTCCGTGTACCTTGCAGAAGCGACCGCCAACAGAAACAGTCACGTGTCAGTCCTCTCGCCCGAGGTGACGACGTGACTTCGCGGACACTCCGATCGATAAGTATTGGCCGAGGGCACGGATTTAGCTACGTAGCTTCACCCATAACGCACACGCTGCAGTATACGACGTTAAATCGACGAGGTCTTAACTAACATCACTAAATTGTCAGGCAGGCAGGCAGGCAGGCAGGCAGGCAGGCAGGCAGGCAGGCAGGCAGGCAGGCAGGCAGGCAGGCAGGCAGGCAGGCAGGCAGGCAGGCAGGCAGGCAGGCAGGCAGGCAGGCAGGCAGGCAGGCAGGCAGGCAGGCAGGCAGGCAGGCAGGCAGGCAGGCAGGCAGGCAGGCAGGCAGGCAGGCAGGCAGGCAGGCAGGCAGGCAGGCAGGCAGGCAGGCAGGCAGGCAGGCAGGCAGGCAGGCAGGCAGGCAGGCAGGCAGGCAGGCAGGCAGGCAGGCAGGCGGGCAGGCGGGCAGGCAGGCAGGCAGGCAGGCAGGCAGGCAGGCAGGCAGGCAGGCAGGCAGGCAGGCAGGCAGGCAGGCAGGCAGGCAGGCAGGCAGGCAGGCAGGCAGGCAGGCAGGCAGGCAGGCAGGCAGGCAACAGGCAGGCAGGCAGGCAACAGGCAGGCAGGCAGGCAGGCAGACAGGCAGGCAGGCAGGCAGACAGACAGGCAGGCAGGCAGGCAGGCGGAGGCAGGCAGGCAGGCAGGCAGGCAGGCAGGCAGGCAGGCAGGCAGGCAGGCAGGCAGGCAGGCAGGCAGGCAGGCAGGCAGGCAGGCAGGCAGGCAGGCAGGCAGGCAGGCAGGCAGGCAGGCAGGCAGGCAGGCAGGCAGGCAGGCAGGCAGGCAGAGGTTTGTGGAGAAATCTGGAACTCGGCACCAAAATGCCTGCGTGCTCCAGCGGGCTGCTAAATGCAGCCGTCTGCACGGCAAATCGTAAAACTATCCAATTGATCGCTTCTACGTTGCGCGTATTATTTCTAAATAGATACGATCTCAATTTGTTGACGTTGTCAAAATTGTGTTGGCCGAGGTCAACACCTTACGGTAATGTCCACCGCGAAGGTTAATGAAACAGCGCGGTTGTCGCGAATGAATTACAGCTTGTTGCGTCGGCGACACCTCCCATTAGCCAGCACGTGAAGCCTTAACAACTAATTATTATCTCATTCGTAAACCTTCGACACGCACAGCTGCTAACGAACATGCTAACGACATGCGCTAACATAAAGATATACGTCTTACATGTTATTGTAAATTTGCATCGGATTAATTGTTAGACCGGTTCGTCCCAACATTAACTTAGTTTGTATTCAGACACCTTGTATTACTGCGCGAAAACTATTCTTCCGTGTGAACCTTATTGTACATCACCTGAGCAGATACCGTACTCATTCTGTACTCATCATGCAGTGCTATGCTGTGCCGCAAGCAAATTCGGAAGCTGTGCTTGCCTTACAGATCAGACACCTTATATCAATGATGGGTATAACACGGGGATATAACATAGCCAACAAGGACGTATTGAACAATGCTATGCGTCACACAAAATCAAAGAAGGTCTGGGCGCTTATTGGTCAAGCACCGGGAACATATTTCAATATGTCAGCCGTCGCGGGAACTGCGCGATTTCACAAAATCTCTCACTTTGAAAACAGATTCTCAGCAAGCCATTAACGTGATATTGTTAATACAGCGTGTCACTCTTTTGCATACATAAGCGGCAGGCCCAAGCAATTACTTACCTTTGATATCCCTTTAAAGAACAGTATTCACTGTTTACATTATCCTAAATGCAAATATTGGAACGTTTTCGGTTATGAATATAAAGAGAAAAGCATATGGTGCGCTTGTTTTTGTTGTTATTAATAGGAACAAGAATTTAAAAAAACACTGAACGCTAGGTTTCCTGAGCTGATCGCTGGTTCCTATCAATGCTTCAACAGCTGCTTGATAAATGAAAGCCGCGAATCTGTTAGCGTTTACGTAATTGTAGGATACGTGCGTGGTTATGTGTTCCCACCGCATTATGCGATGATTACATGCATAGCTGCCTATCAACGAACCGTCAACGCGTGCACACGTTTATATAAACTGATAAGTCTATGACGTGTTTTGAGCGAAAGTGTCATTTACTATTTTGCCATTTATGTTACTAAGTGGCTAGGCACGAAGTGTAGATAATTGACTTAGGTTCGTTGCACGTTCCGCGTCCAAAGAACACCTTCTTAATGTAGAGCAGATTCCTCACTGTGAGGAATCCACTCAGGAAATCCACAGAAACACAAAGAAAAAAGAAAGAATATAAAACGTTGTCACGCACTTTTATGTTTTAGTTACGTTTGTGCACACATAACACCTAAACATCATAGGTGTTAACGCAATAGTTTAACAAAATACATTATTAAAACACTACATTATGACGTGACACTAAACCTCACGAAAGTGCAATAATACTCTGCTAATTCAGAGCCGAGAACCAGCTGACGTATCGGTTAATTAGTAAGCACAGAAGGTCACGCAATTGCACATTAAGTGTGTAATATCAACAGCAAACAATGTACACATTACAATTAATTAGCAAACTCTAATGAGTGCAGATGATAAAAGAGATTAATGTTCCGGCATTTGGCGGTCTTCATTTCGAAGGATGCTAAATTATTTATACAGACAAAGCTGTAAATGTGAGATTAATGTGTATGTGTTTATCCTACTCTTGTCAATAGATTCGCGTGCAGTCTGGTGTTTAATCAACATTCGCACACGTCTGGAAGAAGAAGACAGGCGTTATACAGATAGCGTCCATAGTTCGCAGCTTTGGAGATACTAACAAAAATGTCCGTCACCTGACGGGATGCCTTGGTAGTTGGAACTCGTGATAATAATATTCACCAAATGTTATAACAAACACAGCATCGTTACATAAGCACCATAACGCGTTCGTAGATAGGGCCTACTCGTTGTCTGTTCAAAATGACGAAGGTCGGAGAGAATGTGAAGTCCACAACCATCGATAGGCCCAAGTGTAATAGTGTAGAATTTTCAAATAATATTCATATCGCTATGTTATTGGCATGAGGGTAGACGCAAGCAGTATTGTGTCAGCGTCTGCTTCATGTTGCCAAGTACACGACGCAGGGGCCGTTTTCCCGAAGTATTTGCCGCGTGCGCGTGGTTCTTTCGATTGTTAGGTTACGTTTTATGTATTACGCGCATATGACATTTTACGTTGCGAACAACATGTTTACCCCGTAAAGGTGATAATCTTGACATATATGGGGTATTCTGTATATATGCCTTACGTCCTATTCGTGGGGTCGTAGATTAATCATTGAAAGGTTCAAGCAGTCTAAGAGGAAAACGTTAACCTACCCGCATACACATGCTAGCTCGATTATAAGTAGATGGCAAGTATCAAAACCACTGGTCTCCCAAAAAATGTGCTCCGCGCATACATACGTGTGATCGATTACGACGAAAATGGACGATTAATAACGTCATCGGGTTCACGAGGGTATTTGCAGATCTCGAATTGGCCCAATCCAATACTGTGTTGACCGAGTTCAACACATATTGGGAAAGTTCAGCCGGAACGTTCGATTATGACGTTTGATTAATATCCAACGCAATCACGCGTTCGTACATAAATGCCATTGGTTCTGCAGATGCAATGCAATCACGAACATTTAGTTACGTCAGTATCAGTTTAAAACGTCGTTGTTCGGCGAGAAAGTGAATCTAAAGGCCGGGATACACTGGCACTTTTCGCCCGACCCGACCCGACCAGACCTGACCAAACCAGACCAGACGCACCCCGACTGCAGTGAATACGCTACACCGACTGACACCGACTGCGCTAAAATCGAAGCCGGCTTGACGTTAACAATTACATAAACTTGAACACTTTCGAATGCGTCAGACTGACACCGACTAGCCCTGACGTTGTCAAAAGTTTTCAATTTATGATTATGACGTCACGCCGGCTTCGAGTATAGAGCAGTCGGTGTCAGTCGGTATTGTGTATGCACTGCAGTCGGTGTGAGTCTGGTCAGATCTGGTGGGGTTTGGCTGGTCGGGTCGGGCGAAAAATGCCGGTGTATCCCAGCCTTAACGCCCAGTGATAGCATATTCGTGATATTGTAGAATTGTAATTTAATAATTTCTTATGAATAGTTCATATTCGTATTGCCACGAAACAGGCCTTCGGGTAGCTGTATAAACATTCGTTTGTGTGTATCCTTCGGGTAGCTGTATAAACATTTGTTTGTATGTATTCGTGGTCTATTCGCGTTCTCGCTCCTTTCAAGAACATCTCGTACGCTACAGCGTCATTTCGTATTCCGGCACACGACTTCGGTTGTCTACGTTGTGCCTGACCTTTTTCTCCGGCATTAAAATCAATGAAAGCATTAGGGAGAACGATGCTATCGTCAATATTGGATGTTATTTGTGTTCGCCTTTTGACACCAACAATAAAACCATATTGACCTATCAAGAAATAGATGTGGGACAATGTGTTACGTACGCTGAACAAACACAAAGAGTAGCAGCGAAGTGCTGTATCAGTTCTGACATTGATATATACACGCATTCCCCGTGCGTTGCGTCATAACTGAAAAACAGCGCGATAATCCAAGTGCTTTTCCCGTTGCGACAGCATAGCAACGTTACTCACCAATCATGCTTAATAAATAAATTAGTACTGCTATTACAGTTCGGCTCAGCGAAGTTCTAATAAAGCGCACATCATTATTACAGGTGTTGATTTATCATTACTATAATTGTCATCGTCGTAGCAACCATCTTCGTCATGGGACATATATACACTAGAATGATCCCCGAACTGAGAACCCATTGCCATAAAAAAACTTATAAAAGAATATGATTGAACAACCCCAGAGACGATGTGTTTAAAAGGAGATCCAAAAAAATTGATTTATATATTGAATGGGTATGAAAATACTGATATTAGCATTTGTTTTACAATTAAGAAATATATACTAAGTATAGAGAACCTGAAATGTTGCGTTAGTAAAGGAACATTGCAGATTATATACCAGAAAGTATTAATTATCCCATATCACACCTGTTTTATTCTAAATATACAGACCTGCTGTAATTTACTGTAGGGTAATTTAGTGGTATTCTAAGTAAACTTATATGGTTACATTCAACTTCAGGATATATTATGCATGTAATTACACACGCTCGTTATTCCACAATGAAATAATAATTATTTGGAGCAGCATAGCCATCAGGTTTATTACAGACAGTGTAATTGAAATATTTTACGTATAGTAATGACCGCAATAACCCACCAATAGAGCAACAAAGCATACATTTATGTTAATGCCACCGGGAGAACTGGTCACCATTCAGTTATCTCAGGTAGGAGAATGGCCCTCAGTTTTGTAGAATATTTACAAACAAATACAAAATAAATCCAAATAATTATCATTGTCTTTTCTGGAATACATCGCAAATTGGTAAATCATCGGCCTGTGGCACAATGAGGCGAACGAACACAGGAAGAGGTGCGTCTCAAAAAAGATGCACTTACAAACTTTTCCAACGTTAGCATATCATTATATAAATATGATTGTATAACATTATTACGCGACATATCTGACATCCAAGTAGGTCCTACTGGTAAAAGTATCCTGTAGTTTTCATAGCCAGATATAGAGATGCGCGTGCGTCGTTGATACATCCGGCTCAACGTCGTAATCTTCGACGCCATATTGGACTAATTAAGTCTCGCTCGTAAACCCCGCAGAGAGACATGAACTATTCAGAGGCATGACACATGTGTGAGAGCGCGGACGTGTCATGTCGCGGTTAACAACTTAACACTTGCTTCCGTTAACAACATTTGGTTGCGTCTTTTAATCCGAGCCATGATAATATTAATAATGCTAATACTACTACTACTACTATTACTACTACTACTGCTATAACTACTACTACTACTACTAATATTACTACTACTACTACTATAACTATTACTACTACTACTACTACTACTACTACTACTACTATTACTACTACTACTACTATTACTACTACTACTACTATAACTACTACTACAACTACTACTACTACTATTACTACTACTACTATAACTACTGCTACTACTACTACTACTACTACTACTACTACTACTACTACTACTACTACTACTACTACTACTATTACTACTACTACTACTAGATCGGACCAAAGAGCTACATGACACAATACGATGTCGGTTCTGTTCACATTGCCAAGATATTTCTTTATTTCATTTGAACACTGTTGGACGTTTGTCCATCCGTCACAAGACCTGCAGTGAAAGTGGTGGGCGCAAGACCTTCGGTGGAATATTTCCGATTAGACACAATGTAAATCTATGTAAGACATGCTACTTTCTTTGGCATGATGTATCGGCCCGCGGAACACATTTTGCTTGTCATCAAATCATATTACAATTGTCTAAATAACCTGTCAAATCCCGATGCAATGTGTAATCATGTAACCGTGTATCTAAATCGCATTTAAACATTCTAGTTGTTACATAACGCGGTATCCAGGACTGCTTAAAACGCTGTATATTTCACCCGTGGCAGACGTTTTAATTCGAACGCCATGTCGACTTCTCCTACTATGCAGCACTTACTGCGCCATGATTTTCGTGCACAAATATCAAACCATTGTTTTTTAGTCAGGTACCCACCCATACAACCAACTGACATGAATCAACGTGGAGTAAAATAAATTGCTCCGCAAGAGGAATGGAACCTCGGAATCGCTTGATTGTGTGCCCAATATTCTAACCACTACGCTACAACGCCTCCATGTTTGTGACTGCCGTATTTCCCTTGCATTGTTGACCGCCTCTGCGGAATGTTTGCCTTCTCATGTAGTCGCCGTGCTTTCTCAAGCGGTGACAACTTTAAAGAACGTATTGATATCTTCTTTGACATAAAACACTTTCTACCAAACAGTACCATGGTATGTTTTTTTTCATGGCGCATGGTGTTGTGTTGAATCTAGTAATGGTGGACCTAATAAATTGTAATTTATGAATGCAGAAGAAAAAACTATTTATGTGAATACAGTGCAGTTGAACAGGCCAATTATTTGTGTTTATGGTCGCATGTATTTGCGTTGAAATTATGCTTTTTAAAACATTGCAATTGTGCATTTTTTTAATGTTTAATAGGCGGACGGATTTTTTGCAATTGTTCTACCATAACAAACGCGGTTACAGTAGTTCATGGTTATTTCTGTAAACACTGCCACGCATCATACATGCATGCAGACGCTTTAAACGAGCTGAGTGTAATTGAATTTGACGTTACATGTTCTGCGTATCAATAACAGTGGCTGCGAAGAAGACTCATAATTGTTTATGGGCCTCTGTTCGTATATTATGACAACACGTTAAAATTGCCATCAATGCGAAGATCGACCATATTTTGTGCCCAAGAATAAGACAGGGCGGTCGAAGTTAACGAGACTCGTCCATCACCTCCAGCTAACCAGTGCAATTAACGACAGTGTCCGGGAGTATCTGTGCGGAACAACGATCTTGTGATCAATGAGGCAACTGGAGTGAACGTGGATACGCCAAAGCCGGGGAAGTGGACTTGGCGTTCAGCGAACGAAATCGTGTATTGATTGGATCTACACGTGTTCTGATTCACTCTACTTGAATGCGATTGTATCGCAGCTAAGGGCATTAGTGTGAAGTTTGTTTGGTGTGTAGGAATACCAAGGTATGCCATACTCGTTACTCGGAACAAGAATCATCACCATGCTTCAGGTACACCTGAACCACTAAAGACTGAGAGAGAGAGAGAGAGAGAGAGAGAGAGAGAGAGAGAGAGAGAGAGAGAGAGAGAGAGAGAGAGAGAGAGAGAGAGAGAGAGAGAGAGAGAGAGAGAGGGAGAGAGAGAGAGAGAGAGAGAGAGACTGATGAGAGAGAGAGAGTGAATGCGTGAATGTGGAGAGTGAGTGATGAAGGATTGAGTGAGTGAGTGAGTGAGTGAGTGAGTGAATGAGTGAGTGATTATTACGTAGAAAGTAAATTCTTCCTTTACCAGATCGTCTTGTTCAGGCAAGATCTTGCAATTAATTTCAAATGCTTTTATATCCTTTCTGCTCCCATCCATCACAACTACAAACAACTTTTGGAAATACCGCTGCTTTAAATATAATATTCCTTTCGATACTGACCTCGATCCTTGCGTCTCCACAATGTGGTTACACGTGCGCGTGCATTCCTGGTCATGGCTAGTCTAGAGAGCATGCCGACGACACTCCCTTCATCAAGCTTTAGTGGTGCTCCTAAGTATCTGAACGACTCAGCACACTCTAGATCTACTCTATCGTTGTTCACTTTCAGGTCGTATTCGACTGAGGTGGATTCGATTAAGTCAGTTTGTCAGATCACTAAAGCCCGGGATACACTGGAACATTTCGCCCGACTAGACCCGACCCGACCCGACCAGACTGACCCAGACTGGCTATGTAGTCCAGGAATTTTAGGGTAAAACCAAAAATCGATAATAATAACTTATTTTTGCATCACAGATCCCTGAAAATGTCTGAAGTAACATACTAAAAGTCCCCTGGAATCCTTCATGAATATAAGGCACATATATGTATATATCAAGGCTCGTTGTGGAATTCCGTGCATCGTGTAATTGTACATATTTACACGTTATCATTGGCGCCACAGAACAGTGGAGGAATTGATGATTGTATTGAGCACGAACAGCTGATCATGGAAACCGTTTAACACAGTCATAACCAGAATGCTTTCTTTCAAACCTGTCAAGATGCTGCCAGTGTCGTAACTGATAGGTTACAAACATGTATTTGAAATTTGCATGACAAATTATATGTTTGTTAATAATTTATTATTTGTTGTTGGGACAAACAAACTTGTTCTCTCTACATCTCTTGCTTTCTCTCCGCATCTTCACCCTCTCTCTTTCTCTCTGTATCTCTCTGCATATTTTATGGGTAGTTTTTAATGAGCAAATTTTGACCACTGCTTATAATTTGCTTACTACTCTATAGTTCTTCGTGTTGGCGTATTAGTATTTACGGCTTGTTTTTATTGAACTTAGAAAGCGTCGTTGGACAGTTTAGGCTGGAAAGGTCGCTATTAACTAATTGTGATATTCATGACTGATTGTTACAGCTAAAAGTTGCTTTCACAAAAAGTGTCCGTTGAATCGATAAGAGGATGATGGATGCAAAAGCCACGGGCCATAAAAGAACGCAGGCATATTGTGGACAAGGGTTACCAAGTAGAGTCCTGAAGAATAAAAGCACCAAATAATGAACTGACATTATCCTCCAGGCAACGCAAAGTGACTCGTTAAATAAATAATGATATTGTGTTTGATGAACGCACCTGCAATTCCTTGCGACAAAAGGTTGCCAGTTTACGATCCCAAGTGTAAACGTTGGCATTCGTGCAGTCTAGGTGGATGACAAAGAAGCACCCACGAGGGACCGGAACATGTACAAAATATGTTAAGGACATATGTGCTATTAATTGGTTTATATAAAACCATCGTCATTCGTGTATCATCATCGTCGAATGTGGCTTAACAACGCTGGAGATGGGGAGATAAAGAGTAAATCAAATATAAGTTTTTATGAATATGAATCGGTATGAAAATATTGACACAGATTTGTTCTAAGTTAAGAAAGACAGACGGACAAGAATACTCGAAGTAACAATGAATGGTTATATACAGGTAGAGATAGTTGTGGACGTTCGATAAGCTAAATGCTTCCTTATCTACTTGCATCATCATCGTTGTCGTCGTCATGATAATAATAATAATAGTGACTTCTTATGCGCCAGTATCCTCGAAAATCAAGCTCTGTGGCGCAATAAAACCAAAGGATTAAGCAATCTCGTTATCGTATACAATACGTGAGTCGTCAACAGACGGATGAAAGTGCTAGGACGCTAAGGAGGATAGGCAATATTAAAAAGATAGTTTTTAGACGACGGCGAAATGAAACTATATTTCCCTCTACTTTAACGCTGACATGAAGTGAATGCTACAGAGTTGGTGCGGCAACCGAGAAGGCTCGAGTTCCAGCATTCGTCTTCACTCGGGGAATGAAAAGAGGATTACAACTAGTCGACCATAGCTGTCTGGGATTTATTGCTGGAGTGAGCATCGAATGTAGACATGCAGGTTGTTTGGATGAAAGGGCGTGATAGGCAACTGTGCAGTGATTTTAGAAGCGACACCGAGCGAGAAAAACGAGGAGAACGCGTGACTACCCTTGCCAAACAATTTTGGACAAGTTGAAATTTTGCTACATCCAATATTGTAAAGGAGGGAATTGCAGTAGTTGAGTCTGTTACTTACAAGAGCTGTTGCGATAGTCTTAGCGACAGAAAGTGAGATATATACCGGCGAATACGGCCGAGATTACTGATATGGTAAAAACAGCAGCGACACGTTTTGGATATGTGGAGTTTAAAATTGAAGTTTTTCATCAAACGTTACGTTACGAGATCACCACCACCAGCACCACCACCACCACCACCACCACCACCAGCAGCAGCAGCAGCAGCAGCACCACCACCACCAGCGGCAGCAGCAGTAGCAGCAGTAGCAGCAGCAGTAGCAGCAGCAACAGCAGCAGCAGCAGTGGCAGCAGCAGCAGTAGCAGCAGTAGCAGCAGCAACATCATAACGACCTACAATTAGAACATCGCTGTGTTGAAGGCTTCTCTTGTTTGAGGTGTACGGTAATGGCGGTGTTCGACACAATGGCTAGTAATGAATCCTGCAGTGATACTGATATATCGGAATTTATCGGCAATGCTGCCAGAGATAAGAAAAAAGACGATTTCAACCATCCAGGCTCAAGGGAAATAGTTTTTATACAGACTGAACACAAATTATGTAACTATAACGATGCTAGTGTATATGCGTAGGCCCGAATGTTTGTTAATCTTTCCCTCCTAGACCGTTTGCATATATGGCACAACATTTTCAGGGATTCAGCTACGGCTCATGGAAGGAAATGCAACGCTTGAATGTGTTTACGTAAACCATCCACCCAGCAGTACACTAGGACACGTTTCACGTAATTCCCACAAGGTATAAAACACGCGCATCGTTGTGAAAAAACCGTTCAAAGCTGCGCCATGGTTGTTTAACGTCTGGTAGGAATACTTCGGGATACTGTCTTTTGCGTTTGTGTATATGTAACGCCACCAGGAGGGTGGGCATTTTTGCACCATCGACGGTGTGACGGCAACATGGACCATCGATCGCAGGGTCGTACGCCTGCTAGCAAATGGCCTCAAAGAAACTGTCCAGAACGACCGAGACCTAGACTGTTGACGACTCCAGTGTTGGCGTTGATTCGACAGAACCAGTGATAATGTACATAGCCCTTAACATTTAGCCATGGCTAATAGAGACAACCAGTGCTTTAATATTGACAGTATGGTTCAAGACCCTGGGCATTGTGAGGCAACCCATTTGATAAATGTACAAAAAAAACTGTTTGAGTGGTTGTAACTATTACACTGATTCTGAAATGTCTGAACTACAATATATACACAGATGTAATGTAGGTAGTACGCCTTCCACGTTATCCGTTAATTGCAGAAGTCTTTCAAAATGTTGTGATAAACTCGAATGTAGTATTAAATCATTAAATTGCCACTTTGATTGCATAGGTCTAACCGAAACTTGGATTAAAGAAATGGAAAATATTGTATAATCAATAATACATGTCAGTTGTCTAATCAGTATTATTTTTTAGCAGCCATGATTAATGATGATGGTTTTATAAGATGTTATGGAGGACTAAATAACAATTATCTTACTTATCTCCTTAATAATAATACTAACCATGTTGATGACTCTGTCTATGAAATATCTGACATAATAAGACATTCTCTATATTTTGATGATGGTAGTTAACTAGTACTTTAAAACCTAAAACTAACAACTTTACAATATTAAGCTTAAATTGTCAAAGTGTAAATGCTAAATTTAATAGTATAAAAATACTACTAAAAAAATAATAAACATGATTGTAAAATCAGTGCTATGTGTTTACAGGAAACTTGGCTAACAGATAAATCTGATACTTCACTTTTGGAGTTGACTGGATTCAGTCGGATCTCGATGGGTAAAGTATGTAGTGTCCATGGTGGTCTTCTGATATATTTGAATAATGAATATAGACATAAAATCCTAAAAATATAAAACACATCTGATATTTGTGAAGGACGATATATTGAAGTATCAGGCAGTACCCTAAAAAAGAAAATTATAATTCGAAACATATACCGACCTCCAAGAAATCTCACTGAAAATCACCATACATTTACAAATGATCTAATACCTATACTTAATACATTACGTACATCAAATCGTGAAGTAGTTATAGCTGGAGATTGTACTATTGATCTATTAAAAATAAATGAAAATAACAATGTCAGTAATTGTTTTGATACAATCACATCTAACTCATTCTTTCCCAAAATGACAACCTGCTTCTCCATTCAAAATTGCACACTTATTGATAATTTCCTGAGCAAACTCACTTTTATCAGTACAAACACTATAGCTGAGATTTTATCTAACTACATTTCAGATCATCAACCTTATTTTATTAGTAAAAAATTAATTTGTATAAAAAAGAAAATCCACCATCACTGTTAAATTTCAAAATAACCATATGCAAAGCAAATGTCTATGAACAATTAAACAAAGATAAAACTGTCAATCCTAATAATAACTACAATATCCTAGATAAACTAATTACTACTAATATAGACAAGAACTTTTCAGCTAAACCTGTTAGGTATAACAAACACAAACACAAAAAAATCAAATTGGATAACTCAATTTAGAGAAACATTCTTAGATATAGAATGTACAGGAAACTTAAACAAACTCCTTATGATTCACCTGAATTTATTCATTTACAAATTATTATCCGCACATATAACCATATGTTAAAAAGGAATATTCACATGGTAAAACAACTGTACTGTGCATCCTGTTTTGAAAATGAAAAAAAATGACATAAAAGGTACTTGGTCTGTAATTAAAAATATCTTCAATAAATCAAAAACAAAAAAAGCTTTTCCTTATCATTTTCAAATTAATGGAAAAAGAAGAAATCTCTTAGATCTTGGGTTTTTAAAGCTGGATGATATTTTTAAACTCCGACAATTAACATTCTATTTTAAACTTGTAAATAAAATTTACCGGAATACTTTAATACTATGCCCATTGTACATAATTCAAACATTCATATCTATCAAACCAGAAAGAGTAATAATATCTATATAAACCGATAAATAATAATGTTGCCACTAATTGCATCAGACATTCAATTATTCACACTGTTAACAATGTACCATCTGAACTCACAAATAAGATGTGTACCCATTCTCTCCAAAGCTTTTCAATATACTGTAAAAAATACTCCATAAGGAATTATGAAACTGAATGGTTTATCCCAAACTGTTATATTTGTACTAACTGAAAATAAGATAAACTTTCCAACTTAAACGGTTTATCGATGTTATATGTAGTTTAGTTATGACTATACAGAACGAAACACCATTACAATGTTTTGTACATAAGATAATTGTATTTTATACTGTTAGTATTTTTTTAAATTATTAGGATTAAGTATTTGTGTATTTTTTATTAATATTAGTAGGGCTATTAAACAGTTAATTAGTATTAATTGGTGTTGTTGGTTAACTGTTTATATGTTTTTTAATACAATGATTAATAACGTTCAACTATTGAATAAATGTCAGTTTTATTTTAACATTAGGGTAATATATATATTATTATTCTAGTGTATTATTTTGCTTGTTTGATGTTAGTTAGTGTTAGAAGTTAGTTAATGTTAGTGAGTGAGTGAGTGAGTTAGTTAGTTAGTTAGTTAGTTAGTGTTAAACACTGTAAATCGATGCTTAGTGCTTACAAAATCACATTTAATGTACTAATTATTGTTATATTATAACTTTGTATTAAAATTATACATTTAACAACAGGGTGGCTCTTATGTTAGCAGCATGCACAATGCCTTAATGAGAGTCTCCCTGACCATACATTTCTTTACATTTATTTGCTGTATATAATATGTATTTTATGGTCGAATAAATTATTCTGATTCTGATTCTGTTAGTACTAGAAATACTCTTAGGCAGTGGGAATTCGGTAGTGTTTAAATCTTGTGATCGTTTGTGACGTCATAATAGGACAACTAAGAAGTTGTATGGCGGCTGTTGTCAATAACGTCATACGTGATCTAGCGACGAAACAGTGACGCCAATGAATGACCCTTTCACAGATGCCCCTCACTTATTAACTTAAAACTGTGCGATTTGCAAAACGTACATTTCTTACAACGCTGAATAGCAACACATGAAACATCTACTTCATAAAAATGTGATATAATATAATAATTATCATCAAAAATCAACTCTCGTTGTTTTGTAACTAATCTTTTGCGTGTTGGTCCTCCTCCTTTGCAGTTTCATCTTTCAGTTCTCTACGATACGAGTTTTCATAATGGTATGACGACTCAATAATTGTTTTGATAACTTTCTCCGTTATAGAATATAATAAAACTCAGACTTCGTTGATCTGGGTAAACATTTGGGTTGCAATATATATTCATCTGGTCGTATAACATGACCTGTGCGAGGCAGTCTGTTCTGTTATCAGCGATATTTAAAGAGAGACGACGGCACAGGGCAGTAGACAGACTTCAGGCGGGGCCATCACGTCGTGTCAAGTACTGCAAATAAGGCTTATAGACGTACTGGCAATGACAAATGGAAGGCTTATAGACGTACTGGCAATGACGAAGACTACAACATTTATAAAGAAGCACTAAACCAAGCTACAGCTGAAATTAGAAATTCAAAGAGAAGCTATGAACATAAATTAGCTTGTAATATAAAACATGACAGCAAGAGTTTTTATGCGTATGTTCGAAGCAAACAGAAAGTTCAGGATAAGGTCGGTCCTCTAGAAGATAGTGCTGGAAATATAATATCAGAAGGATTCTTAATGGCTGAAGACCTAAATGAGTATTTTAGTTCAGTGTTTACCAGAGAAGACACTAGTTCACTGCCAGTACCAGAGGCTAAGTTCAAGGGGGCAGAATCAGACTATTTAAGACAGTTAATTGTAACCCCAGAAATGGTAGCTAAGAAAATTAGGGCTATGAAGGATAATAAATCACCTGGAGTGGATGGTATTCCACCCAAACTACTATTGGAAATTGTAGAACAAATTAGCATACCGCTTGCAACAGTTTTCAACTTGTCATTAGAAGAGGGAGTGGTTCCTTTAGAATGGAAAGAAGCAAACATTATACCGTTATTTAAAAAAGGTTCGAGAAACAAGTCAGAGAACTATAGACCAGTGAGTTTAACATCAGTGACTTGTAAATTATTAGAAAGACTAATTAAAGATCACATGGTGGATTTTCTTGTTAAACATAACTTGATAAACCCATCTCAACATGGGTTTCTAAAAGCGAGGTCATGCTTAACAAATATGTTATGTTTTTTGGAAGATATCACTAAGTGGGTAGATGATGGATCACCAGTAGATATCATCTACTTAGATTTTCAAAAAGCTTTCGACAAAGTGCCACATCAGAGATTACTGCTTAAACTAAAAGCCCATGGCATAGGAAATGGTATAATTAACTGGATAGAAAAATGGCTGATTGACAGAAGAAAACGGAAATCAGTTTTGAGTGGGGTTCCACAGGGATCAGTACTGGGACCTATATTATTCTTAATATATGTAAACGATTTGGACGATGATATAGCTAGCAAGGTGTTGAAATTTGCAGATGATACAAAAGTGTTTAGAAGGATTGAAAGTGATGGTGATAGACAGCATTTACAAGATGATCTTGACAGGTTGATCAAATGGTCTGAAAAGTGGCAAATGTTGTTCAATTTTGGGAAATGTAAATGCCTCCACACAGGACATGGGAACGAATATGTAGAATATACAATGGGGGTAACTGTACTAAGTACTACTGTAAAAGAAAAAGACTTAGGGCTGACAATTAGTGCTGACATGAAGGTTTCAGAGCAGTGTGGAATTGCAGCTTCAAAGGGAAATCAAATCCTTGGATTGATTAGGCGAAATATAGCATATAAAGAAAAAGAACTAATAATACCGCTGTACAAAACAATAGTTAGGCCTCATTTAGAATATTGTATACAAGCGTGGAGGCCATACCGCAAGAAGGACATAGATATGCTAGAAAGAGTACAGAGGAGAGCGACTAAAATGATACCAAAACTGAGGGATCTTAGTTATGAAAAACGCCTAAAAGAATGTGGTTTAACAACACTAGAGACCAGGAGATTGAGAGGAGATCAGATAGAAGTGTTTAAAATATTGAATGGTTATGAAAATATTGATAGAAATATGTTTTTTTCAGTTAAGAAAGATAGAAAGACTAGATGACATGAAGTTACATTAGTAAAGGAGCAGTGTAGATTAGACGTGAGAAAGTTCTAATTTTCACAAAGGACGGTGAATGAATGGAACAGATTATCTGATGATTGTGTGGGTGCTAGTAGTGTGAATATGTTTAAAAATAAAATCGACACATACCTCAGAAGGGCTGGATATATGTAAATAAAAGGGTTGGACTCTCGATAAGCCAAAGGGCTTCCTTGTCCACCTGCCATCTAGAGTTAATTCTCTGGATGGCAATCTTGTTAAATCTTGTTAAAATACGGTCAATAAATCGTCTAAGTGGACTGAACCGGAACGGACACTAGACAGCACTTGACCAAAGGCACCCGAGGGTGTCAACAATAACATCTGTCGTTGAGTTATGTTGCCCACGGGGTCAATATCGCTGTTATCCAGCTCTTCTTGCCGGCTCCGTTGGTATGCCATTATTACTCCGTATGACTGATTGTCGTCGTAATATTACAATTATTATTAATATTATATAATATTAAGAACGTGGTGAACGAATGATAATCAGGAAAATGGACATATGGGAAAGGAGTTGAGGAAAGGTAAAACTGATCAAAGCAAGACGGACAACTAGTGGCACTTGTAAGACAGAGAGGGAATCCAAGAGACCCGACGACGTTATTAATAGTTGACAGCTGGAAAATGAAAACGATTGGTATTCCGGGTGTAGAACGCGGCAACCATCCTGTCGGAAATTGTCTGTCTGTATGTCTCTGTCTAACTATCTCCTTCCCCTTTCTTCCCCCATCCCTCCTTCCCTCCCTCCCCGCGTCCCTCCCTCTCCCTCTCCCTTTCCTCCTTCCCTCTCCCCCTCCCTTTCCTTCTTCCCTCCACCCTCCCCCTCTCTCTCCTCCGTTTTTTTATTTCTATTCTACACAGCATGGATATTTTCAAAATTATAAGAGATGTTACGAAATGCTCCGGCAGAGGTTCTTGTGCAACAACTCGGTGGAATATTTTCTTAGACTTAGTGCGTGTTTTGTGCACGCTAATGCTAATATTCACTAAGTGACAGAAACAGAGGACGGGCGATGAGGCGGAGACGTGAAGAGAGGCGGAGAGGCGGGGGAGAAGAGGCGGAGAGGCGGAGAGGTGGGGAGAAGGGACGGAGAGGCGAGAAGCGGAGAGACGGAGAGACGAGAAAAGCGAGAGAGGCGGATAAAAGGAGAGGCGGAGAGGCGGTGAGGCGGTGAGGCGGTGAGGCGGTCAGGCGGAGAGGCGGGGGAGAAGAGGCGGAGAGACGAGAAGCGGAGAGACGGAGAGACGGAGAGACGAGAAAGGCGAGAGAGGCGAGAGAGGCAGAGAAACGGAGAGGTGAAGAGGCGGAGAGGCGGAGAGGCGGAGAGGCAGAGAGGCGGAGAGGCGGAGAGGCGGAGAGGCGGAGAGGCGGAGAGGGGGAGAGGCGGGGAGGCGGAGAGGCGGAGAGGCGGAGAGGCGGAGAGGCGGAGAGGCGGAGAGGCGGAGAGGCGGAGAGGTGGAGAGGCGGAGAGGCGGAGAGGCGGAGAGGCGGAGAGGCGGAGAGGCGGAGAGGCGGAGAGGCGGAGAGGCGGAGAGACGGAGAGGCGGAGAGGCGGTGAGTGTACTGTGTGTATGCGTGGTGCGTATAGACTTAGTTGTACTTCAATCTTTCAACTAGAGCTCGGCCGAAACACCGTCATCCACAAAAAACCTACCGAACGAGCACTAGACGCCTAGACGAACGCAGCCGGTACTAAATCCCAGTAAAATCGAGCGTTGTGTCGTGGTTGCGGAACTTCGTCTCGTAGTTCGCATTCACCAGCAATTCATATATATGATCGCTGTTAATTTTGCCCGGAAAGGTCACAATTTCATCCCTCAACGAAATGATCAATTGTGTGAAATAAAATATGTTTTGTTTGTACGCTTTTTACCTATCATTCCGCTTACCGCATATTGGTGGTATTTAAGCATGGAGTGAACCTTATTACCAGAGGGGACTCATTATATAATAACGGAGCCTTTTTAAACACATATGAAATCAGACCAAGAGACCATATTTGTTATACACATTCTCTACACGTTTTCAGTTTATTTGCACGTTAAATATCATAAGGTCTTCCTTACGATACGGGGTATAAAACGATATGCCATTGTACTCAGAACTCAGAGTAACAGATGATCACTTCAAATGTGAAAACAGTCAAAATATGAAATAAGGCAAACGTAGGTCTTCGTGAACAGGGGACATTTTCACTAAGATAATTATCTCATCATTAAACAGAATCCGGTGCTAAGGTTAAGGAGTGTTTCCAAACAGCAGGGGAAGGCAGTGTTAGTTGAGTCATTTTCCATTATTATTAATATCTACGACAAAATTATATTCCTATGTCAAAATTTTGTTTGCTCACATAAACTATGATTATTTGTTATTTGTAGATCTTTAGCAACAAACAAAGTATGTCTGTCGTGAATAGATAACTAGAAATAGCTGATTCAAAGAGGGTTGGTCCAGGGTTGGTCAAGTGGCTCAACTAGCACTACATGTGGGGTAAGTTGTGCGACAGTGCTGAATAAATTGAGGCACAGTTGGTAAATGCCTTTGTTCACGCAGGCCTTCTACTAAAACTTCATAATTACTCGGTCAACACAATTACGATATGTACCCAACGGATACACAACAATCGTTGACAAGTCAAAACGCATAATTAATATTTCAACACATTTAATTAAGATACCATTAAATACCCATTGCAACAACGGTGTGACCAACTGCATGTATGATGCCCTGTAGCTATCCGATGTCCCAATTTTCAAATTTTTACGCACACACGAACACTATGATGTATTTTCCAGTAAAACAACACACATTTTAATTCCTTAGCAAATGCTTATCTACCCTCCCACATATGACTCAATAAACCCCATTTCAACACTAAGTATAGTACAATGAATTTCCCATTAATATTCGAATCGATAAAAAATTAATGTCTTTCCAATGCCTAGTTAAACCATTTGTAACTGCAAGAACATTAACGTATAGTGACACGCTTTGATAATTTACATACTAGCAAATATTAATCGCAATCACCAAAAGTTTCGTTAAACATCAAAGAACGTACTTTTAGCTCTTATTTTCGATCTGTTGTGACAATAGTCACACGACGTATGTCAATCACGGTCTAATAACACGTTCCATCACCAGTTGGAACCAAACACCTGTCGCGGCAGTAGTTTTCTGGGAAACATGGGTGGCTCAACTATCCGAACGATTCGACTAACACTGCCTTCCCCTAATAAACAGCCGCCATATCACCGAGGATACTACAGGTGTATTTCCGTGACACCAAAGCATTTAAATAAGCAAGCATAGTCACTCAACGATACACCATTTTGATTTTGAACTAGTAACGTATACAATATAATTACGTCACACTATAATAACAGAGGGCGCTGCGTGAGTGACTATGCTTGCTTATTTAAATACTTTGGTGACACATACCGGCGGAAGTGTCCCGGTTGCGCGTCCTGATGTTGACAGTTTTCACTATGCAAGATCAATGTTAAGTAACACAATCCAGCTTAACGAGCAAAACCGGCTTACGAGCTCATAAGAATGCTAGCGAAACGACCCGCTGGAGGCGATATTCTTCACGTAACTGAAAGCGGACAGAGACGAGCCGACTACAGGAGACGGCGGAAGCAATGAAACAGCGAGGCAACAAGAACGTAGCCAGACTGGACTGAAAATGGGAACACTGCGTTTTAAGAAGAAGCTGGCGATGAGTCAACTAAAATGGGCAGGACATGTGGAGTGAATGGGAGAACGGTTGGCAAAGAAAGCAGATGCCCTGAGAGAGGAAGGGAAAGGGAGGCGAGGACGACCTTTACTGCGATGGGAGGATTGTAGTTTTGGAGAGACTGGTATAGGAGGGCAGAATGAGATCGAACCATAGATGTGGGTAGAGACGGTTGGTGGAGACGGCACTGCACGAACTGTCACGGGGAAGAAAAAGAAAAGACGTTAAGACACTCTCCCTTTCAAAACACTGCCATTCTGAGCTTAGGTCCAGAACACTCTTGAAGTTGCATGTTAAAAATAGATCAATGTTCATTTGAACCCAAAGCCTGATTGAAACACATATGGGCAGTTAAGACGTAAAATAGATTTACACTCAAATCTCGCTTTAGGGGCATTTCGTACAGCCATCTTGCAATTAAGGTCACCCTAGTACATTGTCAAAGTATTTCCATAACATTGAGGAATAGGAAATGGATCTCGCTAATACGGTCACTTCGCAATTCAGGTCACATGGCCCAGTTCGAAAGGTGATATTAACGATGATGTTTCACTGTAGTTTAAACCATCTAACATATTGAATGGTAAAATGTTCCAAACGTTATGGTAAAAACGATCAGTTTTGAACATTGTCACTGTAATGGTTTGAACCTAGGTTAAAAACAGAGGGTCTTACAGGTCGATGACGATAATCCAGAAGAGGACCTCTACGGGTATTAGCAAGCATCGTCATTGTAAAGTTGGAACTAATAATTATGATGATGATACTACTACTAATGATAATAATAATAACAGCAACAACAACAACAATAATGATTACAATACCAACAACAACAATAACAACAACAACAATAAGATAACTTTTTTTGTGCCCAAATCCTCGGAAACGAGGCGCTTCAAGACAAACGTGTTAGACGATCAATAAGCAACAACAGATACACCAACAGCACCCTTATCATAAAACTTGAGGAAAGAAACACTCACATCAGCAGATGGTACGATATGGCTCTCCAGTCTTTCGGCCGTTCCAGGAAGTTGTAGATCTTCGCCTGTGCGCGCCGCGAGCGGGCGTCCCGGAAGTGGGCTCGGTAGTTGAGCGGCTTGCCTAGCAGCGACATGCGAGGCTCGCGGTAGCGGGGGCTGTTGCGATGACCAGCCGCTGCCTTCCCGCCGGGTGTCCGCGGCGAGTCTGCGGATAACTGCCCGTCCAGTTCGTGCATATCCAGAAACTCGACGTGAACCGATTTGCCGCCGCCGCAGCCACCAGCTTTCTTATAGCGCGGCGCGTTCTCGGAGCGACTGAACAGGTGGCTCTCGTCAGAGGCGTCCCTGTGTGTCTCCATCTCGTACATGGCCGTCTTCCTCTCGACTATCGCGCGATGCACCTGCGACAGACACGCCGCCCTGGGTCTCGGCTTGACGACGGGTTCCCGGTCACAGCTGCAGCTTGCGTGGGCACGGCCGTCGCTGACTCCGGGTTCGCCGCGGACATCTCGGCATGGAGAAGGGTGTCTTACATTCGCTTACGTGATACATTCGGTGCAGTCGTGGTAGTGGTCCTATAAGGAACCAGATGTCGTTAATGTGATTACTGTTGTGACACGGTATGTGTGCGAGTCGACATTATCACATCGAAATATGAAATGTGACCTCACAGTTGTGATTAATTAAATTATAAATATAAAACGTAGACCCTACAGACAACAATTTTAGTTTAGTTATCTTAGAATCGTATATTGTTGTGTTAATTACCTTCCTACCAATGACACGCGGGAAATAAGCAGTCGTGTTATTTATACTATTTGTTATATTCAATTGCAACGCAGTATCCAACAAACTTGTGACGTAATGAGTTCTCTTGTAGCAGGTGAACCAGAGTTTAAACATACTGACGGTGTTTGTGAGCGACTACTAATTGTGCAGGGTAGAGAAATACATGATCAAGGTATGATAAAGATAGAACGAACAGAGGAATTCTACACCGAGTTATACGACAGTGAAGAGGGTAACATAATTCACACCGAAAGAGGTACCAGAGATAACACCACGGGAGGTGGAAGCAGCGCTAAGAGATATGAAGAATGGGAAGGTGTCAGGCAAAGATCACCTAAACATTAATTTTAGAGATTAAAAGCAGGAGAAGGTACCAAGCTGTAAACTAAATGCTTATCAGAAAGACGAATACCCACCGCGTGGAAGAACGCAAAGATGGTGATAATCTTCAAGAAGAAAATAAGATAAACTTAAAGAACTACAGACCGATATGTCTGTTATTAAACATCTACAAACTACTCACAAAAATATTATCGAATAGACTAGAGAAGACACTGAATGAAAACCAACCACAAGAGTAAGCAGGATTCAGAAGCAGGTACTCAACGACAGACCACGTCCATGGCGTAAACCAGGAGAAGTGCCGATAATATAATATCCCGCTCTGCATCGCGTTCGTCAACTACGAGAAGGCTTTCGACTCGGTACAATCTCAAGCAATATTGACCTCGCTTCAAGAACAGGAAATATAGAAGACGTGTACATCGAACTACTGAAAGACATATATACTAACAGCTCGGTGACAGTCCAGCTACAAAAAGAAAGCAAGAGAGTAGCACGACAGGATGACACCATATCGTCCAAGCTATTTACGGCAACTCTGTATATTCCATATTCTGATATATATCAACGCTACGGCTACCTGGGACAGCGATACAACATGAGAGACAAAAACCAAGACAAGGAGATTCAAAGAAGAATCACGGCCGGATGGACAGCATTCACCAAACACCGCAACATCTTCAAGGGTAACTTTGGAACATGCTTGAAGAGACACGTCTACAACTCACGCGTACCACCAGCGATGACGTACGGCGCGGAAACATGGATACTCACCAACCAGGCAAATAACAAATTAGCAGCCGCACAAATAAAGATGGAAAGAAGTATGTTAAACATTACTTATCGGGAGAGAAAAACAAACATGTGGGTAAGAGAGAAAACAAAGGTCACAGACGTGATAGAACAAATCAGAAGACAGAAGTGGACCTGGGCAGGGCACATGAGTAATTGTGACGATTCATGTATTGAGAACAAAATAACACTTTTATATGTAGATTACACACATGATATTCTGCTACCCAATCAAAAGACTGAATCATCTGAAACTAGAAGAAAAATAATCCTTCTTTCCGCACAATAAATATGTGCTTCAACCATTCAACAAATATATGTCTGTGTGTCCATGTTATCTTAGAGCGACCTTGTCTAAGGGTGGTAGCTACATCACATAAATACATATCAGGATCGTCTCAGCAACGGCAGCCATGGCAAGGTTGGAGAGGATGTGGAGAAGAAGTAACATAAGCTTCACAACCAAGTAGAGTTTGTTCATATAATTTGTACTAAGAGCAAGTTCGTACATAGTTCGGTACCCGCTGTACACTTGACTAACTGGCAGACCTATCCAATCAAACACCATCTCGACTTCTCTGGGAAGCATTCAGCCACGCTGCAGTAGACTAGTCGTACACAAAGCCACCACTATGTATTGCCAAGTACTTATTCACACTGCTGAGTGAATTGGAGCATTGTGCATTGATCGAACGTGCCCAATGTTTAAAACAGCAATAAGATGTTTCGAACCCGGAATATTTTTAATAAGAATCCGGTATTCTAAACACTGCGCAGCCACGCTCCACGTTATAGCATTGACGCGGATTTCTGACACACGCACGCACGCACACACACAAACACACACACATTGGTGACATGGTTTTGCCTTCCAGTCGTCTGATCAAATAAAGACGTGCCGACGGTAAACCACACATGAAGCACGCATGCAACACAAAGAGTACTTCCGGCATGATCTGAGGCTCTAATCGATGCGCATGCCTGTTAAGTCAAACCTACCGCACTTCCGGTTTGTCCGGCACCAGGTGTAATTCGTGGTCTCACATATGACGTAATGATGAGACTACATCACGCACGTTTATCGACCACCTTTGACTGCCACGGTCATCTTGTGTAAACGCCAGGTGGCCTGGGTCACAGCATGCATACTCAAATTTATTCAGTGTGGCCATTTGGGCGAACAAGGTCATAGTTGGCTTAGGGTTGTGTGGTGATCAATGGTATTTGCACAATAACATGATAAATGACGAGTGGCACACAGCTCACGTTTGTTTAGCGGTGACTCGTCGTGAAAGAGCTATACATTTCTGACGAATACATGTTTGATTTGTTGGGAGTCTGTGTTCGCATCAAGCATAAAGCGTCGGGCACAACAATGTAACCGATTACGTATTTTCGATCCGCAGCTGATGGCGAGAATGTAGGAAATAAATCCGTCTTGATCTTGTGTTGATCGTTGAGACTGTGGTTTCAAAGTGTCATAAAATAGCTGGACTAAACTGTCGCTGAGCAACTAATTTCATGGGGCTGACAACAACAAATGAGAAATGACTTACTGGCAATAGTAAAACGAGAATATGTTTGAACATCTTGCCATTCTACGGCCATTTAGGAGAACCTTGAATGGATGGTGATCGGTGGACATTTTTATATAACGGTGTTCTGGTTTGAATGTTCGTTGTTTCAGAAACGCGGGAATATCGCTCATTTCGTCAACTGTAATATTGGTAGACTCACGTAAAATTTATATCGGTGTAGACCCCAGAAGAGCGTAGGTCGGATATAAGAAATTACTCGTTATCACAGTGGACAATAAATGATTGGTACTGAATATCTAATCGATGCGTTATTGCTAACATTGTGGAGCAATTCAAAATACAATTGACACATCTTGTACAAGGGCCGGCTATATATAGATGACAACTGGTTGGACTCGTAGTAAGCCAAAAGGCTTCCTTGTGCATCTGGAGCGTTTAGATTTGAATGGCAATCTTGTACAGTCTTGTTTGAAAATATTCATTACAAAATGAGACATTACTGATACTGCTAAAAGGCACCATAAAGATAGAACGCTCGAGAGCTAAGTGGGATGATACGGTGAAGCAAGCAGACGATGCAGTTAGGGCTGAAGGAACTATGCGTGGCAGTACTCGGCGGACAGAACGAAACGGGATGGCGAAAAGTAAAAGATAAACATAAGTTCTTATGCAGCCCATTACCAGTTCTTATACTGCTCATAGCGCTTTACACTTTACTCCATGGCAGACCAGTTCAATTGAACACCATCTCGACTACTCCGGGAAGCATTCAGCCACGGTGCAATTAATGTGGCTGAATAAACATTACATTTTTGTAAACACGCAGTGTCACATAAACCAATATTTTCGATGTCAATTAAGCCGGTAACTTGGCACAACGGCTAATGTTTCTCTAACAATCGACCACACCCTGCAACTGCGTCGACATGCCGTACATCGTTGAAATATTAATGACATTTGGCAAGTGCTCTCGACATTTGCGTTCGCTGCGACTGGAGTGGGAAACCCTGAAAGGAACGGCGGCCAAATCAGAGAGAATGCGGCAGTGTGCGAACGCATGCGTACCTGCATTGTTTACTCGACTCTCCCGTGAGTGGAGGACTTTTGGTGATTGATTGATTGGCGGGTAGACGTACAATGACTACTGAAGGTCGTCGTTGTGTTTAACTGAGTAGCACACAGGTCATGCCGTTGATATTAATGAGAAATAGACAAAATGAAAACAGTAAAGAAAAATTACAAGATGGTTTGAATGTTATTTGGGTAAAGATGAGTTGGACATATTTACGGACACAGTTTGCGTTGATTCTATTTAGCAATGGTGATTAGGCTAATACAAATTGATTTATGATCCCACAGATCGAACTGGAGTCCGCCACGGAGTAGGGTTTGCATATCATGTTTACCACCCGCAGTCTATTGCAAAAACATCCGAGCATAACAAAGTAATTCAACACAACTGAAAAAATACTATGTAACCATGAACAAATACGATATCAATGGTACTTATTAAATGTTGTAATATAGCCGATGAACAAATTCAATAAAGAAATTTTGTGTAGTAAACTCCAAGCATTTTGGGGATGTCTCTTCGAAAACGTACACACGCACAAGAACAGGCACTCGCACGCATGCACATGCTCCCACGTTCACACACATGCACACACACGTACGCACGCACATACGCACACACACACGCACACACACACACACACACACACACATACATTGGTGACATGGTTTTGCCTTCCAGTCGTCTGATCAAATAACGACCTGCCGATGGCAACCTCCGCGACATGACACAGGGAAGAAGGGGTAATAAGACCACATTTAAAATTTATATAGGCGGCCATTATAACGTTTCCTTCATTTCCTTCAAAATTTGTCTTACGATTTTCTTGAACATTTCACAGCATATTTAACCTCCATTGACACAAGTGCTGTGGAAAACTCGTGAAATTATCATACCTCATTTTTCAGAAGAATCCACCCAAACCTGACACCCCTCAATTTCGCCCCAATCTGGTGACGGATTTAGAAATATTGGTGCGTTCTGCAAAATAGCCACTGTGCGAATACGCGAGCGACTAGAGTATATTTTTGCTATCTCGTAAAAGATATAATGCAGTAGTACATTCTTTATTCACTTGAGTCACATGTGCCACGTCAAAGTGCTCAAAAAAATTCACACATCACACCAAAATGGTATTTTCAAGGGCACTCTTTCGGTAGGTAATGGCGGACGAATCCTCAAAATGTGGCCTCTCCCAAATAGATCTCCTGAATCCTGCAAATCTTCACGAAAGTTAGATTTTATCAAGCTGTACCTATACCTAGATTAACCACATAGGGAAATTTACACTGTCTCAATAATAATTAAAATATGCGTCATCAAACTGTGCACACCACCAAGCTAAACAGCGCGTTGAGTTGATTTAAGCATGCTTATTCGGTACCTTATACCACATACGACGTTTGCCTGACATTAATGATACTGAGCACAACATACAGGCCAACACAGTGTCTTACCGATGTGGGAGTAAAATATATAGAATATTAATGAAATATTTTTTCATTTTTCATAAAATATTGTAATTTTTTGCAAAAAATAAACAAAATCATTATTTTAAGAAGCATTTTATTGGACATGCAAGTTGCACGTCTTCACAAATTTTGATATAGCGTAATGCCCACAAACTATGCTAAATAATGTGATGCAATTATGAACTGTGTGTCACTCGTGTACGACACCAATGGGTGTCAAGAGCACAAGCCAGGCATTTCAACAATATTCATAATATTGAAAGGCACTGAGGCGTCTTTCGATGATAACTGCAATTATATTGTAGATAACGCGCTAAAACGCTAGGTATAAATTGAGGTATATACATAGTACATTACGAAACAAAAATGGGATGTCTAGTAGAACGTATATCTTGCATCACACAAATTGTCATCCTACCCCCTTTAAAATAGCCATACTTTTACACAGGCGCAGATCTCTGTTTGATACAGAGTGTCCAAACATCGCCACACGTCAGCTACTTGGCCACTACATATTTCGCTGATGTTCACACATTATTGGAAACAAGAGATACAGCTGGTAAAATAGATAATTTCAGAAAGAAAGAAACGTTTGACAGGGACATCCAAGACACGTCATGAAGGTTGCTGACAGTTGTGACACCCAGTATCTCTGCAAGTACATCAACGAGTCCATTGTCCTAATCATGTTTTATTCAAACATCACCAAATTCTTACAAGGGTACTAAAAACATTTCCGATGTTAAATATACGGATATAACGTACATAATACCAGTGAAAAAAGCAGCTTCTTGTCAAAGTAGTTGACGTAAGCCTACGATTAGTTTAAGCTGCCTTGCCTTGTGCAAACGTCAGTAAAATTCGTTTATAGTACAGTTGAAAAGTGCATGACCGTCGACAGTGATAGCATGCCAGTCCATGTACACAATTTCAACATATGGCACTTCTGTTAGGTGACCAGTTTTAATTTGTATGGATAAAATCGGATCATACTTGGAGTCACACACTGCTATGATATTCTCAGTCACATTCGGGATATATTTATTCATATTCTCAATTGTTCTTGTTGTCTTAGTTAGTGTATGGATGTTGCTGTAAAAACAGGTGCTAGATGTCTGATTGGTAGAAGTGTGTGGACAACCTGCTTCCTATGATGGCCAACTTTTCACTACAATTATGGGTGCGTTGGGGGGGGGGACAAAATGTTGCCTGCTTGCCCATTATTGCTTATTGTGCGATTCAAGTATGATATATGCAAGTGCCATATAATTAGGAAGGACAAGTTGGAACAAGAGAAACACTCACGTTAGTATTGGGGTTAAGAAGCACGCATTTATAGATGTCGCTTACAAAAATATAAATGATATAACTGAGGCGAAATTCATCTTAAGGGAAATTACTGGAAATATGTCAATATTGTCGCACATCATGCAGATTTAAAAGAAACTCCACGCCCTAACACATATGCACTTTTTACACAAGCTTTCGTGGTACTCAGTATCATAGAACATGCTTGGGATGTAGTTTTTAATATTCACACCACCTAAATTATCACTTTATTTTCCATGCATGTCACCTAATAAAAGGCTTATTAATGACTTTTAAAACCTCTTTTAGACGTAACACTAACAGTATGCAATAGCTACACGGTATTCTGGTCCACATTAGTTTCCAAATGCAGTCGAAAATATACACTGCAAAATGAGACTTTACTGGTACTGCTAAAATTCACCATAAAGATAGAATGCTCGAGAGCTAAGTGGGGTGTAAAGACGCAGTGTCACATAAACCAATATTCTCGATGTCAATTAAGCCGGTAACTTGGCACAACGGCTAATGTTTCTCTAACAATCGACCACACCCTGCAACTGCGTCGACATGCCGTACATCGTTGAAATATTAATGACATTTGGCAAGTGCTCTCGACATTTGTGTTCGCTGCGACTGGAGTGGGAAACCCTGAAAGGACCGGTTGCCAAATCAGAGAGAATGCGGCAGTGTGCGAACGTATGCGTACCTGCATTGTTTATTCGACTCTCCCGTGAGTAGAGGACTTCTGGTGATTGGCGCCTTGATTGATTGGCGGGTAGACGTACAATGACTACCGAAGGCCGTCGTTGTGTTTAACTGGGTAGCGCACATATCATGCCGTTGATATTAATGAGAAATAGACAAGATGAAAACAGTAAAGAAAACTACAAGATGTTTTGAATGTTATTCGGGTAAAGATGAGTTGGACATATTTACAGACACAGTTTGCGTTGATTCGCCATAGCAATGGTGATTAAGCTAATACAAATTCAAATCAAATCAAATCAAATTTATTGTAACTCATTACAATACAAATCAAATTAAGACAAATCCTATATAATAACATAATGAGCACAACAAGGGAAGAACATTAAATAATGTTATAATCCCTAAATTGATTTATGATCCCACAGATCGAACAGGAGTCCGCCACGGAGTAGGGTTTGTATATCATGTTTACTACCCGCAGTCTAGTGCAAAAACATCCGAGCAAACAAAGTAATTCAACACAACTGAAAAAATACTATGTAATCATGAACAAATACGATATCAATGGTATTTATTACAGAGAAATGTTGTAATATAGCTGATTAACAAATACGATATAGACATTTTTTGTAGTAAACTCCAAGCATTTTGGGGGATGTCTCATCGAAAACGTACACACGCACACGAACAGGCATTCGCACGCATGCACATGCTTCCACATACACACACATACATGCACACATACACATACACACACGCACGCACATACGCACACACACACGTACACACACACACACACACACACACACACACACACACACACACACACACACACACACACACACACGCACACATTGGTGACATGGTTTTGCCTTCCAGTCGTCTGATCAAATAACGACCTGCCGACGGCAACCTCCGCGACATGCCACAGGGAAGACGGTAAACCACACCTGAAGAAGGGGTAAGACCGGAAGCACCGGACACATGTAAAAACAGAGCCAACCGCTGCGTATCACAACTGTATTGATAGCATGCTTGACGTCGAGTGTAACGAAGAAAGGTTAATCCCCAAGAAATGTTGGTCATACGTCAAAAATCTAAGAAAGGACTTTGTTGGTATACCAGCTCTGAAAGACCACAACAATCATCTGGTTTCGTCTAGTAAGGGGAAAGCAGATATACTGTCAAAGCAGTACCAAACTGTCTTCACATTCCAGTCATGCCTCAGTCACCATATTCCGCAATGCCGGGAATCACAGTCTCGGTACATGGAGTACACAAGCTGTTACTCAGACTGAAGCCCGGCAAAGCGCATGGCCCTGACGCAATCCCAAACAAAATTCTAACGGAGACAGCTGATCAAATTGCACCTTGCCTGGCTAGAATATTCCAACAATCCATCGACATGGGTGAGGTCCCCCTTGACTAGAAACATGCTAATATATCAGCAGTATTCAAGAAGGGTGACAAATCAGTCGCAGCAAACTATAGGCCAGTATCCCTCACATCAGTATGTTGCAAACTATTTGAACATATTATGTACAGCAACATAATGGGACACCTGGACTCTAATAACATCATCGTAGAGTACCAGCATGGGTTCATGAATAAACATTCATGTGAGACACAATTAATTGGTGCCACAGAAGACATTGCAAAGAATATAGATAATGACCACCAAACTGACCTCCTAATATTGGACTTTTCTAAGGCCTTTGACACCGTGCCCCATGCACGCCTTATGGAAAAACTCCAGTATTACGGGGTCAGTGATGGAGTCACCAATTGGATTTCAAATTGGCTAACTGACAGGAAGCAGAATGTAGTAGTAGATGGCGAGTCGTCAAAAGAAGTGACAGTCGAGTCTTGGGTACCCCAGGGCACTGTACTGGGCCCACTTCTTTTTTATTATATGTCAATGATATAGGAGAGGGGATCACCTCTAACATCCGGCTTTTTGCCGACGATTGTATTTTATACCGGCGTATCAATAACAGTAATGACGGAGAAGCCCTCCAGTCTGACCTGCAGAGGCTGGTGGACTGGTCTGCAACCTGGCAGATGCATTTTAATATAAATAAATGCTCAGTTATGCATATCACCAAGAAGAGAACTGTCCACCGATCTCAGTATACCATCAATGGAGACAACCTGGGAATGGTACACCACCACCCATACCTAGGTGTGGAATTCTCTGATGACCTCAGATGGAACATTTACATATCCCACCTATCTGCTAAATCTAATCGTGTATTAGGTTTTATCAAGAAAAATCTGTATAAATGCTCAGAGAAAACTAAACAATCGGCTTACTTCACACTAGTTCGTCCTAATCTCGAATACGCGAGCCTGCTTGGGATCCATACACCAAAAATATTAACGAACTTGAGAAAATACAGCGACGAGCAGCGAGATTTGTAATGGTTAACAACAGTCGGGAAAGCAGCGTAACATTACTGATGAAAACACTCAAATGGGAGTCCCTAGAACGCCACAGAGAAGTCAGCCGCCTAGCAATGTTCTATAAATCTCTACACGGAGAAATAGCTCTTCCTTTGCCGAGTCACCTTGTTCACTCAATAAACAACACCCGTGGCCACAGTGAACGATTTATTCAGGTGCCAGCAAGGACTCAGGTTTATGCTAACAGCTTTTTTAATAGAACACTAAAGAACTGGAACGGACTAACCGAAACAGTTGTGTCTGCAGCCAAGGTGGATACTTTTAAATCTAGGCTGGGCAGACGACTCTAAAGTTCCCGGTAGTGCTATGGCATATGGCCCCCCACCCTATATTGGCATAATGACCTTATGGTTTTTGCCAATTATTATATAGACATAGACCACATTTAAAATTTACGTAAGCAGCCATTATAACGTTTCCTTCAAAATTTGTCTTACGATTTTTTTGAAACTTTCACAGCATATTTATCCTCCATTGACACAAGTGCTGTGGAAAACTCGTGAAATTCTCACACCTCATTTTTCAGAAAAATCCACCCAAACCTGACACCCCTCAATTTCGCCCAAATCTGGTGACGGATTTATAAATATTGGTGCGTTCTGCAAAATAGCCAATGTGCGAATACGCGAGTGACTAGAGTATATTCTTTTGCTATCTCGTGAAAGATCTAATGCAGTAGTACATTCAGTATTCACTGGACTAACATGTGCCACGTCAAAATGTTCGAAAAAATGTCACACATCACACCAAAACGGTATTTTCAAGGGCACTCTTTCGGTGGGTAATGGCGAACGAATCCTTAATGTGGTCTTACCCCAGAACGCATGCATCACCAAGAGTCTACTTCCGGCATGTTCAAAGGCTCTAATCGATGCGCATGCCTGTTAAGTCAAGCCTACCGCACTTCCGGTTTGTCCGGCACCAGGTGTAGTTCGTGGTCTTACGTATGACGTAACGATGAGACTACATCAAGTTTATCGAACACCTTTGGCTGCCACGGTTATCTTGTGTAAAGGCGTAGCTTAGGTCACATGCGTTCTCACATTTATTCGGTGTGGCCATTTGGGCGGACAAGGTCATAGTTGGCTTAGTGTTGTGTGGTGATGAATAGTATTTGCACAATAACATGATAACGTTTGTTTAGCGGTGACTCGTCGTGAAAGAACTATACATTTCTGACGAACACATGTTTGATTTATTGGGAGTATGTGCTCGCGTCAAGCACAACCCGTCGGGCACAACGATGTAGCCGATTGCGTATTTTCGATGCGCAGCTGATGGCGAGAAAGTAGGAAATAAATCCGTCGTGGACTTGTGTTGATCGTTGAGACAGCGGATTCAAAGTGTCATAAAATAGCTGGACTAAACTGTCTCTGAGTAACTAGTTCTATAGAGCTGACAACAACAAATGAGAAACGTTTTACTGGTAATTGTAAGAAGAGAATATATTTGAACATCTTGCCATTCTACGACCATTTAGGAGAGCCTTGAATGGATGGTGATCGGTGGACGTTTTTTATACAGCGGTGTTCTTGTTCGAATGTTCGTTATACCAGAAACGCGGGAATATCGCTCATTTTGTCAACTGTAATATTGGTAGACTCACGTAAAATTGATATCGATGTAGATCCCAGAAGAGCGTAGGTTAGATTTAAGAAATTACTGGTTATCACAGAGGACAATAAATGATTGGTACTGAATATCTAATCGATGCGTTATTGCTAACTTTGTGGAGCAATTCAAAATACAATTGACACATCTTGTACAAGGGCCGGCTATATATAGATGACAACTGGTTGGACTCGTAGTAAGCCAAAAGGCTTCCTTGTGCATCTGGAGCGTTTAGATTTGAATGGCAATCTTGTACAGTCTTGTTTGAAAATACACACTGCAAAATGAGACTTTACTGGTACTGCTAAAAGGCACCATAAAGATAGAACGCTCGAGAGCTAAGTGGGATGATACGGTGAAGCAAACAGTCGATGCAGTTAGGCTGAAAAAACTGAAGGACAGAACGAAGCGGGATGGCGAAAAGTAAAAGATAAACATAAGTTCTTATGCAGCCCAGTACCAGTTCTTATACTGCTCATAGCGCTTTACACTTTACTCTATGGCAGACCAGTTCAATTGAACACCATATCGACTTCACCGGGAAGCATTCAGCCACGCTGCAATTAATGTGGCTGAATAAACATTGTATTTTAGTAAACTTGCAGTGTCACATAAACCAATATTTTGGATGTCAGTTAAGCCGGTAACTTGGCACAACTGCTAATGTTTCTCTAACAATCGACCACACACTGCAACTGCGTCGATATGCCGTACATCGTTGAAATTAATAAAATTTTGGCAAGTGCTTTCGACACTTGTGTTCGCTGCGACTGGAGTGGGAAACCCTGAAAGGAACGGCGGCCAAATCAGCCAGAATGCGGCAGTGTGCGAACGCATGTATTCCTGCATTGTATACTCGACTCTCCCGTGAGTGGAGGACTTTTGGTGATTGGCGCCTTGATTGATTGGCGGGTAGACGTACAATGACTACTGAAGGTCGTCGTTGTGTTTAACTGGGTAGCACACAGGTCATGCCGTTGATATTAATAAGAAATAGACAAAATGAAAACAGTAAAGAAAAATTACAAGATGGTTTGAATGTTATTTGGGTAAAGATGAGTTGGACATATTTACGGACACAGTTTGCGCTGATTCGCCAAAGCAATGGTGATTAAGCTAATACAAATTGATTTATGATCCCACAGATCGAACTGGAGTCCGCCACGAAGTAGGGTTTGCATATCATGTTTACCACCCGCAGTCTATTACAAAAACATCCGAGCATAACAAAGTAATTCAGTTCATGCTTACCCTAGGGCAGGAAACACAACTGAAAAAATACTCTGTAATCATGAACAAATACGATATCAATGGTACTTATTACAGCGAAATGTTGTAATATAGCCGATTAACAAAATCGATAAAGAATTTTTTTTAGTAAACTCCGAACGTTTTGGGGATGTCTCATCGAAAACGTACACACGCACACGAACAGGCACTCGCGCGCTTGCACATGCTCCCACATACACACACATGGATATACACACGCACGCACGCACAAACACACACACATTGGTGACATGGTTTTGCCTTCCAGTCGTCTGATCAAATAACGACCTGCCGACAGTAACCTCCGCAACATGACACAGGGAAGACGGTAAACCACATCTAAAGCACGCATGCATCATCAATAGTCTAATTCCGGCATGTTCAGAGGCCCTAAGCGATGCGTATGCCTGTTAAATCAAGCTTACCGCACTTCCGGTTTGTCCGGCTTCACGTGTAGTTCGTGGTCTCACGTATGACGTAACGATGAGACAACATCACGCAAGTTTATCGAACACCTTTGGCTGCCACGGTCATCTTGTGTAAACGCATAGCTTGGGTCACAGCATGCGTTCTCACATTTATTCGGTGTGGCCATTTGGACGGACAAGGTCATCTTTGGCTTAGGGTTGTGTGGTGATCAATGGTACTTGCACAATAACATGATAAATGACGAGTGGCACACACCTCACGTTTGTTTAGCGGTGACTCGTCGTAAAAGAGCTATACATTTCTGACGTACACATGTTTGATTTATTGGGTGTCTGTTTTCGCGTCAAGCATAACTCGTCAGGCACAACGATGTAACCGATTGTGTATTTTCGATCCGCAGTTAATGACGAGAAAGTAGGAAATAAATCCGTCTGGGACTTGTATTCATCATTGAGACAGCGGATTCAAAATGTCATAAATTAGCTGGACTAAACTGTCTCTGAGTAACTAGTTCTATTGAGCTGACAACAACAAATGAGATACGTTTTACTGGTAATTGTAAGAAGATAATATATTTGAACATCTTGCCATTCTACGCCAATTTAGGAGAGTCTTGAATGGATGGTAATCGGTGGACGTTTTTATACAGCGGTGTTCTAGTTCGAATTTTCGTTATACCAGAAACGCGGGAATATCGTTCATTTTGTCAACTGTAATATTGGTAGACTCACATAAAATTGATATCGATGTAGATCCCAGAAGAGCGTAGGTTGGATTTAAGAAATTACTGGTTATCACAGAGGACAATAAATGATTGGTACTGAATATCTAATCGATGAGTTATTGCTAACATTGTGGAGCAATTCAAAATACAATTGACACATCTTGTACAAGGGCCGGCTATATATAGATGACAACTGGTTGGATTCATAGTAAGCCAAAAGGCTTCCTTGTGCATAGTGGGATGATACGGTGAAACATGCAGTTAGGGCTGAAGGAACTACGCTTGGCAATACTCGGCGGAAAAGAACGAAGAGGGATGGCGAAAAGTAAAAGATAAACATAAGTTCTTATGCAGCCCAGTATCAAGTTCTTATTCTGCTCATAGCGCTTTACACTTTACTCCATGGCAGACCAGTTCAATTGAACACCATCTCGACTTCTCCGGGAAGCATTCAGCTACGGTGCAATGCTTAAACATGCCATGCACAGCATTAACCAGGCAAGCATATTGTCTTTGGGTTGAATGGCTCGGCCAGAGGTCCCGTTCCCAAAGGACTTTGGATGGAAGTTCGATGATTGGATATGGTCTTCTCCTTCATCAACGCTCAGGAGCCCATGCAAAAACATCAGGCCTTGTGCAGCGAGTTGCACGTGCTCTAAAGCTGGCCGTGCAAGGACCTTTATATATATATATATATATATATATACATATATTATATATATATATAATATATATGTATAATGTATATATATATATATATATATATAGTGTGTGTTTGTGTGTGCGTGTGTACGTGCGTATGTGTGTTTGTATATATATATCACTCACTCATGTCGGCCACTGGGGTCGAACAGTTGTGGCTTCAATCATCCGTCTCCAGATCCCTCTGTCTGCCATTGCCGTCTTCAGCTCCCCGTCTCTAGATCCACATCTTCCTTTAAGTAGTCGATGTAAGTTGCTGCTGCTCTCCCTGCCTTGGTTGTTCCATGCGTCAGTTGCCACAAGATAGTCTTATATACCATTTATCCTTATGTCTGTAGCAGTGCAGTGTCCGGCAAATCTCAATCGGCTTCTTCTTATTTTATTACTGACTTCACACATTCCACTGTATAGTTATATGTTTGTCAATGCTGTTGCCAGTGAATGTTAAATGCTTCTCGAAGCATTCTTGTATAACATTCGTTTAGTTGTTTGCCAAGTTTTTTCGTCATTGTCCATGTTTCGCATCCATAGTTTCAATATAGTCACACAGACTCTACTGTTGCACTAAACAGTCGCTTCTTAATTTCCGGGATTGATCTTTAGGCCAATCCTTGCACATGATCGTGTTAGAAGCTCATGTGCCTGTATATCATCATCATCATCATCATTGTGCAGCCGTAGTGTCCCGTGGTTGGGCGAAGGCCTCAGCATGTCGTTTCCAAATCTGCCTGTCTTGCACTATCCTCTGCCAGATAGTGCCCTTCCAGTACTCGTCTGGTTCGTCTCTCCACCGTCTCGCCGGTCTTCCTCTAGATCGTTTCACTTCGTAATATCTCAAGGTTGTGATACGCGATGTCCAGGTTGTGATACGTGTATGCTCGGTTGTCTCGTAGTCTGCTGGTGTGCCCTGTCCATGTTCACTTCTGTCTTCTGATTTGTTCTATCTCGTCTATGACCTTTGTCTTCTATCTTACCCATATATTTATTTTTCTGTCCCGATATTTGATGTTTAACATACTTCTTTCCATCTTTGAAGACTTGTCTCTTCAAGCAGGTTCCAAAGTTACCCTTGAAGATGTCCCGGTGTTTGGCGAAAGTTGTCCAGCCGGCGGTGATCCTTCTTTGAATCTCCTTGTTTTCGTTTTTGTCTCTGATACTGTATCGCTGTCCCAGATAGACGTAGCTTTCAACGTTCTCTATCTGTGTCGTGTTGATATATATTGGTGTGTCATTTTCTAGCATCATTTTTGTCTTCGAGATGTTCATCCATAGACCTTGTTTTTCACTTTCATCAGCTAGCTCCTGCAGCATGTTTTGTAGTTCTTGCGGTGTAGTAGCGCATATGAGTATTTCGTCGGCGAAGCGAAGATGGCTGAGATGTTCTCCGTCTATCATCAAGCCTCTGGTTTCCCAGGTCAGTCTTCGGAATATGCTTTCGAGTTGCCGTGAACAGCTTGAGCGATATGGTGTCACCCTGTCGTACTCCTCTCTTGATGTTGATCTTTTTGCTCTTTTTGTGTACGTGGATTGTCACCGAGCTGTTGGTGTAGATGTCTTTCAGGAGATCGATGTACACAACTTCTATCCCCTGTTCTTGAAGGGAGGTCAGTATTGCTTGAGTTTGCACCGAGTCGAAAACCTTTTCGTAGTCGACAAAAGCGATGCAGTGCGGGATATTATATTATCGGCACTTCTCTTTCAGTTGGTTTACGACGTCTACGTGGTCTGTCGTTGAGTACCTGCTTCTGAATCCTGCTTGCACTCGTGGTTGGTTTTCGTCGAGTGTCTTCTCTAGCCTATTCGTTAGTATCTTTGTGAGTAATTTGTAGATGTTTGATAACAGACATATCGGTCTGTGGTTTTGTTAAGTCTTTCTTATTTCCATTCTTGAAGATAATCACCATCTTTGCGTTCTTCCAAGCGGTGGGTATTCGTCTTTCATATTTAGTATACAGCTTAGCCAGTGTCTTCGAGATTATATCTTCTCCTGCTTTTAATGTCTCAATGCTTACATGGTCGTTGCCTGAAGTCTTCCATTCTTCATATCTCTTTGCGCTGCTTCCACCTCCCATGGTGTTATCTCTGGTACTTCTTTCGGGTCGGTGTGAATTATGGTACTCTGTTCACTGTCGTATAGCTCGGTGTATAATTCCTCTATTCGTTCCATGATCATATCTTGGTCTTGTATTTCTCTACCCTGCTTGTCTAGAAGTGTAATCAGTCTGTCTCGGCCTAGTGTCTGTGTTCTTCTTGCTTTGTTCCGGCTCTTTGATATTTCTCGTATGATCTCTTAATTGTTCGTACATTCTGACGTCCTCCTTCGCTTTCTTTTTGATGGTCTTGCATATTTCTGCGTACTCTATTTATTTTTTACGGTCGCCGTTATCCACCATTTCTCGTCGTTTCTTCATTAGTGCTCGTGTTAGTGATGATATTATCGTCCCTACATGCCTGTTGATTGCTTTGGCATCACTTGTCGCACTTAGTTGGATCATCTCAAAGATGTTTTCGCTGATGGTGTCGATGTCGTCTAGTTCCTGTAGTGTCTCGAATCGATTTCGCAGTTCGAGTTGGAATTCGATCTTTTTTCTTCCGATTTGTATGGTATCTACACTCGGTGGTCTCTTGTTTATTAATTTCTTCTTTCAGCCTTGACGTCCAGTTTGATGTTGCTCATTACCATTCTGTGGTCACTTCCGATGTTGACTTGGCTGATGACAGTTACGTCAGTGACCATGTCTGGCCTGTTTGTCAGGATGTAGTCAATTTCGTTCTTCTTTCTCCATTTGGGCT
>CM034533.1:54602521-54737059 GCA_020002185.1 Paraescarpia echinospica | reverse complement strand
GAGAGAGAGAGAGAGAGAGAGAGGAGAGAGACAGACAGACAGACAGGCAATTTTTTTTAGATAGAGAAACGTTGCTATAATTACATTAATAAATCTGGAAAGATCTGTCAACTGTTTCACTTTATGTACATTACTTCTGGTTCATTTTCAAAATATTAGGTTTGATTCTAAAGTATTTCTTTATGTATGTTGATCTTTCTTCTGCCATTGATGGACATACAAGTACATAATGATATTCATCACCTTGGTCTCCATTGTTGCATACATAACAGAGCCTCTGATCATTTTCATGGAGATACTGACCAGTAGAAATAGGTAACTTGTGATTTCCACAAAGAAATATACATCAATGGATTCTGTCAGATGGCCTCAAGTAGATTAAATACTTATCAAGCCCTAATTTTTAAATATGTTGTAGTTTGAACACAGCCAATTTATATGAATTTCATTGTGCCATGTTTGTATGTTATTATGTCTTTCATTTTAAGTTCTAGGGTGTGCTTCAACCACTTTATATTTCCATGATCATGCCACATGTTATATCGGCCACATCCATCAATGATACTCTTGATATTTAAAATCCATTTTGATTTTAAATTACCTGTGGTGTAGGTTTTTCATCAAACTATACATAAAACTAGATATATCTTGCTTTGTTTGCCTTGACTTAAATATACCCAAAAGTTTATCATTCTCTTTTCTATAATTGTTGTCACACTTTGTCTACCAACTTCTCCATATACCATACAACTTATGGTGTTCCTGTTAAGAATTTTCTATGGTATCTCTCAATCTGTTCTACATTTTGAAAACCCCATATTTCACTACCATATAGCAGAATTGGCATTACAAACTTCAAACAATTCACACTGTATGTAAATCGGTAAATCTAGCTTCCTTGCTTTAGTTGTGCGGTTGAACATTGCATTGTAGCTGTCAGTTATTTCTAATTTGTTTTGTCCAAACAAGAAGTCTGGGTGTGATCTGACCTTTCCACGAGAGAACATAATAACATTTGTTTTACTAGTATTAACATATAGATGCCACCTTTGGCAATACTCGCATGTAGCATTTAATGCAGCATGTAAATCTGCAGGTGTTTCTGTCATAACAATAGTATCAAATAGTAACGCAGGGAGAGGGGGGAGAAGAGACATATAGGCAGACAGACAGACATACAAACTGAGAGAGAGAGAGAGAGAGAGAGAGAGAGAGAGAGAGAGAGAGAGAGAGAGAGAGAGAGAGAGAGAGAGAGAGAGAGAGAGAGAGAGAGAGAGAGAGAAAGAGATACAGACAGACAGAGAGACACAGAGAGAGACAGACAGACAGAGACAAAGGGACATACAGACACGAACATACACCGATGCACATTGCCATACTACATCAGGACAAAACTAAAAATACAATTGCAACGCCATTATTGTTCCTTGCTTCTGCCGTTTATGTGCTAATCATGATTCTTAATTTTTAAAATGGTAGCATCCACTGTTTAATGTTATCCTTGGTGGATATGTTAATGCGTAGAAAAGAGCACACTATTGCAAAAGGGAACATTAATTAAGAATAATATAATTGTACGACATTTGGTGTACAGACTGGCAACAATGGGTAGAATTTGTGACACTAATATTATGTATTGATATGCATCGACCATTTTAAAATTGCATTATGAGAACGTACATAATTACGTTAAATAAAAAATTGTAGTAAGGCCGATACACTCTATATATTTTGTTTCAACTCAGAAAATTATATTGTTACGTATTTGGTAGTAATTTATAAAGAAAACTTTAAAAGTAATGTATAGTTTATCATTTAAGTTATAAATGCACCATTTAGTGGGGGGCATACCCCCCCAATCCCGGAAAATTAGGAGGGTAGGGGACTGAAGACATATAACTGGTTGCCTGATTTATAGAGTGACAAGGTACAGAGGTTATAGAGGTGCCTATGTAGGACCTCCAAGTATTTGGCAAAGAAATTTGTCATCATTCAAATGGGATTGAGTTACCCAAAGTGGAGGAATCCACTGCTTCTGCCGCAGGCGATAAGCATCCAGCAGGGTGCAGTCCAAGAGGTGACAGGGCAACGAATATGTCATCATTCACAATGTGCTTGATGGCTAATGCCTAATTACTATATCAACACAAGGATGCAAAACGATAGTTGCCCTGCAAGATGATTAGTTACTGGACTAATATCAAGTTGCACGTTACGGCCAAAGCAATTTATCTAGTCGATTTTCCACTGGGTAGTCGGACTTTCGTATCGTGAATTAATTAATTTTAATAAGCGACAACGTTACATATGACACGGACATTTTTGTGAAGCTCACTCGACACCGTCGCCAGATTTGTTGTGAAATTATTGGTTGAATGCCAACGCGTCATCACACACACACGCATGCACACACACACACAAACACACACATATATATATATATATATATACATACGTGTGTGAGTGTGCGTGCCTGTCATATCCATCTACTCATTGCTAGCTTGAATGCCGGATGGCCCCCTCCAATACAAAATCCTGCCTACGCCACTGAGGTCCTCATATTTAACTGTTACCCGCTCGATCCTTGTACTCAACAGCGCGATATCGTTTTTCCACCTACACCACTTAATACTCCTGCGGCCCACGGTCTTAGTTTGTTTCTTCTTCTGCATACGCACAACGACCACCTCTGGCTTGTGCTGTGTCGTGACATACTCTTCAGCTATAGCCTTGCAGTCCTTAATCTTCCCTAGTTGCTGCTTCCGGACTATCAGCAGATCCAGTTCCGTCTTGTTGTAACCAGGTGCTCACTGCAGCACGGTTATACCCTACTCTGTCACTTCGCATCATGTACTAGGGCGCCCTTTTTTTAGGGTAGCTTAATTTCAGTGTGACACTCCTTTTTGGCGGTGCGATAAGATTACACCACGAGGTACGTTGGTGAAAGTGGCTGTCTACTAAAGAATCCGTGACATAACAGGGATGATCCAGAGTATGTACCAAACGGTGATGTTACAATTCATCTTGTGCATACACTAGTCGTATATCTATTATAATTCGACCTAAATGTTCGTTAATTTGAGTAATTTCACTGCGTTCCTTATTACCGCTCGCGTCACGTAAGCCAAATATGCTATATATGGTAATGACAATAATGTAGGTATCTGAGTATGTTTAGTTTGTCTACGCTTATTATGTTAGTAAGTGTACTCTAACTCTGTGGCTGTGCATTACGTGTAAACGTATAACCAACATCGTGACTGTTGGATCGATGAGTAATTGTGCAAATCATACCAAGTCGGCTTCGCCGAAAGTTATGGAGCGCCGGCGTTGGCGTTGCAGGAATTATCGCATAATATACATTATGCTGATTGTATTGATACTGAGTCGTGTGTATTGTTGCACCACGGGTACGACTAGTTACTTTTATTTACACGCACGTGAAAGGGACTTTGCTATTTGTATTGTGTGTGATATCACGTGATGACAGCAGTATTTAGTTAGTGACATTGTGAACTTTATCTGTAGGAAACCGTGACGGAGTTGGCAACCCTGTACAGTGTACGCAATAACTGAGTTGTAAGGTATGGCACGTATAATCTTAGCCCAGTTGATGTGAATTGCCAACGGCAACATTGCTAATGTATGCTAAGTTTGAAGTCGATTATGAAATTAGCCAGGTTGTTTACAGGAAGCTGTAAAATAATGTCATTGTTGCATATGTAAGATAAGTTAGCGGAGATAACGTGAAACAGATAATCTATGTCCATTGTCTCTTGACTATGTCTACAGTGTGTGTATGTTCTTGAGGGCTGAAGGGAAGTTGGTATAAGCGACCAAACCCAGCCTGCACAGTATGTAGCAGTATTGCCATCTGGTGTCTCTTAACATACGTTATAGTCGATCTATCAATGTTGACTACTGTAGGGCCTACGATGCATCTGTGTGATATGTTCCACGCGGGATCTCACTCAATGTATGTTTTAGGGCGATGCGACGGGCCCAATAGAGAGTCGAGGACCTGGTCGGGTTGTGTTTGTGGTTGTGTTTGTGGTTGTGTTTGTGTTTGTGTTTGGTATTAATTATAGTTAGTCATCCCATCGTGTGTCTTGATTACTTAATAAAGATTGTAGTTTCTACCGAAAGGTTGTTATTGTTCTCTAACCTCACGAATCTGTTTCGGCCCGTTACATTTTGGTACCAGAAGTGGGGTGGTTATATTTTTAGGCAGTGATAATCTTGGTGTTGGAAAGAAATATGTGTCTTTTCTGAAAACCAAACACAACCCGACCTAGTTCATTCATCGGCAGTCTATCATGGATGAGATGGACGAGATGGAAAACCTGAGAGCTGAGCTGGCATAACTGCGGAAACATTGTGACGACCAAGGGGCTGAGCTACAGCGTCTCACCCGAAGGAACGTCACCATGCTTCCATACAGGGAGAAGAAGCTCCGGAAGTACAGTGGTGCAGAGCCATTCGAGGAATGGGAAGCTGATGCACAGGCAGCCATCAGTGGGTGTGGACTGACCATCGAGGAGCAGACAAGTTTCCTATTTAACAAATTAGAAGGGGATGCAAAACGGGAGATTCTATGTAGGGGTGGGCCCACGAGACTAACACCAGAACAACTAATTAAGGCACTAGAGGAGGTGTTCACAAAGAAGGGTTTGGTGCCCCGATTGCTAAGTAAATTCTGGGCAAGAGACCAATTGTCTGGTGAGTCACTGGCCGCGTATAGCCATGCACTTATGGAATTGCTGGAGAGGATCACGAAGGCAGATCCAAATGAGGTACAGGACGAATGTGCATTATTGCTGAAGAAGTTTTGTGCTGGGGTCGCTGATCCCAATCTCCGATGGGAACTGAAGCAGCAACTAAAGGCAAAGCCACGGGCGACCTTCATAGAACTGCGAGAGACTGCTCTGCGATGGGCAGAGGAGTGTGCACCGCGGGGTACCACATCCAAGCAAGTGGCAACAACTGCAGCGGTTGATGCTGAGCAGAGTCTAGCGTTGGACGTGCTGCTAAAAATGAAGGACGACCTGTCGAAGGTGGCTGACCAGCTGGCAAAGCAGCAAGGCACCCTTGAACAGCAGGCGGCGGCTATCAGCGCTTTACAGAAGACGGTTCCGTCCACCGCTCCAGCCCCAAGATGTGAACATGGTCAGGGCAGGGTTCCACAGAGGGCATACGGCGGAAGCGGTGTCGTATGCTATTACTGCCAGAAGCCAGGGCACATGAAGAAAGACTGCCAGAAGCGAAGGCGAGATGACGCTGCCAGACTTCCTCCACAACAGCAGCAGGGTTTTCAGCAGGACCTACTGCAATGAGCTCGGTAGTGGGTTCCGGGAAGCAGGGCTCGTCAGTTGTCAACCATCTTGTCACCCGTACCATTGGTCCTCATCCTGTCATCAGAGCTACAATAGGTGGAGTCATCGTAGATTGTTTGGTGGACTCCGGAAGCCAAGTATCGATGGTCGAGGAGAGCTTCTTTAAGCAGCACATGCAGCCTCGGTTCCCGTATGATGGAAACACTTGTTCGTGGCTGACCATAACAGCGGCTAATGGCTTAACAATTCCATATGTGGGCGTAGCGGAGATGGATGTTGAAACCGATGGAGCTACAATCGAACGTCGAGGTATCATCGTTGTGCGCAGGCCTCCTACAGTTGTGGATGGAAAGAGGGTACCTGGCCTCCTGGGATCGAACGTTCTGCAGCACTTCCCGGAATTCAGGAGCCTTCTCAACAAGAAGGAGACCGGATTTGTGAGAGTTGCTGGCACGAGCGATATAATGATACCGGCCAATAGCCAATCTGCAGTCGCAGTAACAGCACCTGCCCTTGGAGATTCAGTGGTAGAACCGTTGAGCTCGCCATTGCCCGGCAACATCATACTGCCGTCATCAGTGGTACGAGCGTCAGGTACATCAATATCGGTGACAGTGTACAATCCCAGAGCGATGGACGTTTGGTTGCGTCCTAAGACCAGGTTAGGCATCATATCCAGTGTGGCAGTAGAAGACGACAACATACAAGTCGATCTGTGTAACGGGGGAATCAGCGTACGGGTCAATGAAGTCAATCACGTAACACATGACACCAGGCGGATAGAAGGATTGGATATATCCGGCCTAGACGATCATCCACTCCAAGGGAAAGTCGCGGAGTTGTTCGAGAAGTACCGAAGTGTGTTCGCCACAAAGCATGATATTCCTGGGAGATTCCGCTCCGTGCAGCATCACATACCCTTGGACGGTGGACACGTACGAGCTCAACCGTACCGACGAGTGCCCTGGACACAAATGGAGGAGTTGCGGCAACATATCAGACAACTGTTATCAAAAGACATCATACGACCCAGCACCAGTCCTTACTCAAGTCCTGTGGTGCTCGTGAGGAAGAAGTCCGGTGAGCTGCGAATGTGCGTTGATTACAGAGGACTAAACGCGAGAACGATAAAGGATGCTTATGCTTCAGCACGATGGATCTTCAGTCAGCTTACTATCAGGTGGAGATCGCCGAAGAGGATAAAGTAAAGACTGCTTTCACTACGCCAGTGGGGCTGTTTGAGTTCAACAGGATGGCATTTGGACTTTGTAATGCACCCGCGACGTATCAGCGCCTGATGCAAGACATGTTTCGCGATGACATATTCCGCGTCCTTCTCGTATATTTGGATGACATTCTAGTGTACTCCCGGTCGGTGGAAGAACACATAGAGCGCTTGGAGATGGTCTTCAGGAAGCTGCAGGAACAGGGACTGAAGCTTGAGCTGAAGAAGTGCAAGTTTTTCCAGAAGAAAGTTACCTTTCTTGGCCATGAAATATCAGCCACTGGAATAGCAACTGCCACGGATAAGATACAAGCGGTGACAGATTGGCCTGTGCCGAAGACGACGAAAGATGTCCGCTCCTTCCTTGGCTTCTGCAGTTACAATAGACGATTTGTGAAGGGCTTCGCTCAACTCGCTAAGCCACTACACCAACTCTTGTCGGATTGTGAACCTGGAAAGGCATGTAGGAGGCGGAAGTCTGTATCAGTCGAAACGCGTTGGAGTGAGGATGCTAGTCTCCAGCATGCGTTTGATACGCTGAAGCATGCCATGACGAACACGCCAGTACTTGGTTTCGCGGACTTCAGTCTGCCGTTTGTGGTCGAGACAGATGCCTCAAATGATGGTCTCGGAGCCGTGCTATCACAGGTACAGAATAGGAAGAGCAAAGTCATTGCCTATGTAAGTAGAGGACTACGCGGCGGGGAGAAGAACATGAATAACTACAGCAGTAAGAAACTGGAGCTGCTTGCACTCAAGTGGGTCGTTGCAGAAAAGCTGCGTGATTACCTGTATGGCGCACACTTTACCGTCTATACCGACAACAACCCTCTCACTCACGTGTTGACCCAGAAGAAATTGCCAGCCTTAGAACAACGTTGGGTGAATGCATTGGCGAGTTTCAACTTCGACATCAAGTACCGGCCGGGGAAGACCAACGCCAACGCTGATGGGCTGTCCAGGAAACCCCACCCGATTGAAGAGACTGACGTGATATCCAGTTGCATGGCGTCGGCATTGACCTGTACTGCATTGCCCATGGCGCTGCAGAGCACGATAATGCACAACACTCAACTGGGAGAGGATGTCAAGTGTTCCACCGTAGATGTGTCATCTACACTGCCTGGCTACCAACGAGGAGACATCATACGGATGCAAGCTGAGGATGTAGGCATCTCTACAGTGATGAAATTCCATGAGATTGACAGACGACCTACCCATCGAGAAAGGCAGGAGATACCCAAAACAGCTGCAGCATGGTTAAAACAGCAGCGCAACGTAACGTCACGCAATGGCCTTGCTTACCGCTGCACGAAAGATGTGTCGGGTAACCAAGTTCTACAACTACTGGTCCCGGAATGTTTCCAGAAGGAGGTACTACAGGGGCTGCACGATAATGCTGGTCATCAGGGTGGTGAGAGAACAGAGGCTTTGATCAGAGAGCGGTTCTACTGGCCCGGCATAAGGACGTCTGTGATTGAGTGGTTAGCAAGCTGCAAGAGGTGCACTTTAGCTAAGATGCCCTACAAACCAGTGAGAACACCCATGGAGAGCATCCTCGCTACCAGACCATTGGAAGTGGTCTGTATGGACTTTACGAAGTTGGAACGAGCTGGTGGCAAGGAAGACGTACTTGTGATTACGGACGTGTTCACAAAGTTTACCGTGGCGGTAGCTACGAAAGACCAGACTGCACAGACTACCGCCAAAGCATTCGTCCATGAATGGCTGTGCAAATACGGGACGCCCGCGAGAATCCATTCTGACCAGGGCGCAAACTTCGAAGGCAAAGTCATTCGCCATCTCTGCACCATGTACGGCATGAAGAAGTCACGGACCACCCCGTATCATCCACAAGGGAACGGTCAAACGGAAAGGTTTAACAGGACGCTACATGGCTTGTTGCGCAGTCTCCCAGAAGAGAAGAAACGAAGATGGCCGGAGTACTTACAAGAACTTGTCTACTCTTACAATGTCACACCACATACGTCAACAGGGCACAGTCCTTTCTATTTGATGTTTGGACGGCATGCCAGACTACCGGTGGATCTACAGTTTGACGTTGACATGCCGGTAGAAGGTGGGAATGACGATCCAGAGTCTTGGGTGAGTCTCCACCAGCAGCGACTACAGGAGGTCTATGCCACTGTCAACAGGCGTCTCCAACAGGCTGCCACAACAAGAAAATTTGCATTCGACCGCAAGGCTACGGATCAGCCAATTCCGATCGGTACACTTGTTTACGTCCGGAATCACCCTGCCGGACGAAACAAGATCCAAGATGCGTTCAAAGACCGAGTGTATCGCGTGGTTAGTAGGCATGGACAACACAACGTATACACAGTGGAGCCAGCGGACGGGTTTGGCCTTCCACGTACTGTTGGCCGGGCTGAGCTGAAGATCACCGAGCGTCCGTTGTTCCCGGAAGACATACAACCCGCACGATCTCGATCAAGAGCGACCACTCCTCGTATACGCTGGACGAGGCCTTATGCACGTGACTGCTCGTCCAGTTCCGATGACGGTGTCATAGCAGTGGCGGATGCGTGGTCAGCGACTCCCCCCAATGTCTCTCCATTAGTGAGTTCTGTGACGTCCAGTAGTGACACGAGTGATGAAAACGAGGTCGTTCCTCGGCGTAGTGGTAGGCGCACTGCTGGATATCATTCCAACGTACACAGGGAACCACGTTCTTGTAGACATCCAAGGGCAGGTCACTGCAACAACTGTAACGTCCGGTTGAGAGTAGAGGATAGTGTGTTATGGTGATTAACACATGTAGTTGTGGCTATAATTGGTAGTTGTGTTAGTTACTGACTTTTAATTTCATGAATCTCCGAGGAATATTGGAGATTCAAGAGGGGATGGATGTAACCAGGTGCTCACTGCAGCACGGTTATACCCTACTCTGTCACTTCGCATCATGTACTAGGGCGCCCTTTTTTTAGGGTAGCTTAATTTCAGTGTGACACTCCTTTTTGGCGGTGCGATAAGATTACACCACGAGGTACGTTGGTGAAAGTGGCTGTCTACTAAAGAATCCGTGACATAACAGGGATGATCCAGAGTATGTACCAAACGGTGATGTTACAATTCATCTTGTGCATACACTAGTCGTATATCTATTATAATTCGACCTAAATGTTCGTTAATTTGAGTAATTTCACTGCGTTCCTTATTACCGCTCGCGTCACGTAAGCCAAATATGCCATATATGGTAATGACAATAATGTAGGTATCAGAGTATGTTTAGTTTGTCTACGCTTATTATGTTAGTAAGTGTACTCTAACTCTGTGGCTGTGCATTACGTGTAAACGTATAACCAACATCGTGACTGTTGGATCGATGAGTAATTGTGCAAATCATACCAAGTCGGCTTCGCCGAAAGTTATGGAGCGCCGGCGTTGGCGTTGCAGGAATTATCGCATAATATACATTATGCTGATTGTATTGATACTGAGTCGTGTGTATTGTTGCACCACGGGTACGACTAGTTACTTTTATTTACACGCACGTGAAAGGGACTTTGCTATTTGTATTGTGTGTGATATCACGTGATGACAGCAGTATTTAGTTAGTGACATTGTGAACTTTATCTGTAGGAAACCGTGACGGAGTTGGCAACCCTGTACAGTGTACGCAATAACTGAGTTGTAAGGTATGGCACGTATAATCTTAGCCCAGTTGATGTGAATTGCCAACGGCAACATTGCTAATGTATGCTAAGTTTGAAGTCGATTATGAAATTAGCCAGGTTGTTTACAGGAAGCTGTAAAATAATGTCATTGTTGCATATGTAAGATAAGTTAGCGGAGATAACGTGAAACAGATAATCTATGTCCATTGTCTCTTGACTATGTCTACAGTGTGTGTATGTTCTTGAGGGCTGAAGGGAAGTTGGTATAAGCGACCAAACCCAGCCTGCACAGTATGTAGCAGTATTGCCATCTGGTGTCTCTTAACATACGTTATAGTCGATCTATCAATGTTGACTACTGTAGGGCCTACGATGCATCTGTGTGATATGTTCCACGCGGGATCTCACTCAATGTATGTTTTAGGGCGATGCGACGGGCCCAATAGAGAGTCGAGGACCTGGTCGGGTTGTGTTTGTGGTTGTGTTTGTGGTTGTGTTTGTGTTTGGTATTAATTATAGTTAGTCATCCCATCGTGTGTCTTGATTACTTAATAAAGATTGTAGTTTCTACCGAAAGGTTGTTACTGTTCTCTAACCTCACGAATCTGTTTCGGCCCGTTACATTGTGCTGTCCACTTCTTATGTAATCTTATGGCTCTCTCGCTTCTGGAAGAAAGAGTTAGCCACTGCTCAGCCATTTCTAGCCATCAGTTCCACCTGAGCTCGACCCTCTCTATTCCTTACTCCCCACCCGTGCCTGCCAACACTCTCCTCTTCACCTGGTTCCACTACTCCAACATGTGCATTGAAGTATCCCGCAATACACAACATCACCTCCAACTCCACCAATCCCATCACCCTCTCCAATGCATCCCTGAACTCCTCTTTCTCTGCATCCATCCGTCCCGTCTGTGGCCCGTATACAGACATAACACACACCAGATGTTTCCTGATCATCAGCCGTCACTACGAGTCCCTTCCATCGAACCACCGTCTTAATTACTGATCTATTCTGATACAATGATGCCAACTCCATTACTTCTTCCACCTCCTCCTGTGTGCAGTAGCTTGAATCCATCCATCAACATTCTCGCCCCACAGCACCTCCAATCGCCTTCTCTCCACCATCTCCATCACCCTAAGTTAGGGTTAGCAGTTAGGGCCTAACTGCTTTCCCGCTCATTGAACCGACATTCAAACTGCCTAACCGGATTCACATTTGGATCGCTGCCGGCCGGCCGGCCGGACGTTCCCTTTGGACTGCGTTGTCTTTTCGCGGCTGCCAAAGTAGACGGCGCGTAGGTTGCTCCGGACGCGTTAGCCCTTTCGTTCACCGTTACTTCTACCATCCAAGGAGCTATATCTGGCGGCTGTAGCTGAATGCGAGAGTATGAAGCACAAACTACAAAGCACAAACAGTGGCTCCTCAATGCGGAGGCTGGATAATCGAGGCCTAGTCTGCGGAGCGCCTCTAGGGAAGGATTCGGGAAACAGATTACGATCGTGGGCCAAGCGACCGTGAGAGTGTCGTTTCCGCTTGGGGGTGTCGTAGGGCACTGACCGTATCATCGTATGGTCGATTCAGTGCAGCACTTCTAAGATTATGACCAGTTGTCGTTACTAATCAGAGCACAGAACATAGCCGCGTCTTTTGAAATACCAAGTAAGCAACTAAGTTCAGGCCATCATGTGAAAAACCAAGTTTGGCAACTTGTTGCTGGCCATTAAACTGTAGTTCCCCTATTATCGTTCTGATACTTTCTGAAGGCCTGGGGACATCGGTATGACTAAAACTAAAAGGCGCACGACCACGAACGACCAAAATGTATGTAGTGTTGGTAATCAAGCGGGCTGTTGGTGGCATGTAGGAGGTATGTGTGTGCAGCTCGCCAAATTTCAGAAATGTTCTTCACATTGGAGTAAAAAAATTGTATCGTCGCTTGTGGTAACTCGCCGGTTCCATTCGCCAGGTGGCGCTACTGTGCCAAGACTAAATACTCGTCCGGAAGATCGGATAAAATGCCTAAATTGTGTAACTCCTGGGTGAAATACAGACTCAAAATTTGTAATAATGCACACACAAACCATATATATATACCATCAATGGCCAAACTATCTACCAACATATTATATTACATGGTCGTGCATGGTCATTCGTTAACTTCGTGGTCGTGCGCCTTTTAGTCAAACCCGGGGACATGGGGTCTTATGCATGAACCGAGACAACTAATAGTGTGAGACAATGCCATTGTCCGAGACAATAAACGTCAGGACTTCTGTCGTCGCAAAGTTGGTATGCATGGAACGGACATTAGACCGAGACGATAAAGTCAGAGACTAAGTTTAACGCGATCGTCCCGACGTTTGGGGTTGGGCTAATTTTAGACGAGGGGATCCCGGGAAACCGCAAATAGTTTTGTGAAGAGCGCAGGCGCCTCCCTTTACTTCCTTCCGGGTAACATTCGTGTGCTTCTACTAGTTGTTGTAAGGGGTCATGTTCTAGTTAGACTTCCTGAAGAAATGTGCAGTGTATTTTTGAGAAATGATTTTTTTACAAAATTCACATGCTGTGACATAAGTGCATTTGAGTAGGCAGATTTTCATGTGTGATTGTAGAAGGTGTTGACTATCAAATGGTGGATTTCTAGATGATTTGAATAAGTGGAAGGATATTATTTGGTAGCAATTTGCCTGTGTGACCTGTTTGCGGAGTACTGCTTGCCGGCATTTGTAAATATTGACGGGTGTCACACATACAGGCATTTTACGAGCGCTATAAGTATGCATTTAAAAAAAAATCTATCAGCATGTCAATGAGATGATGATAACAGCAGTTGAGAAGTTTAAGACATTTTGTAGGTCACGTTTTCTTATAATCAGACAAAACGTTAATATGGTTGCCAATGGGAAAACCATCTGTGTATTGACCCCAATAAAGCATGCTATTGTCATTGCACAATCATGGAGGATGTGTTTTACTTCAAATATCTTGAAACAATCACTGATAATATATGTATGGCAAAACTATAGTTGAACGGGACAACCCATTTTTGGATATTACAGACTTCACATCAGTCTGCAAGTCCAAATCACAGTGTCGGAACGCATGTCTTATAAGGGGGGGGGGTGTATGCCACTAGTTAAGCCTAAATTTGCAAATCTGTATAAAAATGAACCAATGACATTGCAGCAGGGTGATCCATCAATCTTTTTTGTTTACTTCTGCTAGTTAAACACACTTGAAGATCTTGTCATTGACCCTAATGAAGCCTGATGGCAGTGGCAAGCTGGAGTCAGCTGTATGTAGCAGGAGCATGTTATCAGATACTGTCTACTGACTGGATCTTCTGGCCAATCAAGCAAGTGGCATTGTTTTCTGAATGTCTGCTAATTAGGCAGTGTAATATTATGTAATTGAACTGCATAAGATGTCTGGCCTTTTGTGAATTCACACCCTAAGGTGACTTTTTGTTGATATTTACCTTTGCAAATAGGGCACAAGGTCATAAAATCAATATAAATTTGAATGTAACATATAACAACTGGCTGTATTGAATATTCTTATAAAACATATATTGGACTTTCTGGAAAACTGTTATAGGAGTTCATACGTGCCACCTGAGAATGTTGTGCTGGATTACAAATTGTCCAGCAGTGAAGTGCTGATTTTTCTGATGCCTTGCCAAGTTTGGTGGCACCTTTGAAATGTGCATAAAACACAAACACGTGGAGGGATTACCAAAAATAAAATTGCAGTGATTGTAATATTGGTGCCTATAAAATATGTTGGTTTGAACATTTTCTCCAAAATTGCCATGTCTACTTGGGGTCATGTTCTAGTTAGACTTCCTGTTTCATTACAGACGAAGAAAAGTACAGTGTATTTTTTATAATTTTTTTTTAATATAATTCACATGCTGTGACATACAGTGTAAGTGCATTTGAGTAGGTAGATTTTCATGTGTGATTGTAGAAGGTGTTGACTGTAAAATGGTGGATTTCTAGATGATTTGAATAAGCGGAAGGATATTTGGCAGCAATTTGCCTGTGTGACCTGTTTGCGGAGTAATGCTTGCCAGCATTTGTAAATATTGACGGGTGTCACACATACAGGTATTTTACGAGAGATAGAAGTATGCAATTTTTGTTAAAATCTATCAGCATGTCCATGATATGATGATAACAGCAGTTGAGAAGTTCAAAACATTTTGTAGGTCATGTTTTCTTATAATCATACAAAACGTTAACATGGTTGCCAATGGGAAAACCATCTGTGTGTTGACTCCGTAAACACGGAGCTTAGAAGCAGGGCTGCCTACCATTCCTAATTTTCCGTAAGTAATAAAATATATTTAAACACATTAATTAGACACCAATTGCTTGTGTATTCTGTTGAAAATAGCATTTTTAGTGTATACCTTCAATGTCGGTGATGAAGGATGATTTTCTTAGGCTCGGGCCATATTGGTCATGACATGATTGATGAAGGGCAGATCTGCATCACAGATTTCCTGAAATTGAAAGAATAACTGAAGTTGTTGATGGCAAGTTTTTTCTAATTTAGTAAAATGCGGTTTGATGAGAATGGCATTGTACTTGTCTACATTTAATTACATGTGATTGTCACATGTCCTTTGTCACTGGTCAAAATCCACATCCTTAATTTTTAAATTGTAAAAACTAAAAAGCTCCCCCCTTCTGATGTTTGAGTAGTGTGACAAGATGTCATGAAAAAGGGACAATGACATGAAACTTGGCCTACACTATAGGCATTTTTATCAGAGCTAGTAGCTCTGGTGTTATGACAAACAATATTAATGCTATGCACATGTGGCAATTTGTTTTTCTTTCAGTAACATAAGTAGGCCTACCAGATTCTTAGTTTTATAAATTATGGAAACATTGTTTACCTGACAAAAGTGACAATACATATCTAATAAAATATTGGTTACTCGAGAATATGTAGTATGTCCCGCTCTTGAATACTCGTATTTTAATTGATTGTGATACTTAGAACAATATGAACAATGAGATACTAAATGCTCCCTATGTGACTATGACTCGCACTTGCGCACAGACTGTATTGCAAATGGCGAACACAACAACGTACCAGTTTGAACATGTTTCTTTATTGTTTGTCATGTTTACAAAGTTCAGTAAAGTGACGTAAAACAAATAGACAGAGTTCTTATCTATAAAGAAACATCGTGACGTTAATTGTACACCACTGACATTGGAAGCATGTGCGTGCACTAGGACTATTTGAGCCGGAAACGCCAATCGACGATAGACCTACCACACCGCCAATTGGACAATACAATCTTTCAAAATGAAGATGAAGTGTCCTATCGTGGGTTGTGAATTCGAGACAGCAGAAGCTGAGGATGGCGCCATCATCGCTGCCCTCCTCAACCTTCATGCCAGTTCGCATGCAGCTTCTACTCACGCCGCCACTACCCAGGCTACTCGAGCAGAGAAACTAAAACGACCAACTATATCATCGGCCGGATCTAGCGAGGAGTGGGCATATTTCGAGACCCGATGGGACGAGTATCGCAGGGGCACCAAGCTCACGGATGGAGATGTAGTGGTCCAACTGCTGGAATGCTGTAGTGACGAGCTCCGAAAAGACCTCATACGTGCGGCTGGGGGCAGCCTATCCAGTAAGTCAGAGCAAGATGTTTTGACGGCCATAAAGATGCTGGCGGTGCGCAGGGAGAATACCATGGTTGCCCGTGCAGCGCTGCACAACATGCGACAAGATCGTGACGAGGCTATCCGATCATTTGGAGCCAGAATAAAAGGCCAAGCGGGCATATGCAATTATGTCACACAGTGTCCCTCATGCGCAGCCGACATCAACTATACGGATGCCATACTTCGAGATGTACTCTCCCGAGGCATAGCTGATCAAGAAATACAACTCGATGTACTCGGGGATCAGAATCAGGATATGACTCTCGAAGAAGTGCTAAAATTCGTGGAGGCCAAAGAATCTGGCAAGCGCTCAGCATCCAGACTGCTGAACTCGCAAGGTGCAGGATCGGTGAGTAGCACATACCGTCGAGGAAAACAACAGGATGTCCGAAATAGGATGACTGACTTAGGCCTATGCGGCTACTGTGGTGAAAAGGGCCATGGTAGAAGTGCTCCGTTCCGCATCAGAAAAACCGAGTGCCCCGCCTACAATCATACATGCCAGTACTGCAAGTTGCAACATCACCTGGAAAAAGTATGTCGCAACAAGGAGAGATCGAAGGCTAAGCCCCAAAGGACTGATTCGGGTGAGTGTGAAGGCGCGGTATTCGATGCATTATGTGCTGCTACAGAGATTGGTCATGAGCGCGGGAGGCGTTCCATAATCCTTGACCATCACCTCTATAACAACATCTGTGACAGGTGGGCGCAACAAGCCTCACAACCTCAACCATTCATCAAACTAGACATTTGTGCGGTTGAGGAGGACTACAAGGATCTGGGTTTTGAACTGAAAATCCGTACTCGACCCCTATCCTTATCCACCATGGCCGACACAGGCTGCCAAAGTTGCCTCATTGGAATCGGGGCAATCAACCGCCTCGGCCTAGCACGTGAAAATCTCATCCCCGTCTCTGAAGATGCACGCCGCGAATAACAAGGACATCAGAATCCTCGGAGCAGCCATACTTCGGTTCTCTGGCAGAGACAAGGACCAAAACAGACTAGAGACACGACAGGTCGTATACGTAACTGACAGCTCTGACAAGATGTTCCTCAGCCGTGAAGCATGCGTGGCCCTTGGCATGCTCTCTAAAACGTTCCCAACAATCGGAGAGACTCACCATGCCCATACTATTGGCATCTCTACTACCCGTGACTGTCCAAAGCGACAACTACCACCACCATCCAGACAAACTACACCTCCAAGATGACATCACACCCGATGATGATGATCCATCGAACCTGCCTTCAACCATGATGATCCAACATGCATTCCTAGAAGGCATCCGCACGAACGAGGACACCATAGATCACGAGAACATAGATGATGCAGTCAGGAATGCGGCGACCTACGCACTCGAGTCTCTTCAATCCATCACATGGGACCATACAAGACAAGAAACGGCTAGTGATGAGAACATGCACCTACTCATGTCCATCATCGAAAACGGCATGCCGAAGTTCCGCCACGAACTACCTGTACCACTCCGTGCCTACCACCAATTTCGTGAGCACCTTCACACAATAGACAGTGTAGTCATCTACAAGGACCGGATTGTTATACCGCCGAGCCTCCGAGAGGACGTCCTATCGGCACTCCACTCCGCACACCACGGAATATCTTCCATGATGGCGAGGGCCAAATCATCCGTGTTCTGGCCCGGGATAACCCCAGCCATGGCTGCCATCCGCACAAACTGTAGCGACTGTAACAGAATGGCGCCATCGCAGCCCAGCGCTCCACCAACACCCCCAGTGTTGCCGGTTTACCCGTTTCAATGCGTCTGCTCAGACTTTTTCACCTATAAAGGCATCAGCTACCTGGTCATAGTTGACAGGTACTCAAACTGGCCTATTATTGAAAGGACCACAGGCGGTGCAGATGGTCTAATTGACAGCCTACGCCACTCTTTCGTGACCTACGGAATCCCAGATGAACTAGCATCAGACGGCGGCCCGGAATTTACTTCAACAACGACCCACCTCTTCCTCAACACCTGGGGCGTACACCACCGACTTTCATCAGTTGCATTCCCGCATAGCAATTGCAGAGCTGAAATCGGTGTGAAGACCGTCAAACGCCTCATTACCAACAACACTGGTACCAATGGTGAACTCGATACAGATGGGGTCCAACGCGCGATTCTTCAATATCGGAACACACCTGACCCAGATACAAAGCTATCCCCAGCGATGTGTGTATTCGGACGACCGATCAAGGACTTCATACCTATACTACCCGGTAGATACAAACCACACGAGACCTGGCGAGAGACACTCGTTGCTCGAGAAGAGGCCCTGAGAAACAGACACATGAAAGCCGCTGAACACTGGTCAGAACATACGAAACGACTACCACCCCTCGTCATCGGCGACTTCGTGAGAATACAAAATCAAACTGGCCCTCACCCCACGAAGTGGGACAAAACGGGCCAGGTCATCGAAGTACGTCAATTCGACCAATATGTATAAGAATATGTATAAGAAAACTGTATCACCGGCAGTGGCTCCAACGGCGTCAACAGATGTCGCTCCAACACTCGAGAACATTCCTACCCCTACCACGCCAACACGCGTCTCACGATATGGCCGTAACATCAAACCACCGAAATGGCTGGCAGACTATGAAACCTAAGAGACAGTCTCCCTCACTATAGACTATTATTTACAGTCTAAAATAAGTGATGAAGACTTGGGGGGAGATAGAACAATATGAACAATGAGATACTAAATGCTCCCTATGTGACTATGACTCGCACTTGCGCACAGACTGTATTGCAAATGGCGAACACAACAACGTACCAGTTTGAACATGTTTCTTTATTGTTTGTCATGTTTACAAAGTTCAGTAAAGTGGCGTAAACAAATAGACAGAGTTCTTATCTAATACTAATATTATTTACTCATATTAAAAATTGCCTTGACCCTTGTTTAAGAGTGACATATGATTGTTCAACGACGGAAACGTGCTTTGCAACAACAATAACAAATTGCATTTATGGAAAGGTCTATACTAGTATAGATGTGTTTGAAAGATGCAATGCCAATGGGACCGTTTGTTGTCTTTCCTACAACTATTACAACTCAAGTCAAGTAGGCCTACAACTACATAGACAGTCAGACAAAAATTTGAATTATATATGCTTTCATCACTATCACCGATTTGTCTCAACGGCGATATGGTACCAATAATAGACCTAACACCTTTTCTGATGTTCTAGTAAAATGCATCGTCCGAAAATCCTGTTTGCGTAGGGCCTAATATTTCATTGAACATGGTAACTCTTGGTTTGGACTATCATACTTCCAGTGACTATATCCGACTAACAACATATTTAATGAAAGATCCAGCGATATCTCAAAGATAAAGTTTATGATGCTGTAGGTAACCAAGTGATAGATTGGACACATGTTACTGTCACATTCACAGACACTGTATTCACAGTAAAGTTTGATAATAACTACTCTGAATCGAGACTTACCTGAACAGTGGTTTGGTGGAGTTGATTCTTTTTGATTAACGAATTCATTGTGTTGCTGTTGTGGTGCTAGAATGCAATAATTGGTCTCATCAACTCATCTGATCACATAAACACAACGCCAATGGCAGCCATTAGTTACAAAATAGTCAGAGACAACATTGTTTAGGCCAGCAATATCGTGGATCTAAGAATCATGTCGTTTCGTCCCACAGAAAGTCCGAGACTTCTAGTTGTCTGCATTCATGCATAGCAATTGTCCCGTCAAAGTCCTGACATTCGCACATAGTCCAAGACAACACTCATTGTCTCGGTTTATGCATAAGACCACTGACTTCTTCTCCCGGTAATCCACTACTGTCACAACTGACGAGTTCGTGGATGGTGTGGTGTTTGTTGCGTGCGCCAGGTGTGCGGGCGTGCAGTGCAGGTTGTGACTGTTTATAAAATCATGTGCAAGTGCAAGTTAAAAACAAACAGGGGTCACTCTTAGTTAGACTTTGTTTGTGGCATTGTCAGCAAGGCACTGCTTGAAAGCATCTAGAGAGGGAGATTGAACTGATTGGGCGGTTAGGTTGTTCCAGGGTAAGGAATGTTGGAAAGCCTGTGTTCGAGAACGTTCAACTGTTAATTGTGCCCCTCAGCTAAGAGTTCTGTCGTGCAGTAGGTACGTGCTGGCTTTGTGTGACAGTATAGGTTGGCAGGGATGTCAACGAGGCTGTTTTGAATTTTATACATCATGTTCAGCCTTGCCATACATCTGCTCTGTTCCAGGGACTGCCATTGCAATTGGTGGAGCATGGAGGTTGAGCTGCGCCGCCAGTGACCATAAATGTACCTGGCAGCACACCTTTGTACCATCTCCTGTTTGTTGATGTTTCACTTGGTGGTAATGTCCCAAATGGCAGAAGCATACTCTATTGTTGGTCTGATTTATGTTTGATAGCAGTATGATTTAACTGGTCTGGGGCAGTTGCTGGTGTTGCCTTTAAGGAAGGCAAGGGTGCTATTGGCTTTCTTAGTGATGGTGTCCATGTGGTGGTTCCAGGACAGTTTGCTATTGATGTTGACACCTAGGTACTTTGCTGTGTTGTGTAGGTGTTCTCCTGTAGATGCTGCCAATTGCCTAGCTTTCTGCTGTTTTGATTTGGGGATATGGTCTATGGCTAAAGCTAATTTGTGGTCATGAATGAAATATTCTGAGAGAATGGGTTTAGTTTTGTTGGTGATTCTTAAGATTTCACATTTGTCTGGGTGGAAGCTCATGATCCAGGTCTTCTCCCATTCCTGGAGCCTATTGAGGCGCACTGAGTCTTCCACGCTGCTGATTCTGCGATACAGTAGGCTGTCATACAGTTTGATGTCACGCAGTATGGTATATCATTGATCTAAACAAGAAACGGCAGAGGTCCTAACAGAGTGCCAAAAGATAAGACAGTACGACTTTTGTCAGCATGCCTGTTTCTGTCTCGGGTCCTGGCACAACGTCTTGACATATAGCTATAAGAGATGGCAACTGTGTAGAATCAGGGCCCGCCTTGATTTTACCATTATATAATAATTAACTATTAAATATATAATGGTCTTGTCGTCGATTGTGTCAACGATATAAACATACCATTTTCATAAAAATCTGAAGAAACATTTGCGAAATACATCCATATTGTAACTCTCTGCCACTTATTTGTGCCATATTCTGCAAATAAATTGTCAGAAAATTTGGCTTTATTTAAATATATAGTTTCCATATGAAAACAGCGCTGCACGAAAAATTTGGTGACAACATTTATCGTGCTAGCGGTTATAACCAATAAAAAAGATATGTTGATGCATGTCACATAATTGCCTAGGGAAGTCACACTCAATTCTCATTAGTCATACACAGAAATCACAAGATTTGGTAGCATGCTTTCTGAAGTGGGTCGAACGACGGCCCCGTAACTGTAACTACGTGTTTGCCTTCATTTAATGCTTCGGCCCTCGGTTCAAACGATGTGATGTCAATGATTTATCAGTGTGTTCATTCAGTCATTCCACATCTTTTACACAGAATCAAATCAATTAATTTTCATTTGTCATTACAATTACACTTTATACTGCACACATTAATTAATTAATTACACAACTTACAGTTACACCACTATGAGTCTATGTTTACAATTAAAGATTACACAACTTACAGTTACACCACTATGAGTCTATGTTTACAATTAAAGATTACACAACTTACAGTTACACCACTATGAGTCTATGTTTACAATTAAAGATTACACAACTTACAGTTACACCACTATGAGTGTGTTTACAATTAAATATTACACAACTTACAGCTACACCACTATGAGTCTATTTTTACAATTAAAGATGCATTAAGATTTATAAATAGACGGGCCAAAAATGATAGTTTGTAAAACTGTAGTGTCGGTCATGATGTAGAATTGAAGAAAAAATATCTTCGTATTTTTAATGAAATTGATAACAATCATAAACAAAATTAAATTGGAATTGAAGTCAATAAGTAAGGTGCACATATAATTTGTTATAGTGGAATATAAAGTTTTTGTACGTTGATTATATCTTCAGTCGGCATACATTCTCGGTCGGAAGCCTCCAGTTAATATCCACAAGTAATTAAAAGGCCATAATCCTTTTGTTTGTTTAATTAAACCAGGAACTCCGTGAAAAATGCCTATGTTGTTCTCGGAAGAGACAGTTCTAAGAGTTATCTGGCTAGCTATGAATCTATGATCGACTTATTAAAAAGATTTATATTTAATTAATTTGAAAAAATTATTTAATTAATATGAAAAACCAAAACACATTTGCACTGGTGAAATGATATTTTTTTGTAAACAATTTACTGCCACCTTGAATAATGCAACAACAAACATTTCCTGCAGCCAGAACGGCCATGGGGGAAGCAGCTGAGCACAGGTTCATGTCAGATCTTCCCTGCTGCTTCATCTCACCCATAGGTCTTCTCCAGGTGCCCATTGGTCTGGCTCTAAGGAGCGACTGAGATAAAGAGAACATATTAAAAATTAGGAACATATATGGTCAGTTTAATACTGGTAAGAACAGTCGCAGTGATCAGTATTCTGTGTTATTGATCTGTTTCTCTGGCTGCCCCTAGGGATGTCATCAGACAAGTCCCGGTTTCTTCTATTGTACGGCTCACAGACAGGGCAGGCTCAGGGGATAGCAGAAGAGGTTGCAGACAGGGCCACAGAACAAGGGCTCACTGCTGAGTTACACTGTCTCGGCCTCACAGAGAAACGGGTAGGTGCCAAGTACAATCACCAAGCCCTTAGCCAGAAATAATTTGTTTGCCTGTCTTAAATAAATCAAAAGTGTGCCTTTTAGCATGCGAACGGCTGGTGTGGAGGCCTTTCACATCAGTCACTGCCATTATTGGCCAGCTTAGTTTGTTCAATGACAAACCAGATTCTAGTGTCATTTGACCCATTTATTTAATTAACACTGATCCATTTGATTTATTTCACTACTAGTTGTGCAAATGATTGGGCTCCTAGTGTCATTAAGACATGTCTAGACTCTAGAGGCCAGCTGGCTTGCTCTAAATTCCACTAGTCTTTTTTAATTACCCATTTTGGCCAGTCATCTGACAGTCTTGAAGATGGGCAGAAAGTTCTCTTGCTAAGCCCCTTAAGGTAGCTGCACTGGCTATTATGTCAGTTGATTTCTTTATTTTTTTTCATAGAACATTAGTAGGTGTCAGTATGAACATGTGTACTATTAAAAAAACCAAGGCACTATCGCCACATGTCACCAATCAGTCCTTTAAAAACTAGTATTTTTAGTGTGTCTGTGGAAAGTCCCTTCAGATTCTTGGAAACTGACTATGTTTCCATAGTGACGATCAGGTGTGTGTCAGCCCAGTTCAAACATAAATTCATTCACCATGAATGCAGATCATAATAGCCTGGTTATTCACATGCCACTATGCTGTTGTATTAATTACCTAAATACATCACGCTGTCAAATCACCAAATACTGGCCGTAGTTTTGTTTATTCTCCATAATGCCGACCTCAGCCGCCATTTGCAATGACATGTGACTGACCCCAGCAGGTGTCAATCAATCTTGTCCACCACAACTAGTTCAAGACATGGCCCTTCGTAACACAATATCATGAGACAACTTGGCGGGAAAACCTTGGGGGGAAATCTCAGTAATAGAATGTCTGTCAAATTGTGTTGAAATAAGCCACATGCCAGTAAAAAAGTCACATTTCTAAGCAAAAAACAAGCATCTGGTGACAGTTGTATTATTAGTAATAACCAGGAAGTATTACTTAATGTAACTTTTTATAAAAAAAACCTACAATAATTTCAGAGCCATAACTTGGCATATGAACTCAACTTAATATGCATTTGTTTACAAAACATCCCATGTGAATGTCAATAACATGTTTGTACTTACAACCATACAAATTTTTCTTTTGGGGAGTTTCTCAAAATGAAATAAAATGCCATTTTAAGGTGATTTTAGAAATATTTTTTAATTGTCTTTAAACACATTTAAATATCTCTAAACAACATAAAAAATCAATTCTTTTTGGTCTGGAGTATTGTTTAGTATCTGAGGCAAACTCTGAAAAAAAATGGTTAGCTTATCTTCAAAACTTATATTAGAAGTGATTAATTCAAAAGAAGCATATAATAGCCGGTGCAGCCACCTTAAGTGCTTTTGTGTGCTGTTGTGGAGTAATGAGAACTTCTGTGCATATAAAAGTAAAAAGGTACTGGTAAGCTCTTATACAGTGCAATATCCACTTTGCAGCCAGGTATTCATTAATACCACTGAGTGAATTTATTGATATGCCAACTTTGACGTATTGTGCCAGTGCATTTCTTCCGAGATGAAGAAGAACAAGAACAAGAAAGTTTATTTTGACCCCGATATACAGTGTGTATAACAATAAGCATTAACATAAACAATATGAAGGCATATAAATTCAATATATATATATATATACAAGTGCCATGTAATGTGTTTTAAAGGGAGTCAGTGACTCCTATTAAGACTAACAGTCGCATTCATAGGAGCCACTAAAATCATTGTTCAACTAATTTATACGAAAGAAGTGCGATGTGCAGAAGAAGAAAGAAAGAGCAAAAATAGTTTGCACGGTTTTGCATGTGTACATATGCATGTATTCTAATACAAAACCGTGCAAACTATATTTTCTGTTTGTGATAACATATTATAATAAATTAATGATAGTTGTCACACGTACACATCAATGTACTTGCATATTCATACATGCGTTTATATACCGTACATACATAAATACATACACATTTGTGCATATATACCTAGCACATATTACACACATATTACTGATTCTGTTGCCTTTAATTGCATATGTAACAGTTAAGGATTGTACACATATCTGCATATTTTTGTAATATGATTTTTTTTGCATAATTTATAAAACCTTGGAAACTACATGTTCCAATCTTCTCTGTGACTAATTTAGGGGTATTGTTAATGATAAGTGGCAAGTTACATCTAAGGCATCTTTTAGCAGATTCGTGTTTTGTTCTGAATGAGTGTAACTTTGTTGTCCTCCCAGTGTTGTAATTATGAACGGAAGCATTAGGGCTTAGTTTCCAGTTTAATAAGTACCGGTATGCAGGTAAGTCTTGAAGCACGTATTTAAAATAGAATTTAAATTCATGTAACTTTAGTATGTCATCTACTTTTAAAACATTCATTTTTGAAAAGAGGTTCACTATGAGAATTGTATTTACTTAGAGTTAGACTTCTCATAGCTTTCTTTTGTATTTTTAACGTTCGGCTGCCTTGTATTCCTACGCCATAATGCAATAGTTAATATGAGATAATAATTTTAATTTCTAGAGGAAATACATGTTTTAATGTATTTAGGATACATACAGTTTTGGAACACTCATTTTATGTTTTCAATATGTTTTTTCCAATTTAAATTTGTATCTAAAGTCGTCCTAAAAAATTTAATTCTTCCACACTTTCAATGATTGTTCCATTGGTGTTGAGCGACAGGTTCTTAACAACTTTATTTGGCTTGTGAAAGGCCATATATTTAGATTTGTTTCTGTTTAAGGATAACTTATTAATGTTTAGTCATTTGTGTATTTTTAGGAGTTCATAATTTATTGCCGATTCAGTACTTTTGTTAGGTAAATTATCATGAAAACAACTGATGGTGCTAAATAAAGTGGTATCGTCAGCATACATAATAAAGTTAAACATTTTACTGGCTTTTGGAAAATCATTAATATATATTGTAAATAACAGGCGACCTAGAATAGAGCCTTGTGGTACACCAATTGTGAATGGTAAGGTAAAATATCGGAATTTTAATTTTGAGATTCCGAGGTCCACTTAACTCTTTCTATGTACATTCGCTTCCTTCGACTGTTTGTCTCTGATTGTCAATGTAGTACATAAAACACAACAGTAGTATATAGTGTTATTTAATTACATGTTTTTCTGCCTTTAAGAGGGCCTTTATCCTTCCTACCTGAGAAAAGTGAGTAGTATTCTCCAGATTGCGCCACCATAATTGTGATCATTTATGTCCTTTGCTGCTCTACTCTATTGGTAAGCTAATTTATGGTAAAGTAACGTGTGTATTATACACTTTTTACTAAACTCTCCATAACACATTTTCCCATTGCCTGTACAGTTTTACCTAGAGCGTGAGACGTGTGCGGTGATCATTGTATCTACTACGGGAGATGGGGAACCTCCTGATACAGTTCTCAAGTTTATGCGTCGACTCCGCAAGAAGACGTTGCCTGGCGACTATATGGAACATCTCCACTTCACCCTGTTAGGTAATATCACCCTATCTGCCGCTAAATTGTGTTTAGTAACAACGGTCGCAATTTGAAGGCATAACCACGGGTGCATGTTAAATAGTAAACAAAACATCCAATTTCAAAACAATCATTATTGGCAATACGGCCGAATTGGGCCGAGTTAACTGCTATACTCTTTGATGTTCAACAATGCTCACTTTCCCACGGTCAACACAGCAGACTTCCAGTTAGAAATTACTCCGCTAATTCTGGGTAGACAAACAGACTACATCCCTTTATTCTTAAATTTCTTCGCAGGTGGCTTGAGTCTACCTTCAGGACTTGACAATAAGGTTTTTGGCCAGTTGCCCAGTGTTTCCCCTGGTATATGACGAGTGAAGTGGGCCACCTCATCATGTTTCTATGCCGCCTTGCCCAAAAATATGCCGAAATTGCTGCATTGTTGCTATTCCATGCGCCCATTTTTGTTATTTTATGTTATATTCAGCGTTGGCGAGCTGTGCGAAATTATGCCACAAAGTCACTTATATTCCTGCAAAATTACAGATTTGTAGCAACATTGTTTAGTCGTCTTAACGTCGCTCAGGGCCAGGTAGGATTTACCTCTTGGAATTAACTTCATTGGACAACGTGAATGACATATCACTTCTCAGTTGCCCAATCACGGAATATTCCTGCAGGATCCCTGGTGTCTCCAATGGTGACACTTTGCGGAGTCTCGACATACTAGCAATCTAGACATTCGTGTAACATGGCACCCAAATGTCAGTAACTGTGTTTGGGAGACATGTGGAACTTGGAGAAAAAAAACAAAGAAAACGGTAACTGAATTAAGATGTCTTTTGCACTCAATTTTACTATTATAGTATGCACCCACTATAAATCAGAATTCTTGTGTAGCTGATGTTGAATTTCTGGTTTATGATGCTGGCACGCTATTGACACTATGTCACTAGTCGGCACTTGTGTCAAATCCGGACCCTTTAGAAGCCCAAATAAAAACTATGCATCTTATTCTCTAGTCGGCACTTGTATCGGATCCAGACCCCTTTGTGGGCTTTGAAGCTCAAATAGCGACCTGATATACACTAGTCTGCACCGCAGCGATTGTGTGTTGCCACATCATGTGTGTAAAATGAGCAATATAGCAGCATATGTTGATACAAACTGGGGTGCTATTTATGCCTCAAAACTGACAAAAGGGCGCAAAGATGCAATGTTCTTAAATGTAAATATGTCTATGATAATGTTGAATGATGGAACTAACTCACTGAGGTATCAAATTTAAAGTTATACTGGCGAAATAGAGGTGGGTCCGGATTCGATACAAGTGCCAACTACTCTATTCAACTAATGTTCTATCCCGTTTTTGGCAAAATAAAGAACACGATTCGTAAGATATCTTTGTGCAAAATATACAATACATATTCCAACAAAGTTGTGCAAACAAACTTTTGGGAAAGTTAGTCTGAGTGAAGTATTTACGAATATAAACCACCAAAGTTCATAATCTTGTAAAAGATGCCTATTGCCCAAAACCATGTATATTAACGGATTATCATCTCCTTGGGCTAGGCAATGATATGTTTGCTTAGAATGTGGATATATTAAACAACTTCCACTGTTTTATAAAAAGACGCTATTTGAGAAACTTTCTTGCAATTAATAGAAACATACGTTTGTGGCATTCCAGAAATGACTGTCCTGGATTTGATGGTGTCAAAATAAAGTTTTACTATTATTTAATTAATTGCATAGAATGCTAGTAACAAATAAAGTATAATCTTTGGAATAGACGCCACCAATAATTATTTAACATCATAATATTATGACATGATAATCATTTAAAGGTGATGATGGGGGAAAGAGTCTTCAGATGATACCACTGTCACTGACTCTGTCAGCGTGGTAACAAGGCCTAGGGTTAGGGCAAGATAAACATCACCACAACCAAGTACCAGTGGTCAAGTGGAAACCACACTTCAACTGAATACCAGTGGTCAAGTGGAAACCACACCTCAACACGATAAAGCAATCATGATTACCGACTTTTATCAATCATGATTACTACATTTACAAATGGTGTAATTGACATGTTTACATGCTGTCTTATTGTTATATATCTTCCCCTCTATATTCAAGAGTATAGGTTGAAATATGCCTTAGAATGCACCATTTTAAAGCTAGTTTAAAAAACTTGGTTAGCCCACCCCTACCACCTCACCCATAATTTTACCCAAGGGAAACACTGCTTGCCAACCGGGCAAGTCACCTTGACATTCTACTTGCCTGACCAGAATTTCTACTTGCACTGAAATCGTTATTGAAATTTATGCAATTTCAATGCATTTTTACACAGATTAAATAAATACGTTTGAAAATGGCATAAACGCCACGGGTATCTTGTCTGACAGGAGACTGGTCCTGTGTAAGACCACAGAATTATTCTTGAATGTAGTGATGATCCGGTTTCTTGGTTATTCATGTTGGGTATATTTACCTCTCAAGAAACTTTTTTATTTTTTCTCTGTATAATTTCGACCGCATCTCGTGGACTTCTTCAGCAGACTGAATTTACGGTCGTGTCACATGTGACACGAGCTGGAGCATGACTGGCTGGAGCTCCTGGCTGATGTCTCTGTTTAGTGAAGGCTTCCCCCTGTAGATGTTAATTGCTTCCTTGATCTTTCTCCTCTGCCAGTTCTCCTTGAGGTCTAAGATTTTCACATCTTTCATCGAACACTGGTGGCCTGTGTTCAACTTGTGTACGCTTATCTCTAATAGGGGTTGGCGACAAATTGAAGGGTTGGATGTTCCACCAGGGAGGAAAATGGTATCATTCGATGTGACAGCCCTGTTCACTAGTATCCCAATGTAAGAGGCAGTATCAATGATCAAGGACCGATTAAACCTGGACACAACACTGAAAGACCAATGTGAACTATCAGTGGACCAAATCACCACTGTTAGAAATCTGTCTAAACACCGCATATCTCAGTTATAATGGAGTGTTCTACAAGCAGAATAAGGGAGTGACCATGGGTTCACTGGTGTCCCTGATGTACATAGAATATTTTGAAGAAAGAGCCATCAGGGAAGCACCTCACCCTCCAGACATCTGGTTGAGATATGTGGATGACACATTCACATTGCTACAAGGGAGTGAGGTAGAACAGTTCACACACTATCTGAATTCAATGGACGATAACATCAAGTTCACAGTAGAACCAGAACATAACAACACACTAACCTTTCTAGACACATGTATATGTGTGAAGGACGATGGATCAACCAAGGTGAAGGTGTATCAGAAGGCAACACACACACAGACTAGTATTTGAACCGGGATTCAAACCACCCATTAGAACACAAACGGTCAATGGTGAGGACATTCTTCCAAAGGGCAAAAAGTTTGGTAACTGAAGAAAAGGATTAATCCAAAGAGGTTGAACACATAAAGAAAGTTCTGAAAACAAACGGGTACAATCTTGGATGTTTAACAGTTTTATAGAACACAACCAAGGAGAAATAAGGAGAATGTCAACACCAAAGAAACCAACAGAAGACAACATGCCATAGGTCTACCCTATATCAGTAAGCTGTCTGAACAATTGGCAAGGATTTTCAAGACCTATGACGTACCATTGTACCACAAACCGATCAACACCCGGAGGTCCCAGCCGGTACACCCAAAAGACAAACCAGACAAGGCAGCAAAGTGTGGGGTGGTATATGACATCCAATGCCCAGAATGTGATCAACAGATTCAACACTACATAGGAGAAACAGTGAGGGCACTGGGCACACGATATAAAGAACATCTGTTGTGTCGCCAATCCCTATAAACGAACACAATTTGAACACAGGCCACCAGTGTTTGATAAAAGATGAAAGGTGAAAATCTTAGACCTCGCGGAGAACTGGCAGAGGAGAAACATCGCGGAGGCGATTAACATCTACAGGGGAAACATCCTCGCGCGCCAGGGGTCGCTGCTGCTGATTATGTCAGTGCCAGCCAGCAGTACCCCCGGCTGATCGCTTTGCGAAACTCTGAATTTAAGCTCAGCCTATGAAATCGCTCACTTGATCAGTGGATCTCGGCAGGTCAGGTGGTCATAATAAAACTAATTTCAGCCAACTGTGGCTCGTGTTACATGCAATGTTTAGGAAGTAGAAGATGGTGATGCAGTCGCGACTGGCAAAGTCAATTACTAGTTTGACTCAGCTAACTTCCGCACTTCGCATAGGGGATCAGCCAGAGCTAGTTTTGCATGGCAAACAGCCCTGGCTTGGGGGATGGGGGAAGCCTTCAATGAATAGAGACGTCGGCCAGGAGCTCCCGCCAGTCATGCTCCAGCTTGTGTCACATGATGTAGGTCATGTGACATGACCGAAAATTCAGTCTGCTGAAGAAGGCCGTCAGATGTGGTCAGAAATTATAGAGAAAAAAAAAAAAAGTTTCTTGAGAGATAAATATACCCAACGCAGAATTATTATTTACTATCATCCTGGATGTATGCATAGGATGGTTTTTTTATATTTAAACTCTACATTGTTTACTCGATGTGTTTGTATAAATACTGTTTGTTTTGTACAATGAAGTATTTGAAGTAACTACCAATTAAACGTTTTCTTTCTAGGTTTGGGAGACTCCAACTATACCAACTTCTGCAAATGTGGCAAGACTCTTGATGCACGACTGCAACAGCTGGGGGCAAAACACTTCTACCCTGCTGGCTGGGCAGATGATGCCACAGGGTATGTTCTCATTCACACTTCATTCCATGAACCCAGGTGTGTTGGATACACATGCATACATATATGGACGCTCACACAGCACACACACACGCACATACACAAACACTTGCACATACACACACACAAACACACACCACACACACACTCGCACATACACGCACACACACACACTTGCACATACACACACACACTGCATACACCACACGCACACTCACATACACACAAATACACACACACCACACTCGCACATACCCACACTCACACACTCGCACACACACACACACACTCGCACATACACACACACAAACACCACACTCGCACATACCCACACACACCATGCACACACACTCGCACAAACACGCACACACTCGCACATACACACACACCACACACACTCGCACACACACACACACAAACCCGCACACACCACACACACACTCGCACATACACACACACACACTTACGCATACACATACACACACTCGCACACACATACATCACACACACACACACGCACACACCAAACACACTCACATATATATACACACTCGCACAAACATGCACACATCACACACACACATGGTATCGGGGCCGAACAGGAGTTCCGGATCCCGGTTGGTTGGCGAATAAAAATCGTTAAATGCCTTCGGTCACACGCTTCGTAATATAACACAAGACAGTCACATACACAACAACATGTACACACCCACACACGCACACACATACACTCGCACACATGCACACACGCACACACACATGCACTCGCACACATGCACACACACACACCAAACACACACTCACACACACATGCACACACACTCGCACACACATGCACACACACCACACACGCACACACACACATACACACTCACATACACACACACATGCACACACACCAAACACACACACACACACCACACACACACTCGCACATACACACACTTGCACATACACACACACACACACACACACACATGTACACACACACATTTCACTGTGCCTCTGTCTGTGACGCTTTCTTTATGTCTCAGATTGGAAATAGTTGTCGACCCATGGATTGATGGCCTCTGGGACGCATTAAGGCAACAACTGAATCTTCCACCCAGTGGCGCTAGCATACAAAACGGCATCGGAAACACGGACAAAACAAACGTTGATTCAGATGTGGAGAAACTGTCAACAAACAACGGCAATGACAAAAATTCATCTAAAATGGATGCAGCAAACATGCAGTGTGAATTAGAGGTACATGTAGAAAACAAGGAGGAAGCACATATTGAAAATTCCGACAGAAATGCGGAGAATATGCTTAGGACATCAGAAGCTGATACAACAACAGACTCGCATGTCTCTGAGAAATGTGTCAGAGATTTGACACATGACGACTGTGGCGACTCTTCTCTTGATAACAGCTCTGTGACAAAAGGATCGGCTAGTAACAAGACAGTTACAGGGTCACTGGTTCAGTCTCTTCCTCCTCTCTCGGAGAGTGACCTCTCGCTGCCAATGTGTCCAGCCCAGTATCTTAGCATCACCTATCATGAAGATGAATCATTGGTAAGTTGTCTTCGAAACAGACAATAGGATTGTGACCTTGTCATAATTGTCTGTGACCTTCAAACAGACTCACGTTTAAAACTTTCCATCATAGATGTCTGTTGTAGTAAATTGCAATTAAGATAAGTCAGATACCTGTTTTAACATAACAAAACCTCATAAATGAACAATACAGAATGTTCCTAATGTAAGTAAAATGTTTAAGTAGATGCCTTCCGAATTAACATTTACGTGAAAATTTTGTAAATTTTTTAACAACATAGTGCTAGTAGTAATTGGGTTTCGGCAGTCATCATCAAGATGTCTGGATGTACTAAAATTGTTATCAATATTTTCTTGTTTGAATTAACCAGCAAAACTGAGCTGCATTGACGACATACATATCCAGTTGAAGATATATAATTTTTCTTTTAGTAACTAATTTTACATTTGACTTATTATTTATTTTACATTTCGATTATTGTCATTTGTGTCGCAGTTACACTCTGATTACAAAATATCTAGTAAAGTTCCTGGGAAAGTTCCAATTTAAAATTCACAGCATGGTAATTAAACTGGTTTACTTTCACAGGTTTTAGTAGAATTTATGTTTGGGCATTTATGACATAATCAAATTGGAAATATTCCTTTTAGCCAGTATTAATTGCATTGGTCGATTATAATGAAGACATGGTGACTGCATGTGAATGATTGTTACATTCACAAATTATTGTGTAATCAGTTACAGTTGTTCTTAATTGTATTTGTAGAATGTTGTCTCATTGTCACCCCAAAATGGCTGCCATTTTCCCTCTGCACGAGCAGATGTTTCCATAGCAACCATCGTGTCAGCATCCAGAATGACACGTCATGATGCCGTCAAGACCGCTTTGAAAATGGAATTAGATATCTCGGTAAGTTACTGTAATTTGATTATCAGAAGTGAGTAACATTGATTGTTAATTGTTAGTGTTATGAGATTTAAATGATTGCATTTAACTGTTTGTTCCAATTTAAAGTTTAAGATATTTTTTTTTCATTCTGGCAGTGTTTTAATTGTTAGATTGTATTATTGATACTTAAATCTATATATAAAGCAGCAGTGCATAAACAGCTTAAATCTACGTAGTGAGATGCAAACATATCATGAGTCATTGGAAAAAATAAGGTAGGTTCTTATATTGCACAGGATCAAGTCCTTAGGGCTGCTCAAGACATTTTACACTTTACTCCCTGGCAGACCTGTTCAATTGAACACCATCTTGACTTCTGTGGGAAGCATTCAGCCACACTGCAATTAATGTGCGTATACTATTCGTACAAATATCCACCACTGTCTATAACCAGGTACTCATTAATATAGCTTAGTAAACTGGAGCAGCATAGAGTAGAGAACTTGCCCAAAGTTCGAAACGGCAGCACAGAATTCTAGCGTGGGTTCTCTTGAAAGTGAGCAGTTGACAAAATAAGTTGTTATTTGATCACAGATATCATCTGTGATTAACACCTGTTATTGTTTCTCTGTCAGGACTGTGATTGGACGTATGAACCAGGTGACTCGGTGGGAGTGCTGTGTCACAACAACGCTGAAGAAGTTGACAAACTATTAGAGAGGTTTGTTGCTAATCACATCAATGTAAAAATGTACATTTTGTGTGAATTGTTTGATCTATATTGTATCATGTCCCATGTTCATGCTTTGCACAGTTCCATGTCGATGTGGTATTGTACCATTCATCAACTAACGTTTGACCACAGGAGATCAGTGTTTACACTGAGTTGACACTGTCTGACAGTGCAGTTTTCAACGTATCGTAAAAATATTAGGAATTTATTTACTAAAAGAATAGTTCATTAGAATAGTTCATTCTTTGCTGCTACTGCCCTGCCTGTGATTACCAATCAAATGATGAAGTCAAACTCTAAGTCTAACATTAAGATGTAACTATGTGATTGACAATGTTGCTTGCCATTGAAATCTTGCTTGATCTCACAACATCAGGTTACGTGGTATGCAATGGTACATGGTAAGCCACTTCATGACTGTAAGTAATAATGTCAAAATATATAAATGAGTTTTAAATTGTTTTTGTAGATTAAGAGTTTCTGTGGAACAAGCCATCAAGGTGTGCACATTCAGTGTTCTCCCCGATACCAAGAAAAGAAAACCAGCCGTTCCAAACTTCCTGAGCCCAAGAAGCACGCTGCATCATGTACTGATGACATGCTGTGAAATACGAGCCGTACCAAAGAAGGTAGGTAACAGTATATAGATTTAATCCATCAGTAGTTATCATTCATAAAGTAAATACCATTTGGTGTACACCTGACATAGTTTTAAGATTCAAGAACTATACTGTCTGTTTAACCATAGCATTAACAATGGAAATTTTCCTTTTGGAACGCGTTGAATTATCAGTAATAAAATTTATAAAAACATCACACAATATTTCTTACACAAGTGGTATTTAAAAATAACGGATAGAATAAAATATGTTTAAATACTCTATTGGGTTATATGCATTGTACTATTTTTAGCATTAATATTTATTACTATTTTAAACTGTGTGCTGAGCTGGGATCTCATTCTCTAAACTCCCATCAGCATTAATTTCACAGTAATCAACCAAAAGATTGTGGGGCCGTTGTGGGCCGTTACGGAAAGAGAAGAGTGCATATACTTCCATGAATCTTCAAATACTCGTGAAATTCACATTACTACTGTGATCATAATACAATCATTGCAGTAATACCGCAATAGGAAAATAATCACAAATAGTGATCCCTATGTACTACCATTCAAACCTTTGCGTGTTTGTTCACACGCAGTGTTACTGGACGGAATGGAAGAGCTTATGTTGTGTCATTTCAGGGATTTCTTCGAACACTTGCAGAATTCTGCGATGATCCGCTGCAGACGCGCCGCCTACAGGAGTTGTGTAGCAAACAGGGCGCGGACAACTACACCAAGTACATACGCGAACCCGCACTTTGTCTCCATGACGTACTCATGGCGTTTCCTTCATGTCACCCACCCATTGAAATAGTATTAGGTAGGGCTCATGGCATTTCCTACGTGTCATCTTCCCATTGGAATAGTATTCAGTAGGGCTCGTGGAGTTTCCTTCATGTCACCCACCCATTGAAATAGTATTAGGCATAGTATTAGGCAGTGCTCAATGAAATGTCCGCAGTAGTGGTCTGTGGGCATTCTAGAGAGCTGTAAAAGAAGACCTTTTCATTGACTTCACCGATACTGTGGAAGTAGTGTTCAACAATATGTGACCTGCCGTCACAGAATGGGTGTTAAATCGCAAAATTGAGGTTTGTACCTTTTGGATTCCACAGATCATGAGATGTAAACTGGTACTTCATTTGTTGAAATATCTTCAGTAGTTTTTGATTTATTGCTAAGATTGGTGCAAACTCTAAAAAGCAACATTTTGACTCATATTATCAATTGTATTTCAATCTGTGTTTGTAAATGCTTGTATTATATTTATTTTGGATTGTATGTATTTTTCTTTCTAGAACATCTGCCACGCCTTCAGGCTAAAGCCTATTCTGCAGCCAGGTAAGTTCAAAGTGGTTTCTCTCACCAGTAGACCTGACAGATATCACACATGGTTGCTGGTCTGACAAGGTCTGCTACATCATGGATGGAGAGTAAATGTAACGCCGAACCAATGTATTTTCTTCAGTCCCGTCAAAGTTTATTTTGTGAGAAAGCGCTTAGTATGTCTGTCATGTTGGTGTTGTTATTTTCAACACTTTGATTGTATTGAGGGGGGGACTCACAGAGAAGCCTGAAACGGGAGGCAAAGATAAAGACAGCACAAATAAATCAGCAAAGAACAGTCTGGAAAACTCTTCTGAAGCTGGATATAAATGTATTTGTTTAAATGCAAAGAGTATAGTAAACAAAAGAAATGAATTAAACATTATGGTAGAAGATATTGACCCTCACATAATAGGTATAACCGAATCCTGGACCACCACCGATATATCAGATGCCGAATTGGGACTGACAGGATATGTAATGTTTAGGAAAGATAGAATAGGAAGAAAGGGAGGTGGAGTTATTTTATATAGTAAAGAATCTATCCAGGCTTATGAAATAAAATTAGAAAGAGAAGCAGATTGCGAAGAAGCTATTTGGTGTAACATAGTTACAGGAAATTAAACGTTAACAGTTGGGTTAGTTTATCGAAGTCCAAACATAAGCATAGAAGAGAGTGAAAAAATACAAAACGCTATAAGGGAAGTAAGCAAATGGGACTGTATTATTATGGGGGATTTTAACCACGGGCATATACAATGGAAATCTCTACAGAGTATGGGGAGTGAGGACCACAAGTTTTTAGTTTTAGTTCAAGATAATTTAACTTATAATTATTAATAATTGTATTTATTTAGATTTTATAGCTAATAGATGCTTTATACTACTTTATTTAATTGTTTTTTCTTCAATGTTTAATGCACCTTTTTGTGTAGTTAGTCTGTATGGCTGCAAAGAAATAAACTTATTAGCTTTTGTGATACAGTGTAGTATGTTTTTACATGTGGGTTTATTGCATTTCAGTTCACCCTTAGCTATGCCCGGACGATTCACGTTTGTCTTCAACATTGTTGAATTCCCACAATGCAAAGGTCATAGCGAGCCTAGGCAAGGTGTCTGCACTGGGTGGCTGGACAAATTGACCAGTTCACTACAGGTGGTGAACCCTGTGACTTCTGACCCCAGTGACTTCCACAGTGAGATGTCACAGCTTAACATTACCGAATCAATTAAGGTGATGAATATTTATTAGTGTCTCTTTGCCTAAATCCATTGTCATGCTAGGTAATATGTTGTTGAAAAAATAACTTTACAATCTTGTAGTTTATTCTTTTTAAAAACGGTATTTGTTTATTAAGTGCACTTTCATTTCGCCTACGTGATGTGATTCATGTTTATTTCACTTATATACCATTCCACAAAATGTAGAAAACCTGTTTTAAGCAGTAAGGACACTCATTGTTTCCTATCTGATAATCATAACAAAAACTTTTGAAGATTAGAACATGGCTAGTGTGTATATTTTAAATATATTAAGAAATATAATAATTTTTTCAGTATATCCTTTTCAGAAAATGACTTCAGGACTTGATAAATTGCCCGAATGAAACTTGGCTTCATTTTAGCTATCCATCTGGTAAAATTCTGTTGCATGCACAAGTCAGTGTGAAAATGTAGACTCGTCTTACTCAAAATTATGCGCTTTGTTTGACAGATTGGTATCTACCCTCGAACCAATCTGCACTTCCACGCTCCGAACGACCTTGCTGTGCCCCTCATTATGATTGGTCCAGGCACTGGGGTGGCGCCCTTCATTGGCTTCCTTATGCACAGGTAACATTGTGTTGAGGGCAAGTGTGGCAGGGGTCTTGAACCTCTATCCCCACCTGCTTATATCCCTAACATTTTTGTGGGCCAACCTCCCACCTTTTCTTGGGCAAAGTTCCCATCTCCCTCCTATTTGTTGCTAACCTTACATTTCCCATCTGTTTTTGGCCAACTTCCCATCTTCCACCTGTTTTGGGGCCAACATTCCATCTTCCACCTGTTTTGGGACCAACCTCCCATCTCCCACCTGTTTAGGGTTCAACTTCCCATCTTCCATCTGTTTTGGAGCCAACCTCCCATCTCCCACCTGTTTTGGGGCCAACCTCCCATATCCCATCTGTTTTTGGGCCAACTTCCAATCTCCCACCTGTTTTGAGGCCAATCTGCCATCTCCCATGTTTTTGAACCAATTTCCCACCTCCCAACTTTTTTGGGGACAACTTTTCATCTCCCATCTACTTTGGACAAACCTCCCATCTCCCTCCTTTTTTTGGTCTGTTTTGGGGCCAACCTCCCATCTCCCACCTGTTTTGAGGCCAATCTTCCATCTCCCATCTGTTTTTGAACCAATTTCCCACCTCCCAACTCTTTTGGGGACAACTTTCCATCTCCCATCTATTTTGGACAAACCTCCCATCTCCCTCCTTTTTTTGGTCAACCTCCCATCTCTCACCTGTTTTGATGCCAACTTCCCATCTCCCACCTGTTTTTAGGCCAACCTCCCATCTCCCACCTGTTTTGGGGCCAACATTCCATCTTCCACCTGTTTTGGGGCCAACTTCCCATCTCCCACCTGTTTTTAGGCCAACCTCCCATCTCCCACCTGTTTTGGAACCAATATCTCACCTCCCAACTCTTTTGGGGACAACTTTCCATCTCCCATCTATTTTTGGACAAACCTCCCACCTTTTTTGGGTCAACCTCCCATCTCTTACCATTTTTGTGGCCAAGTTCCCATCTCCCGAACTGCTTTGATGAAGAACTAATGTCTTATCCCGGTTAGCACAATAATGACGTTTTGTTGACTTCCGTACAATTAAAACCAATGAACACTAATTTTATTACACCAAGTTCTGTGTGATAAAGTCAGTTTACTGTTTATCAAAGATTTACTGCTTATAATATCAGCAGGGCACAAAATTCATCAAATTATTTACTTGTCCTATGAACAAGTAGAGTCTAGAATTCAACTTTTCATACAATGATTTATTTGTCCCACAGAAAACTTACACTTACTGGACGAATCAATGAATTTTAGTTGTTCTTGCTGGAAATGGCTCAGTTGCCCCATGGACAACCAGTATGAACAGATTCACTTCTCCGACTGTTAATTCATTTATCCCAGATAACCTGACAAGCTAGAATGTTGAGCCCTATATTAGTATGACTTAGTTTGTTTCATTATTAAAAATGACATACAAAATTAGTGATACAATATTTTAGTACATTGATATATTCCTTGTTCAGCAACCCCAGTAATTAAACAGTGCATTTCTGCTTCATTGATTAGGACAATGTCTGATTTTAGGCAGAAGCTCATTTCATGTGACTCAAAGGTTGGAGAAACATGGCTGTTCTTTGGCTGTCGTCATGCAGACCGCGATTATTTATATCGGTTTGTATATTTAAGCAATATTGGATAATATCTGCATTTATTTACAGCTTTTACCATAAAAAGATACTGGCAGCAACATTTAAAATATAAATAGTTCTTGTTACATATGAGCATACTGGGGACACTTTTTGCTGAGTAAAACTAATGGTGGCACCATTTGTATTTGTGGTGATAATTGAATCGGTGCATCAGCTTCACCAATTGGACAAAATCTGATATTTCATGCTTTAAGATCATTATATGGACTAGCAAAAAAATTTGGAAATCCTTTGATTTATGGGGTCCTTATTATTATAAGTGTTTTTGTGTCTATGTAACCTGTTTTTTTATTCAAAAACATCAACTCCATCATACCACAGCATTTAAAGTACACAAAGAACATTTATTATTATTAAATATTGTTTTATGGCATTTTTAACATAAGGAATAGTGCTCAGAAATTCAATCTTTGCTATCGCAATTAAGCCTGTTAAATTGCCCTGAAATGCAATGCAAGAGTGATCTGCACTTTGTTATGACTGACGGAATGAAAATTTTCGGATTAAATAGAATAAGGTTACAACGACATGTAAAGGAGTAATAGTAACAGCCTTGTCAGTAAAGGATTATCAAAAGTTATGTCCTAAAAGAGGTATATCTCTGCCAGGTGGAGCATGGTAACAATTGAGATAACACGTGTTCGAATCCTGTGCAACCACATTGAACCTTGGGCAAGTTAAGTAACTCAACATTGTTCCAGTTATGTACGAATAGTCTTCGCGCAATAATTGTAGCATGGCTTCCCAGAGAAGTCTAGATGGTGTTCGATTGAACAGGTCTGCCAGGGAGTAGTGTTAAGCTATTTGAGCAGTCCTAAGGACTGGACACTGCGCTATATATTAAGTTACTTTTGTAGTTTAAAAATATTTCTGTTTTGTTCCGGCCAGGACTGAGCTGGAAGAACTACTGTCAAGTGGTGCCTTGTCAAAGTCAGTTGTGTCGTTCTCGAGAGACAGCGCTGGTGGACAGGGGGAGCCACGCTACGTACAGGATAATCTTGTGCATCATGGCGCAGAAGTCGCTACACTTCTGGTTGAAGGTGGCGCCACTGTATTTGTGTGTGGTGATGCGAAACACATGGCAAAGGATGTGAACGACACTATAGTCAATCTTCTGCAGAAACATAGAGGTAAAAACTATTTTAAATTATTTACTGTGCATATATATCGTCAGCAATACACAAGGCAAAAACATGATATTGTATAAGACCATCACACCAAGCATGTCAACTTGCCAAAAGCTGCCTGTAACAGTTTCAATAAATATACTTAAATGTCGTATTGAGGTGATTTAGCTGCATTTTAAATAGTTATTTTTCAAAGGTAAATATTAAAACTACCCTAGAAGCAGCTTGTCAGTATTAATTCCAGTTTTTCAATGCTTGTGTCATGCCTGTTAGATATATTAGCTTGTTGCATTTCATACAGAGATATGCGTGGAGTGCACAGTGGCATAGGGGGTAAAGTGTCAGATTCTCAATCGAGAGATTCCATGTTTGAATACTCTTAGTGCCATTTCAAACCTTGAACAAATTTTTTTATTCATCATTGTTCACACAGCTGTGTGAATGAGTATATGGCTATAGACAGTATGGATATTTGTGAACAAATAGTTTTCGAGTAGTAATTATAGTGTGGCTGAATTCTTCCCAGAGAAGTCGAGATGGTGTTTGATTGAAAAAGTGCTTTGTGCAATCCTAAGGACTGGATACTCTGCTATATATAAGAACTTACCATTAAAAAGTTGTCAAACACTATTAACCAAGTTTTACAAAGATCCTCATGTCACGTTTTTGTTTACAGACATGGAGAAGAAAGAGGCAGAAGACTATGTCGTACAACTTCGCAACAACAAACGATACGTGGAAGATGTTTGGACTTAGACAATGCTATGTGTAAACCTATAGATGTATGGACATGGACGGAGCACACATGCTTTATAAAGGACATAACAAAAATTAACATCAGAATTCTTTGCATTGTTGATGGTGTGTATTATATCGACCTTTCACACACTTCACATTTGACCGTCAATGTAGCAATTTCGTGATGGTTAAGTGAATGAGGAGGACATTTTAAATTAATAAATAAATGCCTGTCCAGAATTATGCCTTGCTTATTTCATTCATAAAAAAAAACGGGCTAACTGGGCCAATATAGACTATGTTCTGCTCTCCTGATATCAAGGTTCAAATCCACTAGCTTCCATTCATAACTTAGGCAATTTCGTCAAACATCTCCATCAACACTCAGCGACACCCCCTTGAGACAGTTCATGAAAAACCTGGACTCTACATCCCCCATGGGACCACCAAATCCAACTGCTCCCCTTGAGGCTTACAACCTCCAAAATTCACCCCTGGGACCTCCCACTTGAGACTCATCAAAAACTTGCAAATGTTCCTAAAACTAAGTCTACAGTCCGAGAGACGTTCTTCTTTTCCGGGAGGATGGGAGTTTTACAGGGCTGCCTACCATTACGGATTTTCAGTAATAATTATGGAAACTGCCGTTGTATTACAGGAATAAAAAAATCTCCAACTACAGAAAATTATACACATTAAAGAATTTCTAAATCTATAAATAATGCTGCTCGAGGTGCCCTGAAGAAACTGCATTCACTCGTTACAATTTATCAACAAATATTTAGTCCACTACAAGTTATACAAATTCAGTACGGTGATGTCATCCAATGCTGTGCCTGTGTACAATGTTACAACGTTTACTGCCAGCAGCCTGCTTATGACTGCCTTGGCATATCATTATGTCTGCATCTGTCAGTCAACAGCAGTGGTGGCTCATTACAAAATTGTTTTTGTCAGGTAGGCAGCCCTGGTTTTATAAAAAAATGACAACGCGTTTTGTAGACTACCGGAAAATCAGGGAAGGTTAGCAGGTATTAGACTTAGAGTGATACAAAATCAGGGTGCACAGTGGATTTAGTTGACAGGTAGTCCGTCGGACTAGCTGACTCAGAAACAACTAGTCCTAATATTGTTTTATTAGTCCTTAAAAATCAATCGTACTGTTGTATCATATATGTGTGACAGTTATGGCACATAGTAAAAGTGGCTTTATTTCATAAAGAAAACAAGCCGTTTCCCATTTCAATTAAATGTTCGAATAAATGTGTCATTGATAGAAACAAATACATGTGATTTCGTAGATCCAATTGCAAAGTTATCAGAAGAAATGACTAGTTTAATCAGGGGCAACAAACAGGAGTCGTGGACAAGGCGATGCCAGCAGAATTTGAAGCCTGACGGCGACAAAGGACCGACAGTCATTGTCGGACTAAGTTGCATCATTTGCCCTATACTTTTCATTAGCGTTTCCTTTCCCGAAGCCGACTAAACAATCAGTAACATTGCTGGCGTTTGGTAACTTGCTAAAATAATCACCCAATGCAGGAATAACGCAACTACCATCACGACGGGATAGCACGTAACGATGTCTGTAACCCGCGCATGTATGTTTGTCCATGTCGCTCACCACTCATGGTCGCTAGGTCGCTAACCGGATGTAAACAGCCGCCATTTACATTCACTGCGTTCAGCAAGTTTCCCATCTGACGGTCGTACGGAATATTTAGCTGCCTGTGATAAAATGCTATCTTACTGTCTGATTTTGTTTTATTCCATCAACACCCAACTAGCGTATACATAGCGTAAATTAATTTACCTAATAACAGCTAGTCCGATGGGACTGCTCCACTAAACATGGACTAGTCCGGTCACTGAAACTACTCGTCCGGGAAGATCGGACTGGCCTTATTTCGCAGCCTGCAAAATGCTGTGAGATTATACCTGCTAACTCTCCCATGACATCTGGGAGTCTCCCGGATTTTGGGTGTATCTACCGGTCTCCTGAAATATAGGCAAATCTTCTGGGTTTTCTCTGAAAATATCTAATAGCAACCCCACCTCGCCTTCGAGACAGCGAACCGGTGAAGTTCCGACGAAAAATCTCCAACACACCCCGTTTTCCGATGTCAAGATCCGAGACAGTGCGACATGGGAAGCGTGTTGAACTGCTGATGAATCTCCCGGATTTCAAGAAAAAGTTGGCAGATATATAAGATGGATAAATGTTACGAAAGAAATTCATGAACAAACTTGGGGCACTGTCTTGTGTAGAATCCGGACCCACCTCGATTTCGCCGTTATAACTTGAGTTTTGCCTAACTTTCATACATCAGAGCGTTAATTCCATCATTCAACATCATCCCAGGCATATTTATATTACGAAAATATTGTGTCTTAGAACACTTTTAAAGCCCAAATAGTGACCCGGTTTGCGCTAGTCTGCACAGCTGCGGTCGTGCGTTACCGCACATAAAATGAGCGATATTATATATCGGCGTATGTTGATGCAAACCGGGACGCTATTTATGCCTCAAAAATGCGCTAACACGCAATATTCTTAAACGTAAATTAAATATGCCTGGGATAATGTTGATATGCCAAACTTGGTGCCAATGTTTTTTTTATCTGGCATAGCAAATATGCAAATTTAATAAATTAATAACCTGCTTCACGTTGGTTGCCCAGTGTGGGTTACTTTAAATTAAGGCCACATTTAAATGTTGCATAGTCATAGGCGGCCATTATAACGTTTCCTTCATTTCATGTAAAATTTGTCTTACGATTTTCTTGAAAATTTCACAGCATATTTCCAGTCTTCTTCTTCACAATCTTGTGGTTACTTCTATCCAGAAGAATATTCCAGTTTGTTGCACATGCGCGGTTTAAAAGGGTTGATAAAAACAGCGTTTATTTTTTTAATTCTTTTTTTTAAGAGGGTGTGTCTAGGTAGTATTTTTTACCCAGACCTCAACTGCCGCTTTGAAGGCTGTGAGGGTGCTGGCCGAGGACGCTTTGTCGGGAATCTTGTTCCATAAACGGATGGCTGAGGGGAAGAAGGAGTGGAGTGAGTGTTTGTTCTGGAGTGAGGCAGGAGGAGCTTGTTGGGCTGTCCCCTGGTGATACTGTTTGTTGTCAGTGTGCCCTCAGTTGGCGTGATGTCCACAAGTCCACTCATTATCTTGTACATAAAGGTGGCCTTGTTGACAGTTCTTCTTTCTTGGAGGGTCTGTAGTTGTAGTCTGTTTACAAGTTCTGTGGCACTGGTATAGTGGTTAAAATCATGGTAGATTCTCCTCGCGGCACGGCGCTGGACAGCTTCGATGGTGTTTACCAGGTGTTGCTGGTGGGGATCCCACACGACAGGCGTACTCCAACACGGGGCGAACAAGTCCTTTGTAGCAATGTGAGTGCACCTGTGGAGGGCACCCTTTAAGGTTTCTGTACATGAAAGCACTTGTACGGTTTGCCTTGGCAGTGGTGGTCTGTATGTGGTTTCCCCAGTGGAGGTCAGCGGTCTACTCTACACCTGGGTGTTTGGCGCTGGTGACTCTCTCCAGGGGCTGCTGATGGAGTGAATACGTTGCTATAATGGGCTTGCGCTTCTTTGTGACAGTTAGGACGTGACACTTGGATATATTGAAACTCATCTGCCACTTCCTCTCCCATTTCTCCAAGGTGTTGAGGTCTTGTTGTAGTTGGTAAGTGTCGGCTGTGCTGTGGATGGTGTGATACAATATTGTGTCATCAGCGAATAGTTTGGCCTTGGTTTTAATGTTATTGCACAGGTCGTTGATGTAAATGACAAAGAGAGTTGGGCTTAGGACAGATCCTTGTGGCACACCGGACATCACCTGGCCTGTTGTTGAAGTCTCACCCTCGACAACTACTTGCTGTGTTCGATCACAGAGGAAGCTCCGGATCCAGTCTTGGGTCTTGCCTTGAATGCCGTAGTAGTTCAGTTTTAGAAGCAGTCGTTTATGGGGCACCTTGTCGAAGGCTTTCGAGAAGTCAAGGAGTATGGTGTCTGTTTGGCCTCTGTTGTCCATCTCTGAAGCCAGGTCATCAATGGTTTGGATCAGCTGGGTCTCGCAGGATCGTCGCTTACGGAATCCGTGTTGTGCGTCCGTTATGATGTTGTGTTGGTCAAGGTGACGGCTGATCTCGGCTCTTACAATGTGTTTCAGCAGCTTGCAGCAGATGGAGGTGAGTGAAATAGGCCGGTAATTTGTAACTTGGTTTCGGTCACCTTTTTTGAATACGGGCTGAATCAAGGCGTGCTTCCAAATCCTGGGAACTTGGCTGGTGTGTAGTGACTTAGTGAAGAGAAGGGTGAGTGCTGGAGCAATCTCTTCTGCTACCATCTGAAGGAGGCGGCAGGGGATGTTATCCGGACCAGATGCCTTTCGTGGGTTGAGTTTCTTCAGGAGTTTGAATACCCCGGCGTTGCTGACCTGGATCTCTGGCATCGCCAGGTGGGGGCTGGGTTCTGGTGCAGGCAAGTCATCGACGTTTTCGGTGGTAAAGACAGCAGAACTGGTCGTTCAGTATGTTGGCTTTGTTCTTGCTGTCATTTGTCGTCAGTCCATTTTTCCTTAGAGGGGCTACTCCGACAGTGTCGCATTTCTTACTCTTGATCAGACGCCATAAGTTTTTTGTGGTGTCTTCATTGATGATCTTATTTTTGTACTGCTGGTACGCCTATCTGTTTGCTCTCCTTGTTTCACGTTTCAGGTGGTTATATCGGTCCCAATCTTTTTTCTTCTTGGTGCTCTTCGCCTTCTTCCATGCTCGATATTTTCTTCTGGATGTTCGCTTCAGGTTGTTGTTTATCCAGGGCTGGTGGAACTTTGTGGAGCACACTTTTGTTGGAACATGCTTGTCCATCATGAGGGTGAGGTGTTCCTGTATTGACTGCCACGTCTGCTCGACAGAGGTTTCTTCGTTGTCTGAGAGGAGTAGACTGAGTGTGAAGGACTTGGTGTCTTCTCTGATGGCTTCGCTGTTAGTCTTCTTCCAGATGCTGACAGTTCTCGAGGCTGGCTTCACCTTCGGTGCTTTCAGGCGACTGTCCGCAAGGATGATATCGTGATCGCTTAGGCCTGGGATGACGGTAATCCTGGTGATAAGGTTTGGTCTGTTGGTCAGGAACAGGTTGAGAACGGCGTCTCCTCTAGTGGGTTCTTGGTTTGCCTGATGCCATTGACACAAGTGCTGTGGAAAACTCGTGAAATTTTCATACCTCATTTTTCCGAATTTGAAATATTGGTGTGTGCTGCAAAATAGCCACTGTGCGAATACGCGAGCGAATAACGTATACTTATTGCCACCTCGTGAAAGATCTAATACAGTAGTGCATCCACTATTCACTGGACTAGCATGTGCCATGTCAAAGTGCTAAAAAATTCACACATCACACCAAAACGGTATTTTCAAGGGCACTCTTTCGGTAACGGCGGACGAATCCTTAATGTCGTCTTACCCCGTGTGAGCAGACGAACGTCAACGCCGAAACAGTAGTGTCATCTCTCGGACTTGGCTCGTCTATCGGCACAGTGGAGCCACCTAGTGCATGTGAGGTTAACTGCAGAATGAAAACATCGATGGCACGAAACTAAACCGAGTTTGCAGTAAGTGTTAACAGAGTACTTAACTCATTCATAAGTTCTGGTATCAAAAACATGACAGCGTTAGTTTGTCATACAGTGCACCTAGAGGGTTGGTAAGGATGGCCTATGGATGTAGTCCAAATGTTCAAGTGTTTTGTTGGGCGATAATATACGTTGCCAAAGATTGTGTCTCGCTTATCCCCTACGCCTACGCTACTACGGGATGTGATCATATAACATATGGCACAATCTGCTATTTAAGACATGGACATTAACACAACGGTATATAAATGCTAGGCCTACTTTAAGTTTTAGTATTAAACTAAAAGGCTTAATAAGTTAATTTAAATAATATTATTGAAATATGGCACGAAATCGAATGCAGTGCCAGTGAGTTACTGAAAATTAAATAGTGAGTCACAGTCATGTACAGGTCATACAATTTGTGTGCTGTCACTTCATAAACTGCATGCTTTCTGGTGGGCATTGATATTGTTGGTCTTTGAGGGCACTAGACAGAGGTAACCCTTAGATCTATACTTTGAGACAAGTTTGACCGTACTATTTTTTCTGTGACTAAGTTGGGGAAAATTTACCCTCTTCAGTAGTAATGTTTTAACAATTATTTAGTAAAAGTTTACTTTAAAAATCAGCAAAGGTGGCTGTGATTGGTGCACTTTAACATTATGATATTGAGAAACCAAGTGGATCCTGCAATCACAACCATATACCAGTGAATATCTATGTAGAACTAGTGCTGGTTCGATACCAGAATTCTTCGATATCGATCGATACCAGAATTTTGTTTGATACTTACGTTGTAAGTCTAATTCATAAACAGTATAGATCCCAATAGAAACACACTATCCATCTAGACTAATGGCATAGAAGCACACACTGTTTTTCATTAGGGAAACATGTATAAAAATGGACTTTTCATGAATTAATGCATGCTAGATATAACTGATGGCAATACTGTTGCTAACACCACCTTGCAGTTACTTGATAGGTCATTCATAGTGTGTGTGTCTGTGTGTGTGTGCCTTTAGCTGCAACATGTTGCATTCTTGTCATGTGTCGATGTTGTATCAGCCATTTTGGTAGATGTGCTGACTATGTGTGTTTGAAAAGTGTTGCCTGGCACCACTTTTTTGTGAAACAAATAGTCGTGTACCAAAGTCTTAGCACACCCTCTGAGCAACTATTGGGAACTATACGGTACACCTATTCAATTTTCAACGTAACCATCGATACACACTAATTTATATAGTCATGTAAACAACGATTAATATGCAATTTTCATTTTATTTCAATAAACAAATAAAAGTTGTAATTGTTTAATTCTAATTTATTACTGTTGTAAAAGTAACTGTAATGTAACATTAAAACAATACCGACAATAGCAATAAAATACCTAGTAATAATAAATAAATAAAATTGGTAGTCACATCGCATACGTCACTTCTTGACGCTGCCGCCGCAGTAGACTCGGCAACCGATGACATTTCACTTCAACTGTAACTACTACTAGATGTCCATTGCTTGGTTATTGTCGAAGATTTTGATGGAACACATCATTCTCGTTGTTGCCACGACTTCCTATTTCCTTCCATCATCATGTTTTGCCACTTTTGTTAATCTCTTGGATGAAGGACAGTGACATGTTTCTTCAAATTCTATGCATTTCCTCCACTAGCTAGGCTAAGCTAAAATTGCACTCAAATAATTATTTATATATAAACTTTTTTTGAAACTGACTCCACAATATCGCTTTATAAAACCACTCAGATGTTACATTTTATTATATTTTTTGAAAAAGAACCATGCCTAAGCATTGTCAACCCTGTCAAGTTAGGAAGCGAAGCCCGTAGCGGAGTAGCCATAGTTTCCGTACATCCGACCGTAACTTCGAAAATGATGTGACGTCTTCGCATCAACGTCGAATGGACTCGATGTCGAAGTATAGGTATCGACAAAGTATCGAAGGTATCGAACCGTGGCTGTTCGATACCAAATATATCGAAGTATCACGATACCACAAAGTATTAGTATCAAACTTTCACAAGTATCGCGATACTTCGATATATCGAACCACCACTATGTAGAACAATATTATTTTTGTATTTCAATGAAATATTGATAGATATATATCTGGGGAAAGTCACAAATTCTACAAAACACAAAATTCTACAAACACACAAATCATCAGTAGAGTTTTTCTACTATGATCTTCGTGAGTTTGCATTTATATGGTAGCATCAGTACGACTTGAGATAGTGGAGATTAATTGTCACTGTGCTGCAAAATGGATGTTTTGTTTTGATTGGAAATACGTGGGAGAACGGTTGGTAGAAGTAAGCCAGTTTAAAAAGTAATTTTAAGGACAGTTGTAAACTTAATCAGTGTGTTAATTGTGTTTATTTGTCTCAATTCACATTTACAGACGTTTCTGCCAGTACTTATGCTAGCTGGACCAATGGAAGAAGAAAGTGCAGAGGAACGCCTTCTGTACAGCTCAAGGCACGGAGATGTCGAGTCTGTGCATGACTTGCTAGAACAGAGAAGTGCCGGAAAACTACAGTTGAACATCGACTGTGAAGGTAATGACCCAGACCATGCTAGGGGCATCAATGAGGAATAATTAAAGACCAGCCTTTTCATAAGAGTTTTAAACTTTGCTAAATCTGGTTCCTGAATCGGACAGGTTTTGTTTAAATAGGAATGACGTTGATGGAGTAAAAGCTTCTGTGTAGCTGTAGAGTAAAAATCATGACAACTGGTAATCACTGATCATGATTTTGTTTCTTTGATCAAATTGATGCAAGAACAATGACAAAGTATGTTGTATATGCAAGAACAATGACAAATGTTTTCATTGACCAACCCATGCGGTCCTGTTGTTATGTTCAGCAGTACAGTGATCGCACCGTAAGGACTACTGATGTGAGGGACATCCACTTAGGAAACAATAAAACCTCTGTCCTGGCCTGGCACCCATTCTATGTAGTACATTGTACATAGCATTTAACTATCTAACAGCTTAAAATATAAATTTGAATACTGAAATGTTTTGTCCTGGAGAGTGTTCATTGTTACAACTACCAAAAATATTACAATCCAGACATTTAAACTCATAAAACTGAAACAAGTTTTGGTCATTCAATAATCATACATATCTCACCCAAGCAAATATGTATATAATGTAACCGAACATTGATCACACAATATGTTAATCAATTAATTGATCAGAAGGATGAATTGTCCAATCATCAATAACAATTATTAAATGTAACAACGCTACATAGAATAATCTCATGAAGAGTTTAGAAATTAGAACTATTTTATCCCATGTACACAGTTCAGTTGTGTTACATATAATGTCATATATATGTATATAAATATGCATTTACATACATTTACCAAATAAATATATCACGTGTAACACATACATATATAAATTATCCTTAACAAATAAATTACACAAGCAATTAAAAATTAATGCCAATGGGGCTGGTAACTCCTACTAAGACAGAATTGTTGCTAACATAGAAGGTAGACCCAACATGATTCCTTTGACAATGTTGCAGGTCAAAGCAAAGCCAACCTGGGCTGGACACCTCTCCATTTGGCGTCCTACTTTGGACACAAGGACGTTGTCCAACTACTACTGGACGTATGTCTATCTGATTCCTATCTGTCTGGTCCCATGTTGCTATATACCAATCATCTTTATTTTATCAATCAGCATGCTCATTGTCACCTTCACTGTGTGTTACATGTTTCTGTGAAACATACACAGTATATTTATGCCTAGTTTGTACATAACTGTAAAAGTCAAACGTAAATTTTTTGCACACTTGACCTAATATATTGATCTAATATGCTTCCCCCTGATCTCCAGATGCATTCATGATCGTGCAAATTTTGGGAAATATTTGTTTAACGTGTACCATACTGTAACCAAATATTTGTGAATGTTTCTTTTGTCGTAAGTAGAATGGAGCAAATGTTAATGTGGTAAACAATGTCGGTGACACACCACTTCATCGGGCCGCCTTCACAGGACGAATGGTGAGCACAAGTCCGCAAAGGCTTCCTCTATTTAGCTTAATGAAAAGTAATAAAATCATATAGTGTATTTATAACATAATTTCAATGCTCCCAGCATTAAAGGTAAAGTTTCAGTTTGATGTAACGAAAAATCGATACCGTTATAAGTGTGATTAGCTTGGCTATCATCAGAAAGGTCACAACTGAAGAGGCGGGGCTACTATTAGCACCTGTCAATTAAAACAACATGGCTTCTATGGAAAGGAATAATTTGTTAACAATTAGAATCGCAAGTCCCATCTCACATATTGGTTGCCTTACTTGGAGAGGGTGGGGGTTAAACCAATACTAAATGCATAATGTTTTTGACTTCATGAACTTGTAAGACCATTTTTCGGCAAATATTATGTTCTTGATGTGATTGTTGTGTAAAGGCCAGGATACATTGGCACTTTTTGCCTGACCTGACCAGACTCAACAAGATTCACCCTGACTGCAGAGAGACTATACACTAAGTAAGAGTAACATTGACCGAGTCATATTTGAAGCTGGTGTGACGTCATAATCACATGAACTTGAAAACTTTCAAATATGTCAGAGTAGCTCCAACATAGTCAAACAAACTTTCAAGTTTACGTGATTATGACGTCATGTTGACTTCAAGTATGACTCAGTCAGTGTAGTGTGGACACTGCAGTCAGGGTGGTGTCAGTTAATCATGGCTAGTCAGTGTTAGTGTGACATATTTTAAAATGTTCAAGTTTACGTGATTATGACATCACACAGGCTTTAAGTATGACTCAGTCGATGTAGTGCTGTCAAGGGAGTCTGGATGGGTCGGATCGGGGAGAAAGTGTCAGTGTATTCCAGCCTAGTTTTACTATTTGAATGAGTTGTTGTGTGGTTCTGTCACAGGAAGTTGTCATGTTACTCCTGAAGAACAAAGCAAAAGTAGACATGATTAACGCTGAGGGCAACTCACCTAATTACCTTGCGAGAACATCTGAAATCAAGAACCTCATCGAAGGTTTGTACAAAGCACGCATGTAGGTCTCAGGAGTGAACATTCTTAATAATGTTGGCAACATTAAGACTAATCGTGATGTTAAGGCCAGACACCCCAGGTGAAATGGTGTTTTTTGACCAAAAAATATTGAAAATGGTTTTCTGCCAGATTATTATACCTTTGTATGCATACTATCAATAAAGTTAACTTCTATGACAATTACATACCTCTAAGTAAGTTTTAATCATGGATCAAGCATGTCGATATCATGTAATGAAATCCATTATGCAATCTTTGACAGCCATTTTTTCCAAACAAAATTTCTTCAAATTTCTGCATTTGGAAACGGGATATCTCTTGGAATAATTATGCTATGTAAATAAAGTTTTCAGTGTTGCATTCAGCATATTCTACTGTGTGCAATGATCAGACACTTTTTTAAAATCATGAATAGTTTGAAAGATATAGTCATATTTGTTGCAAAAAAACTAGATTTTTTTTCGTATTTTACCCAAAAATAAAAATAAAATAAAAACAACATTTAAAAAAATGCTCTGATCATTTCACAATAGACTATAGAGAACATGGATTTGCAAGAATTGTACCTATATATGGATTCAATAAAAAGTGGCAGCTTTTCCAAATTTGCCAATATTTGCTCAAAATGGCAGCCATTTTGTTTGTTACCATGGAAACGGGGGGTCTGGCTGAAAAAAGTTCAATATATATTTTACTCAGTAGGACCCATTTCATGCATTGGGCAGAAAAAATTGAACTGTTTGCACAAATTAAAAAATAATCCTATCTACCTGTTGTGTCTGGCCTTAACTCCCTACTTTGTTATTGTTTTTAGCGGCTGAGGCATTCGAGCAACGATGCTTAGAGGAACAGTTCCTTAAATTGGCACGAGAGGGCGACACAGAAGGTCTGACGAAAATGGTATGTATTGTACTTTGGTGATGTGTTTGGTTTGGACGACAGCATCAGTTGTGGCTATTTTCCATGGCTTGGTCAACTTACTCGTGCAGTCATTTGTGACCAGCCGCAGCGAACTGGGTGTTATGTGACACAGACCTGTCCTGCAAACGAGGCACAAATGTCTGTCTAGGTCATGTTCCATCAATGTTGTGATTTGGGTAGAAATGCACAGCTTATGTAATCTCATCTTTCAATGACCAGTTTATTTTCTTTGACAAACAATCCCAAACTAATCAAATACATGCATTTTACGAACCCACATATTAAAAACAAAATAAATGACGCCATTTCTCAAAGTATCACTTTTTTTAAGTTTACTTCAGTTTTGGCAATAAGTCCAAAACTACTGAAGGTATTTCAACAAATGAGGTATCATGTATGGCTTCACAATGGACGTCACATGATCAACACCATGTGACATACCATTGATTAATGAAGCAAGCCAATAAACCACAATTTCTATACATCCTACTCATTCAAGGAACATGCTCTTACTTAAGTGTTCTCTCTACATCTATGGTGTGTGCCATACATACCCCAACAGGAAGCTCTTCAGCTTTATGTTCCCACTGCACAGGAGAGTTCTACTCTGATGTAAAATGCCACAAATGAAGAGCACACGTATAGAAGTATGTTTGTTTTTGACAGTTGAGGTCCCCCCATCCTCCCTGTATCAACTGTACAGACACGTTCGGTAACACCGCACTGCACAGTGCCGCCTACTGCAGACAGAGGGCAGCAGCTGCACTCTTGCTAGAGAACGGCATCAACACTTCAGTAAAAAACAATAAAGGTAAGATGTTGTGTTGTGCTAACGACGTTTCTCTGTTGTTGTATTGCAGTAATAAGTATTTTGCTATTATAAATACAACAAAATTCACTTGACCATTTAGAAATCACATTAAGTAAGTTCAAATAGTTTTGTGTGGCCTTCTAGTTGTAACTTGGTAGTGCTGGAGGTAAAACTGCCGCACCATGGACTGAATAAATATTGCTTAACTTCAGTGCTGCACGTGCTGTAGAAAACATAAAAGCAAATACAGTGAAGATAATAGTTTAACTTTGAAATACACTGCATATGCAATAGACAATATTAAAAAAATTATTCATTAAAAATCATAGGTTTATTTTCAAATACACTGGCCTACGCGTACAAGAATTGTGGATAATTAAATCAGCTGCTTTGTAAGATCAAAATAGCCGTGACTGAATCATTCCCTGGCTGGTTATTCAAGATGTGCTGAAATGTACAGCTTGAGGATGTTCCTTACTGACTTAATCCTGTTTGTTCTCACTGGAGCACATACATACCCTTGTCCACATCCTTTGTTCTCACTGGAGCACATACATACCCTTGTCCACATCCTTTGTTCTCACTGGAGCACATATCTTTTCTTGTCCACATCCTTTGTTCTCACTGGAGCACGTACCTAACCATGTCCACATACTTTGTTCTCACTGAAGCACGTACCTACCCTTGTTCACATGCTTTGTTCTCACTGGAGCACGTACCTAACCATGTCCACATTCTTTGTTCTCACTGAAGCACGTACCTACCCTTGTCCACATCCTTTGTTTTCACTGGAGCATGTACCTACCCTTGTCCACATCCTTTGTTCTCATTGGAGCACGTACCTACCCTTGTCCACATCCTTTGTTCTCACTGGAGCACGTACCAACCCTTGTCCACATCCGTTGTTCTCACTGGAGCACGTACCTACCCTTGTCCACATCCTTTGTTCTCACTGGAGCACGTACCTAACCATGTCCACATACTTTGTTCTCACTGAAGCACGTACCTACCCTTGTTCACATGCTTTGTTCTCACTGGAGCACGTACCTAACCATGTCCACATTCTTTGTTCTCACTGAAGCACGTACCTACCCTTGTCCACATCCTTTGTTTTCACTGGAGCATGTACCTACCCTTGTCCACATCCTTTGTTCTCATTGGAGCACGTACCTACCCTTGTCCACATCCTTTGTTCTCACTGGAGCACGTACCAACCCTTGTCCACATCCGTTGTTCTCACTGGAGCACGTACCTACCCTTGTCCACATCCTTTGTTCTCACTGGAGCATGTACCTACACTTGTCCACATCCTTTGTTTTCACTGGAACACGTACCTACCCTTGTCCACATCCTTTGTTCTCATTGGAGCACGTACCTACCCTTGTCCACATCCTTTGTTCTCACTGGAACATGTACCTACCATTCTCTACATCCTTTGTTCTCACTGGAACATGTACCTACCATTCTCTACATCCTTTGTTCTCACTGGAGCATGTACCTACCATTCTCCACATTCTTTGTTCTCACTGGAGCATGTACCTACCCTTGTCCACATCCTTTTTGTTCTCACTGGAGCATGTACCTAACCATGTCCACATCCTTTGTTCTCGCTGGAGCACGTACGTACCCTTGTTCGCATCCTTTGTTCTCACTGGAGCATGTACCTACCCTTGTCCACATCCTTTGTTCTCACTGGAGCACGTACCTACCCTTGTCCACATCCTTTGTTCTCACTGGAGCATATACCTATCCTTGTCCACGTCCTTTGTTTTCACTGGAGCACGTACCTACCCTTGTCCACATCCTTTGTTCTCACTGGAGCACGTACCTACCCTTGTCCACATCCTTTTGTTCTCACTGGACCACATACCTACCATTCTCCACATCCTTTGTTCTCACTGGAGCACGTACCTACACTTGTCCACATCCTTTGTTGTCACTGGATCATGTACCTACCCTTGTCCACATCCTTTGTTTTCACTGGTGCACATACCTACCCTTGTCCACATCCTTTGTTCTCACTGGAGCACGTACCTACCCTTGTCTACATTCTTTGTTCTCACTGGAGCACATACCTAACCATGTCCACATACTTTGTTCTCACTGAAGCACGTACCTACCCTTGTTGACATGCTTTGTTCTCACTGGAGCACGTACCTACCCTTGTCCACATCCTTTGTTCTCACTGGAGCACGTACCTACCCTTGTCCACATCCTTTGTTCTCACTGGAGCATGTACCTACCCTTGTTCACATCCCTTGTTCTCACTGGAGCACGTACCTACCCATGTCCACATCCTTTGTTCTCACTGGAGCACGTACCTACCCATGTCCACATCCTTTGTTCTCACTGGAGCACGTACCTACCATTCTCCACATCCTTTGTTCTCACTGGAGCACGTACCTACACTTGTCCACATCCTTTGTTGTCACTGGAGCATGTACCTACCCTTGTCCACATCCTTTGTTCTAAGTGGAGCATGTACCTACCCTTGTCCACATCCTTTGTTCTCACTGGAGCACATACCTACCCTTGTCCACATCCTTTGTACTCACTGGAGCACATACCTACCCTTGTCCACATCCTTTGTTCTCACTGGAGCACATATCTACCCTTGTCCACATCCTTTGTTTTCACTGGAGCACATACATACCCTTGTCCACATCCTTTGTTCTCACTGCAGCACATACCTACCCTTGTCCACATCCTTTGTTCTCACTGGAACACATACATACCCTTGTCCACATCCTTTTTTCTCACTGGACCACGTACCTACCCTTGTCCACACCCTTTTTTCTCACTGGAGCACGTACCTATCCTTTTCCACATCCTTTGTTGTCACTGGAGCTCGTACCTACCCTTGTCCACATCCTTTGTACTCACTGGAGCACGTACCTACCCTTGTCCACATCCTTTGTTCTCACTGGAGCATGTACCTACCCTTGTCCACATCCTTTGTTCTCACTGGAGCACGTATCTACCCTTGTCCACATCCTTTGTTTTCACTGGAGCACATACATACCCTTGTCCACATCCTTTGTTCTCATTGCAGCACATACCTACCCTTGTCCACATCCTTTGTTCTCACTGGAGCACATACATACCCTTGTCCACATCCTTTTTTCTCACTGGACCACGTACCTACCCTTGTCCACATCCTTTTTTCTCACTGGAGCACGTACCTATCCTTTTCCACATCCTTTGTTGTCACTGGAGCACGTACCTAACCATGTCCACATACTTTGTTCTCACTGAAGCACCTACCTACCCTTGTTCACATGCTTTGTTCTCACTGGAGCACGTACCTACCCTAGTCCACATCCTTTGTTCTCACTGGAGCACGTACCTACCCTTGTCCACATCCTTTGTTCTCACTGGAGCACGTACCTTCCCTTGTCCACATCCTTTGTTCTCACTGGAGCATGTATCTACCCTTGTCCACATCCTTTGTTTTCACTGGAACACGTACCTACCCATGTCCACATCCTTTGTTCTCACTGGAGCATGTACCTACCCTTGTCCACATCCCTTGTTCTCACTGGAGCATGTACCTACCTTGTCCACATCCTTTGTTTTCACTGGAACACGTACCTACCCTTGTGCACATCCTTTGTTCTCACTGGAACATGCACCTACCATTCTCCACATCCTTTGTTCTCACTGGAGCACGTACCTACCCATGTCCACATCCTTTGTTCTCACTGGAGCACGTACCTACCCATGTCCACATCCTTTGTTCTCACTGGAGCACGTATCTACCATTTTCCACATCCTGTGTTCTCACTGGAGCACATACCTACACTTGTCCACATCCTTTGTTGTCACTGGAGCACGTACCTATCCTTGTCCACATCCTTTTTTCTCACTGCAGCATGTACCTACCCTTGTCCACATCCTTTGTTCTAAGTGGAGCATGTACCTACCCTTGTCCACATCCTTTGTTCTCACTGGAGCACATACCTACCCTTGTCCACATCCTTTGTTCTCACTGGAGCACGTACCTACCCTTGTCCACATCCTTTGTACTCACTGGAGCACGTACCTACCCTTGTCTACATCCTTTGTTCTCACTGAAGCACGTACCTACCCTTGTCGACATACTTTGTTCTCACTGGAGCACATACCTAGCCTTGTCCACATCCTTTGTTCTCACTGGAGCACATACCTACCCTTGTCCACATCCTTTTTTTCAATCTCACTTTGTTGCATAATCAATTTAAATTGCTCGGGTATGAAACGATTCTGTCAGGTGGAGCCTTCTGGTGCAGTTTTTGCTGGTGTCATTATCAAAAAATCTTCCTAGGGAAAGAAAACCAGAGGTCTTCATACCATTAACAGAAAATGCAAACAAGTAGCAAAAATAGATAATTCCAAACACATCCAAAAGCATTAAATTCAAAGGTCGCTAGCATCCTCACAGCTTATCCGATCCCGATGACCTTGGTATTTATTGTATGAGAGCTTGCACATTCTGTTATATCGTCTATCTAGATTTCCCGGTAAGAATCCATAGAATATAAACAAATCTACAATCGTAACGTTGTCGGTGTTCTGTAAGGTTCCGAACGATGTTGGCGGTGGGTACTCAGTACACAAATTTTCCAATTGCGGTGCTGCATCTCATTTACATGGGATTCAGACATGCGCACTTCACAAGTTCTTGATGTCATGTTTTAGCGGCAGTATTGGGTGTCGGTATGACATCACAATAACATGTCCCAACCAATGGTGGCTAAAGGTGAAAATTCTTTGCATTGGGTGGTTGATATGTATACATGATTGTGACGTCACGCCGACTTCGAGAGTGTCAGTTTCACCGCCGTTTTGAAGTAGCAAGAAATCAGAAAGTACCACCTCAATCAGTAGATGGGTGAACTGTGTCTATGAACCAACATCATTCACCAGTGTCTGAAACACCAGAAATGGCACGGTTGTATGTCCTTTTATAGGTTATTTTAGGAATGATTATCTGGAAACCATTTACATGTTAGAATAGTAGAAAGTATAAGCTTTCAAACGATATCAAGATCGTTGGGATCGGATGAGCCATAAGGGTGCTAGTAATCACGTTGGAGTTGTACATTTTTCACTTGCTTATCAATTTTTGGTAGTAGGGATTGTGCATTGATCTTTCATTACATCAATCTCTGTAACTTTATTGAAACAATTGAGCTGTTTATCCAATCAACTCAACTCAACACGCACTACCTCAGAATGGTCTCACTCATAATTACTGCGATTTCCCGGAGTCGTTCCTTGATATGCGGTGCGTGTGTTTACATGGTTCCCGTGGTCAGAATTGCTAGTGGCGAACACACATACACACACGCATAAACTCATGCATGCACACATACACACACACACACACACACACACACACACACACACACACACAAACACACTCACTAGTAGGAATATAAATTCAACTGAGGCAACAAACTTAATACTAAGGTAACTTCTTTTGCACCTAAATCCTTGGAAACCAAGTTCAGAGACGCATCAAAACATTGCAAAGTATATCTACCGGTGTAGTGTAGTAAACTACCACCCCTGGCTAGCAAAGGGGTGGTAGTATATAATTGCATAATTCTTGACTGGTGGCTCCCCCTGCAGGACAAGTAGCACTAGACATGGCTCGAGATGAGAAGATGCGTCAGCTCTTGGACGTGCTGCCAATCAAGAAGGTCCAACGGAATGTACAGCGATTTGAGGGTTCACTGCTTAAGGTTTGTCAAGGTCACCCATAGTTTACGTCAGTGTTGATCTTACGAACATAATTTTATCAAAAACGTTGCATTTGTAAATAATATATTATTAATTAATAATTACAAATATGCCACTAGCTGATCTTAAAACGAATATTTTGATTGATTCATAGAATGAATTAGCATGCTGATGTTCTCTTTTACATACTGTTAAGAGTGGATTTATATTGTAAAATATATTTAATTAGAGAGATTTAACATAATCCTTGCATCAAGGTTGTTATTAATGCATGTCAAAATATGTTGTATATATATATATCCAATTACACAAAAAGCACCTTGTTAGTTGTCCTAGTGATGCCACTTTTTACATTTTGTTGTGTGATGTTGCTCAGCTAACAAATTCATAAACATAAATGTACACATGCTCTGAGGTACATGACAGTAATCATTGTTGGGAAAATGTATACATCAGGATGAAACTGTTAGGGATTATCCTGTACTTGATATCTGAATTCTGTCCAAGTTATGGAGTTATACGTTAATGCTAAAGTGTTATCTTCACAGTTAAAATAAGTAGACAAAATGTCCAATTTGTAAATGTTGAAATACAGGTACTCATCTTTTGAAAATACATACGCTTAAATATTGGTACCCCAAAGTATTGAGCTATAATATGTTTTAATATGTACAGTCATTTTGATGATGTCTGCAATGTTAACATCTTTGAGATATTATATGTTAACTTTAATAAGCTTGTTTTCAGTGTAAATTGACAACTCAGCCCAGCTAAGTATTGTTATTCATGTTCTTTTTTCTGTTGACAGAAAAGCCGTATATTTGGCTGGAAAGCTGTTTGGGTGGTCCTAGAGAGGGGTGTTCTGGGAGTCTTCAAGTGCAGGTACATTAGCCCACAATCCATAAGACGAATAGGCACCATTAATAAAGCAGATTAGGGCTCATTTTGAAGTCAATCGTACAAACAGTGATACAAGCATGAAAAGTGGCATGAGTATTCCCATTGCGACATTCTTCAAATCTAGTCGATGAACCATTTGAAAATCCAAGATGACAGCTTTTGTTTTCAAATATATTTTTTGAAGATATAAATAATTTTAAACATTTTTTCAAGCTGGCCAATTTAAAGTTGTGTTTTTACGCATTCCAACTACATCTGAACATCTAAGATGGCTGCTGTGTTTGCAAGATGGCAGCCATTTTAACATTACTGTACATTTTCAGCTTTCAAAGTGACACATCATGGAATAGTCGGCATTGCATTCAGAGTGCATGTCAATGTATGTTTTGTACTTGATATGTTTCCTGAATATGTCCTTGTACTTACACATGCTATTACTGATACATACTGCTACATAGTGCTGCACAGGTGATAATACAACAAAAACATTAAAAACCTTCAATTTTAGTATTCCTTGCTGTGACACTTCCAGTGAAACTTGTTCATTTTCTACAAGTAAATGTTAGTCTTGCATAACCCAACTAATCAAATGGGTGATTGTCACACATTTCAAATGTTCTTGAACATCAAAGATGGCTGCTGTTTTTTTAAATAGCAGCCATTTAATGTACATTTTCAACACTAAAATTTACTCGGCAGACAATAATCAATATTGCATGCAGAGCTTGTGTCAACGGCTGTTTTGAACTGAATACATATAAATATCACATAAAATCAAAACTGGCTGCCAATTATCAAGATGGCGGCCATTTGTGATGAGCATTTTCTATGTATTGGTAGATAGTGAAGTCCAATTTGAGTACCCGGTAATCTCGGTGTCTGAATATGAGGAAAATAATGTGGTTGTGTAAAACCTTGTCTGGCACCTCCTTTGAATAAGTTATGGCTGCTATGGCGAAATTAATGAAGTATGACTGCCATTTGTTCTCTCGACTAGTCATCTCATGTCAGAGCAGACAATGTGACTAGCCTGAATTTGTTTAGCTTGAGAACTATTCGGCCCCTGCCTCACTTAGGGTCAATGGCAAACTCCATATATGTCAGAAGTCTTAGCTGTTTGACATTTCTTAACTTAAAAGCTGAAATAGCATTGTCTGACGGAGAAACAAAGGCAGATGCTATCACCCCAGCTGGTTTAGCACTGGTCAACACTGCCACCACATGCTTTAATGTTAGGTCAAGCACTCTAATCAGAATATATGGAAACAAACAACTTTAGATTTTTATGAAGGGATTGCAGTTGGAACATCCACAAGGGGCACGATCAATATACATCATGCAGACACTTATAATAAGGATTACGGTTTTGATCAAGTACGAGAATTTTGTATGTTGAACAACTTCACAGAGTACGAATGAATAAAAAATTACGATTACGTACGATTGAATAAAAAATTATGATTACGCACGAATATGACGAGCCTATGTTACATTATATGCATATGTAGGCCTACGTGATAAAACCTGTGTATCTTGTGCTCACTCACTTTACTTGTTTTGTACTGTTTTAGATGTGTTTTTGTGCTAAATTTGTAAGAATTTTCTGCTTATCTCAAGGATATCTGATCCAGATCTCACTGGTAACAGATTCTCAGGGATGACACCTCTGAAACATTAATAACAATCCAGAGTTGATCACAATCCAGAGCCACATTTGGCCAGTTCTTGGCAACTTATCTCAACTGGTGGAAGCACACTCCAACATACCCACCATATTTCCCCATTTGTTTCCATCCCCAATCAACAGGACTGGCTGGGGAACAGTTGCCCGACCCCAGATGCATCCTGCTTGATAAACACCATGTGTAGTATGTTCTTTAAGGGCAGAATTAGTTGATGGGATGCTGTCGTATGTCAACTGCTCTCATGCAGAGATCCAGCCTAGCGTCATTGACACGTGTAGTGAGACTGGACCTGTCATACATGCCCACCGCAAACGTCTCCAAGATCTCCAGGTCATTGTCATCAACTGTTGATGGACACTGCCTAAGTTTGGTGAAGGTGCTGGATACTCCACAGACGTTCCATGTCTGTCATGCAGATTTATTTCCTTTACTACAGAAGGCAGACACAACGTCGCACCCACTGAATGCATGGACGAATGGGATTCCACATGCTTCCTCTGGACCAGTTGTCGAGAGTACCTCATGCATGGGAATCCATCGACAATGTAATCCTTGTCCAAAGGCAATCAACATCCATTCAAGGCCAATCTGCTTCAGGGTTGACATCACAGATAAGGCAATGACTACCACACCAGTATCGTTCACTTTGATAATCAGTGCTGTGTTGCCCTCCATTACTGCATGGCTGGCATGCACGAAAATATGTATGTCCGTCTCTTCATGGGTGCATGAGGCAACATGTTCTTTGGATGTGTTCTGGTTATTAATGTTGTCTTTTCCATTAACTGTGTTTGCTCAAAGTGCTGTGTGTGCTGCAGATATTTTGTTCTCAAGAAAGTGGAAGAGTTAAGTTTTGTTTTTGTCACCCAGCAGGAAGCTCTTCCAGTTTGATGGTGCTTTTTTTGTTTCTGTCACCCACCTTATGAGTCCGCCGGTGCCCCGACTGGATCTTGCTTCACACTTCAGATGGGACTGATGGTACACATCAAACACAAAATAAGTTTTCTTGTACTTGGAGCAGTACGACTCTATTTTAGGCAGGATGTTTTCTTTGGCGTACTCGTCAAATGTCTTTAACTCACTACATGCTAGAAAATGGTAACAATATATAGACAACGGGTATACACTGTTATCGAAAAATCAGTCGGTTATAAAACCCTAGTTTGCTCTATGAAACAACGAATGACGGAGCTAGCAGCTTGATAATGTGCGTCGTCTTTGTCTGTTTGCTCTTAGACTTCACAATCGCACTGTCCGGGCATAGTCGCGGCAACAGTTCGGTGAAATGGTCAGCGACGGCTGCTGGGAGGTTGTGCTCCGCCACAAAATATGTAAACATCATCTCAGATTTTGTAATCAAATCAGGTGTGACCGCCCTCGCCTTGAAAAAAGAAGTCAACTGTGCGTGTCGTCACGTTGACTTCAGTTGCCTCACATGCAATTTTGACGTGATATGTTCGCAAACATCATGTACGCCTGACGCCGCGACGTCACGCAAACAGACTGTCACCAAGCGTGATGCTCGCCAAGCTTTGACTTGGTTATTATGTCGTCGAATAGCTGGACCCATTCCGGCTTGAATACAGCCGCATAACTTTTCCGTTTCTTTGCTTGTGGAGCATCCATAATTTTCTAGCGCAGTGAGTAGATTGTATGAGGTTCCAAGAAATGAGACGTAGGCGAGGCGTCTTATGGCATTTCAAAATATGCCACCAGGACGCTGCCACCAAAACTAGTAATCATCAAGCCCTCGTCGTGGCGCCAAGGACGCTGCGGGGAACGAGATGCGAAGCACGGTGCATGTCTGTCAGGGGTGCAGTCTATGAGTCGCATTTACGTAACAGATATGTTGGTGATGGATAGCGTAGCGACAACTTGGCAGAAATTCGGGGTCCATAGCTCACCGCCCTATATCCGAATCCACTTTGTAAGTTAACGAGCCACATTGTAACGAGGGTTGAACAAATTTAAATAGTAAAATTACAGAAATCCGTGAGCATCGTCTCTCCATGAGCCTGTGTAAATCGCAAAAATCCGAGAGACTCACGGATAAACACTCCAAGTTTCTTCCCAGCACCTTTACTAATGGTGGTGGGAAGAAACTTGGAGTGTTCCCGATACAGCTGAATTAGGTCACAACACGGAAAGATTCATCGGGCGATGAGGAATATCCTCCGATTGAGCCCCTCAACCAGCTTCCTCACATATCGTGTGACATATTTGGTGTCCATGATAACAATAACCAACCCATTTGATTTACTTGCCTATAACAAATGTTTCTGCAAGTGTCGCTGCAAGAATGACTATAAGGGCAAGGCCAGCAAAAACGAGACACTTGAAAAAGTGTTGTCGCCGGCCTTTTTCGTGGTTGTTATAGGGGCCTATGTAAAGTCCATACAAATTTCCGACTCCAATGGCTAGAAGACATCATAAGGATTAAAACGATGATTAGTTTTATGTAGTTAGCTGTAAAATTTGCTGAATTACGAACGCATGCACGCAGCACAAGTGTGCATTTTCACATGTCGCCAGCAACACTGACTACAACCACTGCTAAAATGATTAAACTATTTATTATAAAAGTGTCTCAAGGTGTAGCTTATTTTATGGTATAAATAAATCACCTGCAGTAAAAAGTTATGTGTCTGCTGTTGAGTAGCTTGTCGCCGAAATCATGCGATTTACGTTGCGCTGTTTCCTTTGATTGTTCTCCAAATTTAAATTCACACCACACGTAGTTGCAAACTGTTATTGAAATCTAATAACATATATATATATATGACCTACTGCAATTATTTGCAGCTGTTATCTTAATGCTACAGTCATATGACAAACCTATTAAAATTTTTAGTTTTAAATTTTAAGGATTCAATTTACGTTACGGAGATACTGAAGAAAGTATGTAGGGGCATGCCAAACGAAATGCTTCACTGTTATTCAACAGAGGTTACTACCAATACCACAGTATACATTTGCTCCGGCGTTCCTTGAAACAGTGTAGAGAGCTTGAGTCGTGAATTTGCCCAATTTATGTTACACTGAATTACGTTACATCATTTTCGTTTACGCCGACAAATAATTGTATAAACGCATAGCAAACTGCCATGCAAGTTTACCGTGTCCAAGGTTGAGTGACTAGGTAAGTTTAGTCGTAGTGTAGTGTGAATAAATGGTTCTTAGGATTTTTTCCACTGTAAACTAATAGGAGACTTGAAGCAGAAGTCACTCAGGTTAACGGAGGAAATATAGCGATAACAAATGTATTATGCATTTCTAGTGTGAGAGTACTTATTCTTTGATGGGTGATATTAAACTGAATGAAATGTGAACCCGTGCCGCTCAGTGGACATGCATAGAATACGTAACGTAAATTGTAACGTAAATTGAAATTGGTATACACGACATGCGGCTTCGATAAATGTTAAAATGCTTTACATTACGTATTATTTTAAGATGGATAGAACCATGTAATATTGCACGACATGATAACAACATTATTATTAATAAAGTGTAAATTTTTGACAAACTTTGATGACAGGTCTATCAGCACATGTGTGTGCAGTTTTTGAAGCATTATTTAGTTTGTGTTTGTAGGAACCATGGCAGAAACATCAGCTGAACGCCAGAAAGCTTACAGAGATAGAAAACAGACAACAGATCCACCATTACGGAAGAAAGGAGACAGATCGTGTTATGAAATATTACGTGCCAAGAGACAACATATCAATGTCAAACCTGCAGGAAAAGAAAAGAAAGGGACTAGACTATGACAAAACATATCGGAGAAAGCTCAAGGCATTAGCAAGTGCTGCTACAAAGCCAGAAGTTCGAGGGATGGCAGAAGAAAATGGCGGGCCATGCGACAGCACAACAACAATCTTGCCCGATACAACGCTTACTGTGAAATTGCCATTTCAAACTTCAAGGAAGAGGAATTGCACTAGCACTATTGTGTCTATGCATACCAAGACAATACACCAACAAGGCATGAAACTTGACGAACACGAGCAAAGAAACAAGCTGGTGGAAAAGAAGCTGAAAACTTCACAGAAAACTGTCCAGAGACTAAAGAACACCAAACATGCTGGTGAAAATAGTAGCGACAGACAAGGAGAACCTGCTGAAGAATCGAGTTCGAAAAATCAGGCAAATGAGGACATAAGGAATGCTGGCTTCACTCCGATGAAAATAACGAAAATCAAGGAAATTCTTGTGCAACATCATGCCCTTCTTAATGGGGTGGAGAAAACACTCAACAGTTCGCAGAAGAAAGCAATTGTCTGCGCTTCACATGAAAGGGTGCAAGGAAAGAAAACCAAGTTTTTAATACCAATGTTCATGGTTACGTTATTAAATAACTTATTAGGATGATGGCACATGCAGTGCGACCTGTTCACCTTTTAATTGTATCTCACAGTGAATAAATAATATACAGTAACTTTGATTATTTCGTAAACAAATGTTTTGTTTTTGACGTTTTTATTATTTTCCACTTTCTTCCGATTTACGTTACAAAAACATGTCGCATGTTTGAAGGAGCAACACATTTCAGTACATTCCAATGTGTCAATACAATGGTGTCTGATATATTGGGAACATCTACATATGGCATATCAATGGTTTGTGCAAACACAGCTGCATTCTTCTTCGAGTGATGGACATCGGAACAACCTGATATGTGGAATTTCCTAAAAAAATATGGAATGCTCAAAATTCTTGCATGAAAGTTAGACAGATAAACAAACACTACATTATGATGAACATGTAAATGACATTCTACCAAGACTATCAGGTCCTCTTGCTCAATATACATGTGTATCAAATCGGGGAAGTAAATCCTTAAAATAATAAGAGCAGGTAAGTCACTAAGCGTCATTGTAAATGTAAATTGGTGGGCGTTTAACATACTCATATCAAAGTTAACAAAAAAATTCTAATATTCAAGTTTAAAACCATGTTTTTACTAATATACATCGTAGAATAGGTGATCTTTAAAATAAAATGTCTACAAATTAGATTTTATAAAAAAAGTTTCACCAGTTGATCAAGTGAAAATGTCTCGTTTTCGCTGGCCTTGCCCATAATCAGAGATGTAACTATTTTGCTCGGCCTTCTGACCTGCACAGCCCCATATAGCACTATGTACCTGCACAAAATCAGTGACACATGTCCAGTGTAGAACTAACATTTACATGATTTTGGTATAAACTATAGATTTTTGCACGATGAGTCAATTAGAGTGTTGAGAAAAGACTAGTATTAAAGTGGCGACCATCTTGAAAAATGACAGCCATCTTTGATGATATGAAACATTTTGAATATGTCGCAATAACTAACTCGTTTGATTCGCTCTTACATTCTTTTGTTATTTGCGTGTTGAAAATGGTCAAGGGTCGCTGGAAGAAATACTAAAATCAGCAGTTTAAAATGCTATTTGTTATGTTCTTACCTGCGCAGCACTATGTAGCAGAATGTATCAGGAATAGCACGTATATGTACAAGGACATATTCAGGAAACATATCCAGTACAAAACATGCACTGACATGCACTTTGTATGCAATGCAAACTATTCCATAATGAGTCACTTTGAAAACTGAAAATATGAATTTAAACGAGTTGCATAATAAATGTTATGCAATTGGCAGATCAAGTCTTCTGCAGGCTCTGGCCTGTGTACTTCAGCCAATAAAAGCTCCTGGATTATCTCACTAAATCAGATTACTCCATAAGATAATCCACCAATCACAGCACCGGATTAGTCCAGAGCCAAGACCTTTTGAAATAATTATGTCTCCGGTCAAGCAGCAAGCAGTTACCTAGTGGTAGACATGTTTTATATTCACTGATAATTTGAAATTTTTTAATTGTAAAAAAATTCATTATCCTATTTCTATTCAGTACTAAATGTTTAATGCGGTGGAATGGTCACAGTGTTTTTGGTAACCTTGTGGCGAATTGGCCTCACCTTGCTAAGTAAAAATTTGTGTTTTTGGTGGGGAATGTATGTATTCTTGGCATATCTTATGTTTATACATGTAATGGTTTTTAGTCCATTACAATGTAGGGACGAATCATGTATATTGTTATTGTCAAGGTTGTAGGAATGTGGGATCTGAGAAATTGGAAGGTTGACACTGTACAAGGGTTCAGTGTCGTATCAGATTTGGATTTTAGAGCTCACATTCCTATTAATGTAATTCCCAAAATGGCTGCACGATAAGCAGTCCAACTTCAATAAATAAACGTCATTCATTTGGCCAATTTCGATTCTCTGCTACATTGTTGTTTATTGCATAAATACAGTAATGTTAAAAAGGCGGTCATCTTGGAAATATAGTAGCTATCTTGAATGTGCAGGTATATTTGGAATGCTTAAAAACAACTACTTTAATTGGGCCAGCTTGAAAAAAATATATAACAATTATTTATATGGATCTCCAAAAATATATGAAGAAAATGTTGGCCAGTTTTTCCTAAATGGCCGCTATCTTTGATTTTCAAATGGCTCGTCAACTGGATGGACAATGTCCACAAACTGTTATATATAAGGACTTTAAAATAGTGCAACAAGAAGTATCAGACAATTTAGATGACGGACATTTTGGCTAGTAATATTAATAATATTTATTTTTATAAAGTGTAATTTCCAATATATACAACATCGAACTGGCTGGCCCATGATGATGGTTAGAATTTAATAATCTCATGGATAACTAGACAAGTTTGTAACATGGTAAATGTTTACAGGTGTACTGGCCCAAAACGTCCCCACTAATTTTTTTCAATTTTTTAATTTATTTATAGATACAGGTGTAGATACAAATGACAAAAGCATACCACTAATTCCAGATTTAAGAGCTGGATAGCTAGCTGAACTTAAAACAGAGATTTTGATTGAATCATTGAATGAGTTGTTAACATGCCAACGTTTACTTTTACATTACTACTGTTAAGAGTAGATTTATGTTGTAAACATCTAATCTGTAAACACCATATGGCATATGTAACAAAATCCAATGAGATTGTTATTTACATATGTTAAAGTAGGTTGTATGTATCCCATTACACAAACACCACCATATTGGATGTCCTAGCAATGCCACTTTGTTACACTTTGTCATGTGTTATTTTGAAAATATTTTAGGGGTGATGCTTCTACGGGGTCAAGAAGAAAAGCTTTCAAGTACCTGGATGATGCCAGGGTTCAGGTAAGCTAATTAATTGTTCAGTATTACATTGGCTAAACTGTTAAGAAATGTTGATTTATAATTAGTTAGAAATCAAATTATAATTATAATTTTTTATAATTATTATTTAAACAAATCTTAATATAAAATACATTTCAATATTTTCATTTAAGAACATTTGATAATATTTATTTCATTTTCTTCATTATGAATTTATAGATTCCTGGGAATGAGAACCAACCCATTGTTCTGGTCTTTTAGTGTAATATTTGTGTTTTCTGTTATATGCCCTAAAATGTTAAGGTAGGTAGGTAGGATGAAACTTCTTTCTATTGTTATGTTCACAAGGTGTACTTGTTAGGCATTGGGATTTTTGTAAAAACCTACAGTTTCTTCAGTCCAACCTGAGAAAAACACATCTCTGGAATTTTGATAGTTCGAGATAAGTTTAGGCCATAAAGATTTATGTTTTTCCTAGTGTTTTGTTAGATTTCACAAATCTGTTTACTTCTAGTCTCGGTTACACATAGCAGGATTGGTTGGCCAATCTAGAACACAAGTGTTATTCACAAGTGTCTAGACACCTGTGGGATCATCCATAAAGTATATCATGCTATTTGTGGATATATTTAATCCCCCTCACCCCCTTGTCATGCTTCATAATGCAACTTCATCCGCCCCCAAAAAAGTATATTCATTTTGACAAAGCCGCCATGAAGTTTTATATAATTATTATATTTGTTGTATGGCTGTATCGATAAGTATACACAAATGATAAAAGACATTAGTATTTTGTTGGAATGCTGCTATAATCTACACAAGAAATGGCTGAACAAATCATGCCATAACCCCCATCTGTCTCATATCGACAGCACAATGAGCCAACATTTACTCTTTTTGTACAAATCACTTACCCAGAGACCCCGGCCTCCCATGTAACACATTGTCACACTTGCTCACTTGCCCATTGACCCACCCAGTACCACCCACACCTTTATGCAGGATCAAATTTTTACCAATCCAAAAATGTCCCGGTAGATACGCGCATCTGTGTGTGCACACATACAGTTCAGCCCAGAACACGCACATACACACATACACATACACACACGCACATGCACACACACATCCACACATTATATATATATACATAAATACATTATGTATACAATAATTCATCCATACACAAATGTGACACGCAATAAATAGCAATAAATAATATATAATACAACAAAATTGTCAGCCCCTCAACTCAAATTTCCGCCCATCCATAACAAACTCGACCCGTCCAAAAGATGTGTCACGTACTTTATGGATGACCACTGTCTTTAAACGTTGCTCTCTTGTCCACACTGATGCTGACCGTCTGTGCAGGCAAGAATGGACACTGGTCATGTGTTTGGTGTTCACTTCTCGGATAACACGTCCTTCCTTCTGTCCGTTCTTCCTGGGGACCCAGCAGAGGTTGCCAGACAGGTAATGTCCTTGCTGCATCAGCCTTGTACAGGTCATAGGTCAAAGACACGTGTGTCCCCATCGAAAGACAGTGATGTATAAGTATTATTTACGATTTGAATTTAATTCAATGGATCATTCCAGTACATTGTTATTTGCCTGCAAAACAATTAAAATTATGCACATAACCTTCGTTAAAGCTGCATTCCGAGTTAAACTACTGTTTTTAACTGTTTATAAGAAAGTGTATGTATGGCATGAATAATATTTACTTACTTGATAATATGTGTTAACATATATATCACTTTACGTTTGATATGTTATTCTGATTTTTGAAGATTTGCCATGGTATTAAGATTTTCATTAATTTAGAACATACACTGTATATTTGAAATTATTGCACTTTTTCCCATTGTGCTGTTAGTCTAATCTGTGTGATGGTCAGATTAGTTGATAAATCATCCGTCTTTTAAATTAGATTAAATGTCCTGCAGTTCTTTCTTCATGACCAAAGTTGAGGAGACTTCTGTATTTTAATGTGAGAAATATATGCTATATGCTAGATTGAAAATATCCAGAGACACTTCCTCAATCAATAAATTTGTCAATAAAAACAACAAAGAAATTAATTTTGTTAAATTTACAGAAATGGGAAAACGCACTCAACGAACACATCACGTATAGTACACACTTCGTCCACCAGGGTGTGACTGTGTCTGATGAGGAAGACGACCTTGACATATTGCCTCTTGGTTCTATGCAAGACGTTCTCCAGGTGACTGTTTTGTTTGCCTTCTGACCAGATGCAGTTGTTATGCAGGCTGGTAACATCAACTTGGAACTAATTTTTCAAGGGGAACACACCATATTTCTGTAGCTCATTCCAACCATTTTGATTCTGTATACGTTGTTTTTACATGTTGTAAATAAATGGTGCTGTATTTTTGTAAAAAGTGAAATTAGTCTAATTTGGTGTTGGAAACAAACTATTGATTGATTGATTGATTGATTGATTGATTGTTTGATTGATTGATTGATTGATTGTTTGATTGATTGATCGATCGATTGATTGTTATATCATTTGTTTCTGTACAAAAGTCAATGTCAGGCATGTAAAAGAATTCCTAACAAATTCTGGGTGTTATAATATTTTCTGAACAAACAGAACTTTATTACGTGCCTGAACATTGAGGTATGAAGGTAGTATTATATATATGTGTCCAGTTCAAACAATCATAAGGTGTTTTTCATTTACAAATCTCGTAAACTTTGATACTACTTAATAAATGCCTGATTGGTTGAGCAGTAACTGTACATACAAACTCACACATGCATGCAGGCATACACGCGTGCGCACACCATACACACACGCGCACACCATACACACACACGTGCGCACACACACACTCGCACACACACATATGCATGCATACACACACACCTGGTTGGTCGGTCGGTCGGTCGGTCGGTCGGTCGGTCCACAAATAGTTCAAAATTATAGATGAGAGGACCATAAAGCTGACACTCCTTGTTAGTCGAGTCATGCCCACCACCATTTGCTGGAGAAGGAGGTGCAACAACTGACAGCGGCCCTGGAGGCTCTGCCTGCTGACCAACTAAACGACAAAGCAGGTCGGTCAAACCTGGTTTTTGTTATACTCGGGGTGCAATATTTAATTAAACAGACCTTGTCTGTTCCTAATTTATTATTATTTATTAATTAATATAATATTGTTAATACTATAATAAATATGTCAAAGGTATATTGCCTGCCAAATTGCATTTGATATGCCTGATACATTGTTTGCAAGTTGAATATTGCACCTGTGAAATTAATAAAGTGTAATCACTGAAATAGTAAATAATGTGTGTGCTTGCATATTGTGTGCATGTGTGCTTTGGTGTGTTATGCTTGTGTGTGTGTGTGTATGCTTGTGTGTGCTTGTGTGTATGTGCATGGTTGTTCGAGAGTGTTTTGTGTGTGTATGCATGAATGTGTGTGTATGTGTGTGTGTGTGTGTGTGTGTGTGTGTGTGTGTGTGTGTTGTATGTGCATATATAGGTGTACATGTGTTGATATGTGTTCATGTACACATGTCTGTGTACATGTACCTACAGGCTGACATGGGCGCCTTTAGGTGTACTCTATAACTATAAATTGTTATTTACTAATATTCACAGCCATGTTCCACATGGCTGCACCCGTAACAGAAGTTGTTCCACATGGCCGCACTCTACAAGAAGTCTATTGCGTTACAGTGGCCCTGCTGCAGACCCGGGACCGTCTCGCTCAGATTGTGCAGTTGTCAAAGGAGATGTGTTCCTCTCTCTCTCACTGCCTCGACGTCTTCACTCAACAGGAGCAGGTAGGAACATCTCATTTTAGATTTTAAGTGAGGTTGTCCGTTTGATTATTATTTTAGATCATGTTGTATACTATATACTACATGTATAGTATATACTACATGTATAGTATATACTACATGTATAGTATATACTGCATGTATTGTATTGTAAAATAGTGAAACAGAAACATCTGTTGAATTGAACAGTTGAGTGTTTACAACAATCGTTGCACTCTCATTTAAATTGTCAAATAACAAGCTCGGATAATTCCGAGAATGTTCTTGACCCAATGGGGACATGACGACGTAACAAAAAAGGTTAATTAAAACACATTTTACCAGTCAATATGTTATAATATATATAGTATATTACGTGATTTTAAGGTAGAAATAATTGGACAACGTACCTTAAAAATATTGCCATCCAAAGCAAAACCCCATCACCACACAGTGGGGTGTTTGTCACATGAAGCATGCGCCACAGAAGCCATCAATCTGAACTTCAGATTTGCAAATGACTATTTCCTCCTCACCAGTACATTTTCAGGAGTACTCTGGTGTGAGACATCCATCATATGTCACTACCGTGAAAATGGTTTTTGTTTCTTCAGTTCTAACCATAAACGTAAACACACCATTCTGTGTGACAACTTAACAGTTTAATACGTTACTAGCTTACACATACCTGTCCACGGAGCAAGGTACAAGGGCATCATAATTACAGTGTCTTCGTCTTAAACACATTTATAGTGGCGCCATCTGTTCAGTTGACATAATTTTCTCAGGCAGGGGAAAGGTTGTCTAGTGGCGCCATCTGTAGAGTTGACCTAATTCTCTCAGGTAGGAGAAAGGTTGTCTAGAGAAGCATAGCATATCGAAAACACTTAGGTAAATAACTCGTTGAGGTTTTAATAGATATCCAATTTGTAGATCTGAGAGCAATAGTCCAGTCAAGTGAATGAACATAAAAAGTGGCGAATGAACCTTGGCTCCTGGGAGGAGATACAGATACAATTTGAAAGTTAGAAAGTTAATACTATCAGGTAGTATAATTCAATAGACATGCCTTGTATATGACCGCAACATCACATACAATGAACGTTGAGAATCTCCGATGTCAGTCAGCGTATTCCAGAACTTGTGTGCAGGAGGTTGATAGAATACATCAATAATAAGACTCCCATATTGTAGAGACAGCTGTCCAGTCTTTTCAATGTATGTATGATTATTCAATGATGATTATATTCCCATCAGTCCAGCTGTTCATAAACTACTGTCATGAAGACACTTAAAAAGTATTCTTAGCAAGGGGAAAACCTTTACAAGACTTTCTCTGATTTCATGTAGAATGATTATAATTATATGAAATATTGTGTGCCCATAGCAATACATTCTATATAATTCTATTGAAAATCAAAAAAAATTGAATTGGCAATAAATTATAGAATTCTATAATTTATTCTATAGAAATTGTTTGAATTTGTTATGGTCATTTCAATGTCTATTCAATATTATATAGAATTGTTTGTGGCCACATCAAATCAAATCAAATTTATTTAGACACCACATATCTCTACAAAGTAGATTCAGGGGTGCTTACAAAGTAAAATAACAGTTTGTTTTATTTGACCCAGACATTTCAAATGATACATAAAATACAGCCATGTCAAAAAGAAACAAGTACATAACCTTATGGTATACCGGTACATGGTATAAAATATGGTAAATAGCAAAAAACTAGGGTCAGGAGACTCCTCTAAGACAGTGGTAGTCGCTGTCGAGGAGCCACCTTTTGTGTTAGAAATTTAGCTGAATCAATACATCACTGTAATCAAATTCTTCCAGAAAAAACAAATTAATAAAAATGTTTGATTATGTATGTGTACATATGTAGAAAAGGTATGACTGTGTGTTTGTGCGTGCGTGCGTGTAGATGTAGGTGTGCATGTGAACATGCCCACATACTTACATAGTTTGTGGTTTAGGCACCATTTATTATAAAATGGTGGTTGTAATGTTTAGTATTACATATATAGCAGTTTTGCCTTGTACATGTAATTTGATAATTTTGTACAAAATAAACTTGGCAAATCCCTGTAAACTACGTGTATTAAGCTTTTCTTTAACTATATCGGGAATGCTATTTATTAAAGTGGCAATTTATGTCTAAGACATTTCTTTGCATGTTTGCGTGGTTAGCTTTATAAGTGTATAATTCAATCTTAATTCCTGTATCATAATTATGTATGTCATACTTAAAAACTATCCTCCAGTTTGTAAATAAACTGGTAACTCGTTATGTAAGTATTTATAGTAAAATGTTAATTGTTGTGTGCTGTGTGTGAATATATCACATGTCACATAATTGTTTATACAATTCTGCAAAAATTCTATACAATTCTAGTACAAAATATTCTATAGAAAATAATGTGTAATAATTATGTAGAATATAGTCTGTAATATATATTTTTGTTGCCAAGGGTGATGTGTGTTTTTACCAGTTTTATTGTTGCTTGTGTGTTTTATAAATGTTATTACTGACAATTATATGAGAAGGAAAATTAATGTTTTTAATGCAATGTTTTAATAGAAAATATAGTTCTCGAATCTCTAATCTGTGACATTTCCTTCTTGCATTGATTAATTCAAATATGTTTTATGAGACTGTTTTGTCTATGCCACCTTAGATTTTTTAATCTAGACAACCATGCTTTCTTTATTTGCAGTAGATAATGGTTTGACACGTATAGTTTCCATATTAGTATTGAAATGTTTTATATTTAATATTTTTTCCTGACAATTTATACAATTTTAATTCAAGTTGGCAGTTTGCTGAGCTAACATATCAGTATGTGTACGAGCAATTACTAGATTTATTATTTTCAGTCATTGACAGGTACAAAATTATGCAATTTTAAAATGAACACTACATGGGTAATACAAACACGCGCACACCTTGCATGTACTAACGTACAGTGTAACTTGGAGGGATTACTTACCCATATCCTGTTTTCTTTCTGTGTTATTGCAGGCATTATTTTAACCTGTTATAGTTATCATAATGTAAAGTGTGTTTGTGAATAACTGTTATATGCTTAGAACTATATTGTGCTGATTAATTTATCTGGTTGTACTCCAAACTTTGCTATAGATCTATGAAATGGACTGTTGAACTCATGCTCCAGTCACTCAGTGATGTTCTTATGAAACGGACTATAACATTCCTGCAGCTGGCCTGTGATTGGTTGAACCAATGATACTTGGTCAACCTAGACCACTTTGCATTAGGAGCTGTCAGAGATGAACTTCACAGGCTTCTGCACTTAAGTTATTGCTCAAATAAATAATTAACATTTTATGGCACTTACAGCAGTTCACCTAACAATAGCATCAGTCAGTTTAATTAATCACGGCATAACACATAATACTTAATATGTAATACAATATTTATCTTTACAGAAATGCACTCATGCACATTAATCAATGGGTCCACAAGTCACAAAACGCCAAATCCTTTGTCAATAATTAGTGAACTTGTACCCAGCCTTGTGCAGTTTACATAGAAAATAATGTCTGCTGCTTGCTAAGGTCAAGGCCACTACACCGTTTGAAGCCTATTGTTGTCCTTCTTACAACTGGTAGCTCCCCTGGTGGAGTCTATTTATAGCCGAGGATTAAGTAGGGTATTGGGTGGAAGTCTCCTAACTGTGTAGCTGTGTGTTGATCCATGTTCACTGTCTAGGATGTGAAGTTGTGTCTGCCCTGCTTGCTGTCTGGTATATGTGTCTGGGCAAAGGCAAGTACAGTGTAGAAACTATCTTCCGCAAGACTGTTTACTGTTTACCTGCATTTCCTCTACTCTCTACTGACTCTAGACCTAGATTGAGCACAAGCAATTAGGTATCTGTCTATACTGACACACACAGTCGCAGGTGTTCTTTGAAAACGTGGCATTAAATCTGGATGTTGGATTTATCGTGGGTGTAGAGGTGGGGATTATCTTGATAAGCCGGTACTTTTGAGACATACTTTTGAGACGATGCCTGGATGTAATGTGGTATTAAGTGTCACATGTCTGCCTGTGTATCCTGTCTGCATACTGACTTCCCTGTACTGCGCAGTGATCAATGCTACTGTCAGGGTATGGCTAAATAGGTAAAGATTAGGGTCTAAGGTAAAGTTTGTGGGTTTAGGTATATACATCTGTGAGGGTCTACTCTCTGTGGTAAGGATTTTTGGCTAGGATTAGGGTGTGATGGTTTATAATTAGGATCTTCATTGGTTATGGTTGTGTGTGCAGTGTGTAAGGGTTACTGGGGTAACGAGGGTACACATATGGGGCTCCAGCTGTCTTAATTAGGGGTGTTGTTCTATGTTTAAGGTGCAACTGTACTATTAGAGTTGAGTGACGGTTCTACATTATAATTTCATGGTCTGGTAATTAAGGTTTGAATTAAAGTTATGGTTGTACTTTAGGATCACTGGTAGCTAAAGTTTCACTAAGGGTTCCATGATGAAGGTGCTTTGGGTGTAAAGTATGTTACGGTTAGGTTGTTGTGGTAAACAAACTCTAGAATCTATAAGGGGACTTTCAGTTAGGGTTGTGAATCTGTGATTATGATACTTCAAGATCCTGGCCAATGGTCATTCAGAGGCATTGAAAATAGATAGGTGCTAACTAAAGTTAATTAGTTAAATAAATTATAATATATGGTAAATTATAATATATTAGCAAAAGTGCCTATCTTCTGGATGGTGCTACATAAATAGTAGTACATATACAGAAATGCAGATGACAGTTTCCCAGAATATTCATGGATTACGTTGGTTGTGATAGAAATTTGAACTGTTTTTTTCATTAACTCAAGTTATATAAAATGTTTCCTATGATTGGTGGTCATCACCGCCTGGGAACAATGGCAGAACATGTGCACACCTTCTTAAACAATCAGCTTACACCCATCTAACATGTGACAGAAACTCTGAGACCAGTGAGAGCCTTTAACTAAGATTTTGAAAAAATAAAGGCATCATTTCTTCTGAAGGGTCAAAGATTAATCATTGAAAGTTTGGTGCCCGAGATGCAAACTGTCTATAAGAGAATATTGATATACTCTCCCCCATACACATATGTCTAGGAGATACTATTGGTATACTCTCCCCCATACACACATGTCTAGGAGAGAATATTGGTATACTCTCCCCCATAAACACATGTCTAGGAGGTAATATTGGTATACTCTCCCCCACACACACGTCTAGGAGATAATATTGATATACTCTCCCCCATACACACATGTCTAGGAGAGAATATTGGTATACTCTCCCCCATAAACACATGTCTAGGAGAGAATATTGGTATACTCTCCCCCATAAACACATGTCTAGGAGAGAATATTGGTATACTCTCTCCCATCAACACATGTCTAAGAGATAATATTGGTATACTCTCCCCCATACGCACACATGTATATCAGATAATATTGATATACTCTTCCCCATACACACACATGTATAGCAGATAATATTGATATACTCTCTCCATACACACATGTATATGAGAGAATATTAGTATACTCTCCCCCATACACACATGTCTAGGAGATAATATTGATATACTCTCCGCCATACACACATGTCTAGGAGAGAATATTGGTATACTCTCCCCCATACACACACATGTATATGAAAGAACATTAGTATACTCTCCCCCATACACACATGTCTAGGAGATAATATTGATATACTCACCCCCATACAAACATGTATAGTAGAGAATATTGGTATACTCTCCCCCAAACACACATGTCTAGGAGATAATATTGGTATACTCTCCCCCATACACACATGTCTAGGAGAGAATATTGGTATACTCTCCCCCATACACACATGTCTAGGAGATAATATTGGTATACTCTCCCCCATACACACATGTTTAGGAGATAATATTGGTATACTCTCCCCCATAAACACATGTCTAAGAGATAATATTGGTATACTCTCCCCCATATACACACATGTATATCAGAGAATATTGATATACTCTTCCCCATACACACACATGTATAGCAGATAATATTGATATACTCTCTCCATACACACAAGTATATGAGAGAATATTAGTATACTCTCCCCCATACACACATGTCTAGGAGATAATATTGATATACTCTCCCCCCCACACACGTCTAAGAGATAATATTGGTATATTCTCCCCCATACACACATGTCTAGGAGATAATATTGGTATACTCTCCCCCCCACACACATCTAGGAGATAATATTGGTATACTCTCCCCCATACACACACGTCTAGGAGATAATATTGGTATACTCTCCCCCATATACACACATGTATATCAGAGAATATTGATATACTCTTCCCCATACACACACATGTATAGCAGATAATATTGATATACTCTCTCCATACACACATGTCTAGGAGATCATATTGGTATACTCTCCCCCATACACACATGTCTAGGAGATAATATTGGTATACTCTCCCCCATACACACATGTTTAGGAGATAATATTGGTATACTCTCCCCCATACACACATGTCTAGGAGATAATATTGGTATACTCTCCCCCATACACACATGTCTAGGAGATAATATTGGTATATCCTCCCCCTTACACACATGTCTAGGAGATAATATTGGTATACTCTCCCCCATACACACATGTCTAGGAGAGAATATTGGTATACTCTCCCCCATAAACACATGTCTATGAGGTAATATTGGTATACTCTCCCCCATACACACATGTCTAGGAGATAATATTGGTATACTCTCCCCCATACACACATGTCTAGGAGATAATATTGGTATACTCTCCCCACAATATGTCTAGGAGATAATATTGGCATACCTCCCACACACACACATGTCTAGGAGATAATATTGGTATACTCTCCCCCATACACACATGTCCAGGGAGATAATATTGGCATACTCTCCCCATTGGCCAATACGTCCAGATAATACATACCTCCCATACACACACCAGGGATATACTGACAGACACTCATCCTCCACACACACAATGTTCAGGAGATAATATTGGCATACCTCCACAATAATACGTTCAGAGATAACATTGGCATACCTCCACACCACACAAGTTCAGGAGATAATATCATACACTCCCCACAATATCAATACGTCCAGAGACACATTGGTATACCTCCCCACAACATCAACATCCAGGAGATAATATCACATACTCAATAACATCCAGTAGATAATATTGGTATACTCTCCCCCATACACACATGTCTAGGAGATAATATTGGTATTCTCTCCCCCATACACACATGTCTAGGAGATAATATTGGTATAGTCTCCCACATACACACATGTCTAGGAGATAATATTGGTATACTCTCCCCCATACACACATGTCTAGGAGATAATATTGGTATACTCTCCCCCATACACACATGTCTAGGAGATAATATTGGTATACTCTCCCCCATACACACATGTCTAGGAGATAATATTGGTATACTCTCCCCCATACACACATGTCTAGGAGATAATATTGGTATACTCTCCCCCATACACACATGTCTAGGATATAATATTGGTATACTATCCCCCATACACACATGTCTAGGAGATAATATTGGTATACTCTCCCCCATACACACATGTCTAGGAGATAATATTGGTATACTCTCCCCCATACACACATGTCTAGGAGATAATATTGGTATACTCTCCCCCATACATACATGTCTAGGAGATAATATTGGTATACTCTCCCCCATACACACATGTCTAGGAGATAATATTGGTATACTCTCCCCCATACACACATGTCTAGGAGATAATATTGGTATTCTCTCCCCCATACACACATGTCTAGGAGATAATATTGGTATAGTCTCCCACATACACACATGTCTAGGAGATAATATTGGTATACTCTCCCCCATACACACATGTCTAGGAGATAATATTGGTATACTCTCCCCCATACACACATGTCTAGGAGATAATATTGGTATACTCTCCCCCATACACACATGTCTAGGATATAATATTGGTATACTCTCCCCCATACACACATGTCTAGGAGATAATATTGGTATACTCTCCCCCATACACACATGTCTAGGAGATAATATTGGTATACTCTCCCCCATACACACATGTCTAGGAGATAATATTGGTATATCCTCCCCCTTACACACATGTCTAGGAGATAATATTGGTATACTCTCCCCCATACACACATGTCTAGGAGAGAATATTGGTATACTCTCCCCCATAAACACATGTCTATGAGGTAATATTGGTATACTCTCCCCCATACACACATGTCTAGGAGATAATATTGGTATACTCTCCCCCATACACACATGTCTAGGAGATAATATTGGTATACTCTCCCCCATACACACATGTCTAGGAGATAATATTGGTATACTCTCCCCCATACACACATGTCTAGGAGATAATATTGGTATACTCTCCCCCATACACACATGTCTAGGAGATAATATTGGTATACTCTCCCCCATACACACATGTCTAGGAGATAATATTGGTATACTCTCCCCCATACACACATGTCTAGGAGATAATATTGGTATACTCTCCCCCATACACACATGTCTAGGAAAGAATATTGGTATACTCTCCCCCATACACACATGTCTAGGAGATAATATTGGTATACTCTCCCCCATACACACATGTTTAGGAGATAATATTCGTATACTCTCCCCCATACACACATGTTTAGGAGATAATATTGATATACTCTTCCCCATTCACACACATGTATAGCAGATAATATTGATATACTCTCTCCATACACACATGTATATGCGAGAATATTAGTATACTCTCCCCCATACACACGTCTAGGAGATAATATTGATATACTCTCCCCCCCACACATGTCTAAGAGATAATATTGGTATACTCTCCCCCATACACACATGTCTAGAAGATAATATTGCTATACTCTCCCCCATACACACATGTCTAGGAGATAATATTGGTATACTCTCCCCCATACACACATGTCTAGGAGATAATGTTGGTATACTCTCCCCCATACACACATGTCTAGGAGATAATGTTGGTATACTCTCCCCCATACACACATGTCTACGAGATATTGTTGGTATACTCTCCCCCATAAACACATGTCTAGGAGATAATGTTGGTATACTCTCTCCCATACATACATGTCTAGGAGATAATGTTGGTATACTCTCCCCCATACACACATGTCTAGGAGATATTGTTGGTATACTCTCCCCCATAAACACATGTCTAGGAGATAATGTTGGTATACTCTCCCTCATATACACACTTGCTGGCTTTATTATAGTTTGATTTGTTAAAGTATGATGGACAAAATGTAATCTAAAATTTATATTTTTTACTTTTGCTCTGTATAACATAAAAATATATGAGTATTTAATATTTAATTATTAATTAGATAAATCAATAATAAAACAAAATTATTTAGGTAAAAAACTAATTACAGCTGTTGTTAATTCAATAAGAATGAATTAGTTAAACATGACATTTAAACTCAGATCTAAATGACTACTATTCATCATGTGTCATATGTATCCACTGCTTTCTTAATCGACGTTCTGCAGTCTCCTTTCTAACCTTGCCATTGGTGCATTGCCTACAGTCCAATTAATAACTTTGGTGGGACTCACTAGATGCCTCCTTACACAAACACAATTGTCCATTCAGAGTGAATGCATAAGTTGAACTGCATAGACAGCATGCTCATGAATGTTCACGACAATATGAGTGATTGTGTTGTGCTGTTAGGGTGGGAGTCTAGTGTAAATGTTCTGGTTTAATTACTGTCTCCGGCAATTAAGATACCTGGAACTAAATAGAGACTGTTGCTCTACTCTTTTTCCCTGAATGTTCAGGGCGATGCTCGCATTGATACTGGTCATCGATTTCTGTTTTCTTTTCCTTTTCCCTTCACTGTTCTTGCACTGCCTTCTCCACCAACCGTCTCCTCTGTGTTGCTCTCTTTCACTCATTCTCTCCAAATCCCACTAATCTCTCTTTAAATAAGTGGACTAAAATGAAATGAAAAGTTGCAGTTTTGAGATTAGAATCCTCATTGTACTGTTTTGAAGCGTGGACAATGTGTTCATTCCACATTGCCTCACTTGACTTAGCTGTGTAAACGAGTACATGACTATTGACAATGGTAGATAATACATTATGGACAATAACAATTATTTTATTTTACTAAATATATGTGAAGGAATAGTGTTTGAAATTGCATTTCGTAATTTCATTATGGTTGACTTCCCAGATAAAGTGAGATGGCGTATGAATGAACAGGTCAGCCAGGGATTAAAGTGTAACATTCTTTGTGCAGTTGATTGACTCTGATCTAACTGATCTAACTGATCTAACAACTTAAAAAACACAAAGGTAATTACTTACTTACAAAGTAACATATTTTATTTGCCACCTATTGGATAAATTTGGAAATAAACAGACAGTGCTACTGTGGACGGGTCTTAAATGAAAATACAGTGGCACTTCTCCCTTGGGACTGGGCGAAAGTTTCCTGAATAGTGAGGCACCGTATGTTAGCAGGACTAAATTCTGTATATGAAAATAATTTGGGATTGCCCTAGGGTGACTTTAATTGCGAGGTGACTGTATTACCGAGGTGATCGTAATACGAGGTTCAACTGTAAGTACTGTAACAGTGGGAATACAGTGACAACTGTAAGTACCGTAACAGTGGGAATACAGTGACAACTGTAAGTACCGTAACAGTGGGAATACAGTGACAACTGTAAGTACCGTAACAGTGGGAATACAGTGACAACTGTAAGTACCGTAACAGTGGGAATACAGTGACAACTGTAAGTACCGTAACAGTGGGAATACAGTGACAACTGTAAGTACCGTAACAGTGGGAATACAGTGACAACTGTAAGTACCGTAACAGTGGGAATACAGTGACAACTGTAAGTACCGTAACAGTGGGAATACAGTGACAACTGTAAGTACCGTAACAGTGGGAATACAGTGACAACTGTAAGTACCGTAACAGTGGGAATACAGTGACAACTGTAAGTACCGTAACAGTGGGAATACAGTGACAACTGTAAGTACCGTAACAGTGGGAATACAGTGACAACTGTAAGTACCGTAACAGTGGGAATACAGTGACAACTGCCGCCCTTGGTTCATTGCTCCAAGAGTGGTGCATGCTAGTTGTATCAGTATGGGAACCGACTTTTATCTTTTTATTTATGCAGGTTCGTAAGCTGCGACTTCAACAAGAAGTTGAGAAATCACGGGTGCTGGAAGATGCCCTTCATATCCTCGCTGAACAACACAACCAGTTAGAGCAGTCGATCGGAGGTCATAGGTCACCAACGGGAATGTTCGATCCTGACGACGATGATGAGTTCTTTGACTGTGCTGACAATGATGGTATGGTTGTCTGTCTTTGATACTTAGGATTGTTACTGTTTGGTTTGTTTTATGTTACACGGTGTACTTTATAGGCCATTCTGTTGTGCCGTTGTTACCTTTTTTATCATTACTAATAGTCGTAATAAAATGGGGAACACAAACTCAGAGGTACAACAAACCAAACCATTATATCACAAAGAGGGACATACAAGAGAAAACGTCAGAGTAAGGGACCATCAATTATTTAGGGCAGACATGCAGTTCCAAATAATATTTCTTCAGTTTTCACTTGGAAGGTGGCCAGGGTGTTGATGAATTTAAAGTGATATGGAGTTAATTCCAGATTTTGTGCGTAGCAACAGAAATAAGCTACAGTAATCTCACATGTAACCACTATGAAAACCTGTGAACAGAATTTGAAATGTATTTTTATTACTACCAGTTAATGCTTATTCCATCAGAACATGTTTTATTTTTGTGTTTCTTTTTAATCCTTTTTTGTATTGCGACAGAATGTGTTTAATTCAGTGAAACATGTCAGTTTGTATATAAAAATTACAAATGGCTGTAGCAAGAGTGGTCAGTCGTAATCAGTGTCTCCAAGACATATAGCAACAATTAAACAATACCCAATTATAGTTACATCTAATTGTTGCTATTTTTGTGTTACTTGATCCAATTTTAATTAATTATCGGAACATTTTGATATTATTTTCCCCCATGTGGAATGGGATATGAAATAAGCACATCAAGTATCTCGTATCTTTGTTCGTGACTACAGTTGTTAATTGCCCATTTTCATTGATGTTGATGGAGGCATGGCATGGCAGATAATTAATTAATTAATTAATAACTTCCTTGTAAAGGTCATCTTCGATGTCTTAGGGTTACTTGTGTGTTAGCCTGGCATCTCCTCGGTAATTATTGTGATGTGATTGTGGATTTGTTATTGTTAATGCATTTATTATTAACTAATACATGAAGGTGTCCTTTCAAACTGATTGTTGGTGAGTTGCCATTTGCTGTAAAAATGGCTTCTTTAATGCACAGGTTAAACTGTTTAACTAGTTTTACAGCAGTTACATTTGTGTCATTGTTATCACCAGCAAAATTCCCATCCTCTGGATGGTGATACATTCGCACAGACACAGAAAACAGTTTCCTTAAGTATTCGTAATTGATATTTAACAAACATACTATAAATTTGAAAAAAAAATCACGTTTGTTACATTTATTGTTTGGAGTTACTTACCTTACGTCCCGAAGTCATCAATGGACAGTTTATATAGCTTGGAAATATCACAGAAAATACAAGAAATGTTACAAACAATTGTCTAACGTAATACAATAAAAAAATAAAACCGTTACTTATCTCGGTGTAACGATACATTATGGTTAGGGACTATTTTTAGTGTGTATTCACTAGTGTATAATGCTATCGCAATACTATTTCAACAGTTACGAAACTATCGCAATAGTGTTGCAATGGCAATACAGCCATCACAGTACGCCACAACATACACATACAAACTATTTATATTTTGTTTTGTGAATGTTAGATGTTGTTTTTTCCAGATCGGACTCAAAGTTCAAGTTTTGCGGAACTGTTCCATAGCTTCAACGAGACGTCTATGACCTGTTCAACACCTGTGCATTCAACTAGACATCAAACACAACACGAGTTTTCAAATACAAATGGCACCTCGCGGAAACAGAACTGTGGAGCAGAAAGTCAAAGTTCAATCATGTGTGGTGATGACCAGGATGTTGGCAGGAACAACGGTGGTGCCATCAAGCAGATAGTTACAGAACCAATCTTCACTGGCGTATCCAAATGGGGAGGAAGGTAGGAATACCATGTTACTTCATCTACATTTTCCTTTTCAATCACTGTGTTCATAAATACAGTTTTATGACATTCCCGTTTGTATTTTTATTACAACTGGGTTACATATCCATTATACTGTTACCCAGTCACATGCAGGCTTCCAGTCACGTGACTTGCAGTCATTTACAGACATGACATTGGTCAGAGGAGAAGAAAAGTTGAGATGATCTCTCATGAGCACCTCTGTTTGGTTTACTCTGTGCAAATCATTCTTCAATAGGAAGTAGCAACGTGAACGTCAAAGCAATGATAGCCATCCGTATATTAATACGCTAACATGTTTACGAGCATCTCCTCCAAGGTCTACTCACCTCTTTCTACTTTCATGTGCTTCTATGGACCACTGGCCCCTGATCTACCAACTGGTGATGTATTTCAGAAAACACAACAATATTATTTAGAGTTATTTACATGCATGTTTTCACATGCCTGCCTTCTATAGGGGGCATTTCTTTACTGGAGAAGTTTGAGTCGTGATCTCCAGATGGTGCCAGTATAACAGTGATAACTGATGGCCATGATGATTTAGCCGATGATTGCTGGTCTACGTTTCAAGGCGAATCGCTGGTTAAGATATGGCCGTCATCTTCGTTCCGCCATCATCCCTCTTGTGAGGCTCACACTGAATGCTACAAGGACCATTCCGTCACTGTTCCACGAGTTGTTATGTCTGATACTGAAACCCCATTGAGTAGTTCCTGCTAGCACCTGGAGGTTGGCAGATGGACAGTCTCTTAGAGGGGACATCATGACACAGCGGGAGACATTGTCTGTTGCACACACAGAAGATATGTCTGCTTGTATTGTCCAACACAATGTGTGAGTTCCAGGAAGTACAAGCTGAGGCACTTCACTGCTGCAGTCCAGTATCCTTCGCAAGAAGCAGACCACAGCCGTGGTGATTTGTTAGAAACATGTGCATCTATTTCTCGCAAAAGGATTATTATAATGAGTCAGTGGGGAGTGGTAGTCGAGTGGTTAGATTGCCGCACTCTCAGTCAAAGGAACCGGGATTCGAATCCTGGTACCGACTGCCATTTTGAAACCGGGGCATTTTGTTCATTCAGAAGAGACACCAGAACTATAATCCACTGATCTTTTATCTGGTGTCCAAGCCAAGGGAAGTACAAGGTCCCACACAGGGGGTAAATGTGTAACCTGCAGTGGACTCACTAAATCTAGAGAAGGATTCTGTGATATAAACCGTCAGCGTAATATCCAGGTAGGCTTTATGTCTGTCCACGTAAATGTACTAACCACCAATTTGTTACACTCGTGGTCATGTGTCAGTCACCTGACAAACATTTGTTCTTTCTAGCATCTCAACTCCAGCTGTAGCTAACCTTTACCCCAACCACAATTAATTCCCAAATTTCCAATGGGGAACAACCACATGCTGCTGCCATCTTCCTCCATTATAGAACATTGTTGGTGATTCTGACGTCAAGTTTTTTTTAGAATGAGACTTCTGCTCAGTGAGTTCACGACAGGTTTTTTCCATTTCGCCACGTGGGATCTTTTACTTCTCTGGGTAGACACCAGATAGAAGTGAGTTGCTTATATAGTCTCTTCCTAAAGACAGGCAATGGGGTGAACAGAATTGCCCAAGTTTCGACAGAGTGGCCAAACCAGTACCAAACTACAGACCAGTTGGCACCAGGATTCATGCTGCGGCTTCCAGCATGTTGCCACACCTAGTAATACTATTAATTAAGGTAACAACTTGCTCACTAATCAATTGTGTGTGTATGAATCAATGAGCCACTGGGCAGTTGCTACAGTTGTTTATGACAGCTGCCTGGACCTTAATTGATTTCTCACTTTGATTGCTCTGTGTCTTTGTATGCCACCTGCCACCAGGAACTAATCTATCCCCTGGGGAAGCTTCTAAGACAATCTTTCTCTCAGTGATAGATTCTCCTTGGGTGGTAATCCTATTTCTTGGGAAGGCGTTCTTTCTTTCTGTGAGCATTGCTAACAAATTAGTTGACAGAGAGAGAGAAGGCCAAGTGTTAATTTCCTGGAATAAAGTCCGTACACCTGAAATCAACCTCCCTGTTAGAAATAATTAATTCCTGGAAATGTTATTGCCAAACAACAGAAGAATAAGCGAAAATGTGATTTACTTAGAGAATGTGGGATGAAATTGACAGATGAGCCACTGGAGTATTGAATTCACATGTTCACGTGTTTTTGGGGTCACCTCATTTGTTGGTGTCTATATCAAATCAACGTAGGAAAATGAAATGCAACCTCAGCTATTTGGCACAGATTTCAATAGTTGGCATTGTTTCAGATAAAAGAGGCATGCCATAGTGTAGTGTAGTGGTTGGATAACAGATAGTTAGTACTGTATCCATTTTAGAGACTTTTCTGTGGAGTGCAGTGCAGTGGTGCAATGGCTAAAGCTATGGACTCTCGACCAAGAGAACCCGGGTTTGAATCCTGTGCTGCGGTGTTGGATAAGTTTGTTTACTCTACATTCAGTTCACTCAGCTGTTTGAATGAGTACCTGGCTATAGACAGTGGTTGATATTTTTTGAATAGTCTTCGTGCATTACTTGCAGCATGGCTGGATGCTTCCCAGAGAAGTCGTGATGGTGTTCGATTGAACAGGTCTGCCAGGGAGTAAAGTGTAAGGCGCTTTGAGCAGTCCTGAGGACTGGATACTGCGCTATATAAGAACTTACCTTTCCTCAGTTCTGTGTGCTGGTGTGACAGGCTGAGTGTGGCCCAGCCAAGGAGAAGGTTCCAGTGCCAAAAGTAGGCATTGATTCTAGGATGGTTTGCACTAATAATACATTTTGTTTTAACTTTTGATTGTTATAATACAATTGGTATAAACATAAATGTAATACCACATGCAGTTATTTATGGGAATAAAAAATAAGAATATCCAAAAGATAAAACTAGGAGTCTCCTCCTGGCACAAAAACAAAACTGATAGTCAAAGGTGACTGTGATTGGTGGAGCTGGAGGTGATGTTATGTATTGTTGGAGCAGCGGAACCAGGTGAAGAGGAGAGTGTTGGCAGACACGGGTGGGGAGTGAGGAATAGAGAAGGTCGACCTCTGGTGGAACTGATAGCTAGAAGTGGCTGAGCAGTGGCTAACTCTTTCTTCCAGAAGTGAGAGAGCCATAAGATTACATACAGAAGTGGACAGCACAAGACGGAACTGGATCTGCTAATAGTCTGGAGGCAGCAGCTAGGGAAGATTAAGGACTGCAAAGCTGTAGCTGGAGAACATGTCATGACACAGCACAAGCCAGTGGTGTTCATTGTGCATATGCAGAAGAAGAAACAAACTAAGACTGTAGGCCTCAGGACTATTAAATGGTGGAGGTGCAAAGGTGATGTCGCTGTTGAATACAAAGAGCGGGTGACAGCTAAATATGAAGAGATCAGTGAAGAAGTTGGCAGTCTGGAGGAAGAATGGAAAAAGTACAAAGTAGCATTTGTGGGAACTGCAGAGGAGCTATGTGGAAGAACATCAGGAAAGGGCGGAGTGTCTAGAAGTAGTAACCAAGCCAGGATGGTGGATAAACAAAGTTGCAGAAGCAGAGCGCGAAAAGAAGGAAGCATGGAAAGAAATAGAGAAGACCAAGGAGAGGGGAAATCAACCGGATGCAAGGCTGATACACATATACAGAAAAAGAAAGGAGAAAAGAGTTGATAAGGCAAGGATGAGGATGGTGGAAAGAAGATGATGTACAGAATGGCCTGAGACAGGGATGAGAATAGTATGGACATGAAGGGTGGGACGGTGATCAAGGATAGAGATGGGAAGTTAGTGACAGAACAAGAAGCAGTGTTGAAGGTCTGGGAAAACTACTTCAAGGAGCTTCTGAACCAGGAAGGAAGTAACAATGACTTGAAATTACCATCATATGTAGAAGGGGAAATGGAGTTAGCTGATATTACTGATACAGAGATGCAAACTGTGTTAAAACGGATGAAGAAGGGGAGAGCACCAGAGATGCGTGTTGTGATGGTAATGGCAGCAGGGGAGAGTGGAATCAGCTGGACAAAGAGGCTGCTGAATACATGTATGAGGCAAGGTAAAGTACCAGAAGAGTGGTTCACAGGTCTAATTGTCCCAATATGGAAGAGGAGATATGCTAGACCCAGGGAAATACAGAGGCATCACACTTCTAAGTCACATCATGAAGCTGTTAGAGAGGGTCCTGGATGGGAGGATTCGAAAGAGAGTAGTAGAGAGGAATTAGGTGTAGAACAACAGGGATTCAGAAAGGGCAGAGGGACGATGGATGCGATGTTTGCATTGAGACAGCTGGTGGAGAAGAGGTTGTAGATGCAAGGGAGAATGGCAGTGGGAGTTGTGGATTGGAGAAGGGCTATGACACAGTCCCAAGAGAGATGGTGATGGTAACAGTGAGATGGATGGGAGTGCCAGAAGCAGAAGCCAGGAGCAATGTATAAAAGAGGTGCAACGCCGAATACAAGCAGGAGCGAATGCTTGGAGAAAGGTAGCGGGAGTCATGATGGACAGAAATATCTCGAAAAAACTGAAAGGGAAAATCCTGAGAGTGTGTGTTACACTGGCATGCCTGTATGGTCTGGAGACAGTGGCACTGACAGAACAACAACAGAAGCTGCAAGTTTGTGAGAACAACTGGGTTAGAAGAATAACAAGAATAAAGAGGGTGGACAGAAGAAGGACGAATGACCTGAGAAAAGATGTTGGAATGCAATGCAGTGTAACAAGAGGATTATTGAGAAGCCGGATGAGATGGGCAGGCCACTTGGCAAGGATGGATGCCAGAAAAATAGCAGAGAGCAGAGGCGGAACAACATAAAGGACACAGGAAAAGGGGAAGGCCACAGCTTAAATGGGAGGACTGCGTGAGGAGGGACATGAGAAGACCAGGGGAAGATGAAAGATGGAGAGAGGGAGCAATGGACAGAAAACTATGGAAGGAAAAGACACAGAGAGTGGTTCAGCTTTACTGTACCTGACCCTCACCCCTGTACAGCAGGGAACAAGGAGGAGACACAGAAAGTGGTTCAGCCATACTGTACCTGACCCTCACCCCTGTACAGCAGGGAACAAGGAGGATAGCAACCGGTATGTATTCTATCATACTGACCACCCAACTATCTCTTAACAACAGAAACAACTTTTTTTTTTTTTTTGAAAATCAAAACTCCCAAACAAATAGTGAGGTTGTGTAATTGTGAGTAAGGTCATGACAGGAGACGGAGCTTGTTACATCAGTCCGTTGTCACTATGGCTTTGGCACACTGCCATATAAACAAAGAGTTTTCTTGTGAAACACTTATATTTCAACAATAACAAATTGGGCAGTCAGTATGTTATATTAAATATTGTTTATGCCGCATAACATGATTTTATGATAAAAAAATGGACAGCAAACCTCCCTGTAAGTAATCTACTCTTTGATAGTGAATGGTGACTTTTTAGATAGTGACATTTCTGCTTGCAATCCGGTGCCTGAGACAGAGATTCTGGTAAAAACATTCCCTAGAATCTTGCACTGCACTTTGCAACATCAAGATTAGTTCTTTTAGGAAGAAGGAACACAGAAACAGTTGCTCTGCCATTCCCTATAAGGAATGCAGCCATAGTATGCCAAGCTACTAATTATCAGAGATAATAGCCACTGCAGGAGATGTTGATCAGTGCCTAGGGTGGTCCATTGGGGTGGTCCCAGTGCTGGGGGTCCATGATAGGTGTGGTTATAATATATAAGCTCCACAGAACTGGTCCTGACAGTGAAACCAGCCAAGTGTCTCTATGTTATGGTCTGCATGTAGGACATTTAATGTGTGTGTAACTGAGCCTGTCAACAGGTCATTCTGGGGAGAGTGTTTTGTTTGTTTTATGAGCCTAGCCAGGGCTCTGCTGGAATCAGTCAAAGCCAGGTGATAGTATACTATATTCCAGGGGTTGTCCACACACTGACAACCACAGCTTGACCAAGCACAGCACTTCTGGACTCCACTGTCACAACTGACACCTGGATATTCAGCATTCACGCTGCAGTGATATGGATATATACGCAATCCGCAGTTACAGCACTGCAAATTTGAATCAATTTTGAAATGGCCCCTGTGCGCAAAGTACAGGCTCTGAGCTAGGGACCTTGTACACACCTGTCTGTCTCTCCGTGTGCTGCTGCAAGCGACAGTCACATTGTCAGGGGTGGTGTTTACACAGTGTCCAGACAACACATGGAAGGACAGTTGGTCCTGGTAAACAGGCGTTAGTGTAGTGGGTTGATACTGTGGTAGACTGAATTCAGTGTTTGGCTTGCATCTCAGGCCGGTTGGACAGTTAAGGCGGAGTGTGGATGTAACGTTACTCAGTCAGTGACCCGTCAGACTAAGGCAGCGATGGATTTATGTGACTCGGAGGGATGTGATAGGGAGATCTTGGAGAAAGACAAATACAGGTATATTTTCATTCATGTTGACATATCCATGTGTGTGTGTGTGTGCGTACATGTGTATGGCATGCCTGCACGGGCAGTCACTTGCTGACAGGATGGCATGGCTCATGTTTTTCATAAGTCTATGTTTATTTCTACGAATGCCCAGTTGCTACCACGCAGCGGCCAGGAAGCTGTTACGTGTTATTTTCAGGTTAAACTGCCTGGCTTAACATTTTTACATAACGAGGGTCAAGATTTAGCTATGAGTTGAAACCACGTTCAACAAAATAATAAATCTAAGTACGTTAGAGAGGTATTCTTTCAACCCAATACTCTAGTTGGAATAGAACTTAGATCCAAGGAAAAAATGGAAAATTGGCAGTCGATGCTGTATGCTGTATCAAAATAGACCACCCGTTCCTAATTGAATAACATTGTTGTTCTCAGTTGACAGTATCTGCTAAGTGCTAGCTATGAAACACTGAGATTTGGAACTTTTCCCATATTACTTGAGTACTGCCATTTCCAAAAATGATGTTAGTTGTAATGACAGGATTGAATTGGGGATTTAATTGACATTGTTTCGAAATATAATTAAAAGCCATGTAAATATTTCTAATGTAAATGGTGTGCCTTTTACAGCACCCTTCAAGGAGACACAGAATACTAAAACTGAAAGGCAGACAATCAAATGAAGAGCATTTTGGGCATATAATATATATGTATATATATATATATATATATATAATGTACAGGTGTATAATATATGTTTTGCTCTCATTTGAGTCATTTAGTAATTCAAGTTGTATATTACAGTATGAAAATGGTCTATTTTGTTAATTAAATTAAGTTTTGTGTAGATTCAAGGTATTCACCTCTTCCTGTTGCTGCATTTGTATATGAATTCCGCACTATTCTCTAATGCAGAAATTGACTCCTAGAATATAGCTAAATATCACATAATTCAGTAATTCTGCAGAGCTCTGCATTCAATACAAGATGCAGCTCATTTACAGAATGAAACATGTCTACACTGTAAGCATAATTTGGAGCATTAAATGAGAAACAAATCGCACTATCTTCTGTGTTCACCTTTCATCTGTTTTAGATTGTCATAGGAGCACTGTAGAAATATTAATGTAATACCAAAATCAACCAAACATTTCCTCTCAGTTTCAGCAGTTGTTCCAGCAATAGCAAGTGATCAAGCCAGAATCTATGAAAACATATCTAGAAATTGAACATAAAGGGTTAACGACCCTGTCTACTTTTGAAATGACAGGCAAACCACCAAGCTTATTAAATCATGTTGTGTAGACAGTTTCAGGTCGGAACAAAAAGTGAGCCTTGCGGGACAATGGGGGTGAACAAGTGGGGGTGAACAAGTGGGCTAACAACCATGTTTAAATTATGTAAAAAATGTGATGTCACATGATATTGTCAGCAGATATAGGTGTACTCTTTTATTTTTCTAATGAAAGTTTTTTCAGATTTGCATCACCACTTTCTGTATTCAAATTACGGAAACGGTTGTATTACTTATTACCTTCTATCCTTCGTATTTCCATTGTTTACAGTTTTAATATCTATAAATACACTGGCATAGGAATGTGGTGAATATTGGGGGCTGGGATTCACTGGAAACCTCCAATTACACCACCATTGAGACTTGCCGAAAAATCCACATCTTGAGGTTCTCCAGAACCCTCAAATGCACACCCTTGAGGCTTGCAAAAAAAACTGCTATCTTGCTCACCAAAAACAAAATTATACCACCCATTCTTCAGGATCTCAAATTACTCCACCATTCCTGAAGATTGCATGCAAACCCCCTCACCTTCAGACTCACAAAAAACTTTAAATTGCACCCCAAAAGCAACCCCCTTCCTTGAATATTAGGGAGCTAATCCACTTCCAGGCCCCCACCTAAATTATTTTGATGCCAGTGAAATACAAACATGTGTTTGACCCTCGACTCTGGTTTCCACTTGTCTAAAAACTCATGCATCTATTGTGGGAGGTGGCCTGAACATTGACAGGATCAACTGGTGTTTTGTATCTACAGGTGACAAATTTACACATGAAAGGAGTGTCATATTTACTGTCTGGTGGACTGGTTGACAAACAGTGGACAAAACATTGCACTAGTATACTCTCTGCAGTGGGAAACAAAGGGTTAATCGGCACATCGGATGATGTAAAAGAAATCATCTCGGAGAGCTTAGTCAAGTTAGTGCCAACAGAAATATCTTCCTGTGATCTATGAGTTCAGAGTGTCACAAGATGCCTTGTTTTTATGTTTTGTTGCGTTTCATTCTTAAATGTTAGTATTTGCATTACGATCGTCAGGAAGCTGGGTAATTGGTGAGGTCGAATGTGTGTCATTTAATAGATAATTTTATTGTCTATATTGACTAATACACTAACATGGGGGCAGTGTGGCGGTATCTCCTCCCTGTTGCCGCGGTCCACTCACCTCTTTCTATAATTATTCATTCGCTCTTTTGGACCATTGGCCTCTGATCTACCAACTGGCAATGCATTAAAAAAAATACAAAGATAGTTATTTAAAGATGTTTACCAAAGCGTTTACTGCTCGTCCAAAATACCTGTTAGAGAAAGGTGGAAACAGTTGACGAATTGTGTGGTGGGACATTTCCAGGGGGCGCCATTGTAGTTTCATGTTCGCTTTACCAGGAAATATCTGTTAAATTAAATGATGAGTGGAAAGTATTTTAAGATTGAATGCAAGTAATGGTGATAACTGGTGAGCTTATTTTGTTACTCCATAAATGGGTGTAAACTTGTTATTATTGTTTTACTAAAATTTCCGTTGTCTTCCCGTTATAGCTAATTCCCATTATAGCTACTTCCCGTTATATCCACTTCCTGTTATAACCACTTTTTATTCCTTTTATAGCTACTCATTAAGTTTGACAATCAAACTAGTCCCGTCAATGCTACTTCTTTAATTCTACAATTCAGGAGGGGAAGTAAAGGGGAGCATTAACTAACTAATTCATATTGTATTGTGATTTTAACTAAAGTAGTAACCTAGGAAGCGTCTAACAAGAAATAAAGTAAGTATTTATTTACTTGCTATATTTTTAATACCATGACATTGTTGTCCATTTGTCCGCTATAGCTTCATGTGACATCACTGCCCCGTCTAAGTTGATAATGGGATGAACCACCCCTTATATATACTCCTGGGGTCAACCATCTGTCTAGATGGAAAAACATTAGAATGAAGACAGAAGGAGCACTTGATTAGGTGTGAGGAGTAGATGATAGGAAATAGTTTGAGAGACTGATAAACAGGTACAAGAGTACAAGTCTGAATACATCGGGTGAGAAGAGTTGTGGGAATGAAGAGAATCGACAGGCAATGAACGGAGGAGCTGAGGGAGGAGGCTGGTGTGAAAGACAGTTTCAAGAAGAAGCTGGTGGGGAGTTGACTAAAGTGGGCTGGACATGTGGAGAGAATGGGAGTAGAACGGCTGGCAGAGAAAGCAGATGCCCAGAAAATGGAAGGAAGAGAAGATGAGGATGACCAAGACTGAGATGGGAGGATTATAAATAGACATTTGGAGGGGTTAGGAGAGGAGTGGAGAATGAGAGTGAAAGACAGAGAGGAGTGGAGAATGAGAGTGAAAGACAAAGAGGAGTGAAGACTGAGAGTGAAAGACCGAGAGGAGTGGAAAATGAGAGTGAAAGACAGAGAGGCGTGGAGAATGAGAGTGAAAGACAGAGAGGAGTAGAGAATGAGAGTGAAAGACAAAGAGGAGTAGAGAATGAGAGTGAAAGACAAAGAGGTGTGGAGAATGAGAGTGAAAGACAGAGAGGTGTGGAGAATGAGAGTGAAAGACAGAGAGGAGTAGAGAATGAGAGTGAAAGACAAAGAGGTGTGGAGAATGAGAGTGAAAGACAGAGAGGAGTAGAGAATGAGAGTGAAAGACAAAGAGGAGTGGAGAATGAGAGTGAAAGACAGAGAGGAGTGGAGAATGAGAGTGAAAGACAAAGAGGAGTGAAGACTGAGAGTGAAAGACCGAGAGGAGTGGAAAATGAGAGTGAAAGACAGAGAGGTGTGGAGAATGAGAGTGAAAGACAGAGAGGAGTGGAGAATGAGAGTGAAAGACAGAGAGGAGTAGAGAATGAGAGTGAAAGACAAAGAGGAGTAGAGAATGAGAGTGAAAGACAAAGAGGTGTGGAGAATGAGAGTGAAAGACAGAGAGGAGTAGAGAATGAGAGTGAAAGACAAAGAGGAGTGGAGAATGAGAGTGAAAGACAGAGAGGAGTGGAGAATGAGAGTGAAAGACAAAGAGGAGTGAAGACTGAGAGTGAAAGACCGAGAGGAGTGGAAAATGAGAGTGAAAGACAGAGAGGTGTGGAGAATGAGAGTGAAAGACAGAGAGGAGTGGAGAATGAGAGTGAAAGACAGAGAGGAGTAGAGAATGAGAGTGAAAGACAGAGAGGAGTGGAGATGGTTGGTGGAGACAGCAGTGCAAGAACAATGAGGGGAAAGGAAAATAAAATGGAAATCGAGGGCCAACCAGCCTGGATATTCAAGGAAAAGAAGAAAGCAACTAGTGGTAATTCTGATGAAAATATGGCAGGCTAACATCATGTGTGGTGTAATACAGCAGCCTTTGATGTCATTCTCATGTTAATATGGCAGGCTAACATCATGTGTGGTGTAATACAGCAGCCTCTGATGTAATTGTCATGTTAATATGGCAGGCTAACATCATGTGTGGTGTAATACAGCAGCCTCTGGTGTCATTCTCATGTTAATATGGCAGGCTAACATCATGTGTGGTGTAATACAGCAGCCACTGATGTCATTCTCATGTTAATATGGCAGGCTAACATCATGTGTGGTGTAATACAGCAACCTCTGATGTCATTCTCATGTTAATATGGCAGGCTAACATCATGTGTGGTGTAATACAGCAGCCACTGATGTCATTCTCATGTTAATATGGCAGGCTACCATCATGTGTGGTGTAATACAGCAGCCTCTGATGTAATTGTCATGTTAATATGGCAGGCTAACATCATGTGTGGTGTAATACAGCAGCCTCTGATGTCATTCTCATGTTAATATGGCAGGCTAACATCATGTGTGGTGTAATACAGCAGCCTCTGATGTAATTGTCATGTTAATATGGCAGGCTAACATCATGTGTGGTGTAATACAGCAGCCTCTGATGTCATTCTCATGTTAATATGGCAGGCTAACATCATGTGTGGTGTAATACAGCAGCCTCTGATGTTATTCTCATGTTAACATGTTTTGACAACAGGACTGACCAAATAATATGACATAATTAATTAATTACATAATTAATTAATTTCAAATTAATAAATGATTGAGTGACATTTATACAGCATGCAACATGGACACAATTCTAAAGAAAGTGTGTCACCGCACACAGAAACGTCTGTTTCACCTGTAGTTGACGAGTAAGAAATTAAATATGTGAACTTGTATGGCTCGGCCAGGTAATTACCGTAATAACTGACCATAGTGGTCAGTGCGACAGCTGACCTGCATGACTGGACACTGGTTGCGTCCAGTTGTACCTGAGTTTGACTAGTGTCGCTAGTGTCTGGCCAGTATTGACCTATGATATTGACATCAGAACCAACGCATTGTCACTAACTGATGCAGCATTGTCTATCATCATCTGTAATCTTAATCCCTATATATGTAACCTGTGTATTTGATTTAAAACCCTTGCACTCCCATTGTCACCAGCTAATTAACTCTTGCATGACCATTTTTTTTATTAACATCTGGTGTTATGTAAGGTACTGGTAGTGGGATATTTTGCAAGACAGGTGGTGTGATATTTAGCAAGACAGTGTGAAACTCAGCATCACAGGTAGTGTGATATTTAGCAAGACATGTGGAGTGATATTTAGCATGACAGACAGATAGTATGATATTTACATTTGCATAAATTGTCAAAATAATTGTGTTTAACCATTTTTGCTGCCAATTAGCTTTCAACCCACTTAATTTATTGGTGACTTAAGTTTGTGAGAGAGCAAGAAAAGTTAACAACATCAACACAGAAACATGTGTAATCATAATAGTATATATGTAATCATATTGTATATATGTAATCATATTGTATATATGTAATCATATCACTCATCCCCACAATGAGTTAAATTTTGACAATTATCTGAATTAATTTAAGGGTAAGAATTAAATAATTTAATAACAATAATAGCTTATGTGATGAAATTATCTAAACTGCATACAAAAAATTGCAAATACAAGCTAGCTTGGTTTAAAGATCTGGTATAAGCTAGTAAGTATATTGGGTGTAAGCTAATAATTATATTGAGTGTAAGCTAGTAATTATAATGGGTGTAAGCTAGTAATTATATTGGGTGTAAGCTAGTAATTATATTGGGTGTAAGCTAGTAATTATATTGGGTGTAAGCTAGTAATTATATTGGGTGTAAGCTAGTAATTATATTGGGTGTAAGCTAGTAATTATATTGGGTGTAAGCTAGTAATTATATTGGGTGTAAGCTAGTAATTATATTGGGTGTAAGCTAATAATTATATTCATTGTAAGCTAGTAATTATATTCATTGTAAGCTAGTAATTATATTGAGTGTAAGCTAGTAATTATATTGAGTGTAAGCTAGTAATTATAATGAGTGTAAGCTAGTAATTATATTGGGTGTAAGCTAGTAATTATATTGGGTGTAAGCTAGTAATTATATTGGGTGTAAGCTAGTAATTATATTGGGTGTAAGCTAGTAATTATATTCATTGTAAGCTAGTAATTATATTCATTGTAAGCTAGTAATTATATTCATTGTAAGCTAGTAATTATATTCATTGTAAGCTAATAATTATATTCATTGTAAGCTAGTAATTATATTCATTGTAAGCTAGTAATTATATTCATTGTAAGCTAATAATTATATTCATTGTAAGCTAGTAATTATATTCATTGTAAGCTAGTAATTATATTCATTGTAAGCTAGTAATTATATTCATTGTAAGCTAGTAATTATATTCATTGTAAGCTAATAATTATATTCATTGTAAGCTAGTAATTATATTCATTGTAAGCTAGTAATTATATTGAGTGTAAGCTAGTAATTATAATGAGTGTAAGCTAGTAATTATATTGGGTGTAAGCTAGTAATTATATTGGGTGTAAGCTAGTAATTATATTGGGTGTAAGCTAGTAATTATATTCATTGTAAGCTAGTAATTATATTGGTTGTAAGCTAGTAATTATAATGGGTGTAAGCTAGTAATTATAATGGGTGTAAGCTAGTAATTATATTGGGTGTAAGCTAGTAATTATATTGGGTGTAAGCTAGTAATTATATTGGGTGTAACCTAGTAATTATATTGGGTGTAAGCTAGTAATTATATTGGGTGTAAGCTAGTAATTATATTGGTTGTAAGCTAGTAATGATATTGGGTGTAAGCTAGTAATTATATTGGGTGTAAGCTAGTAATTATATTGGTTGTAAGCTAGTAATTATATTCATTGTAAGCTAGTAATTATATTGGGTGTAAGCTAGTAATTATATTGGTTGTAAGCTAGTAATTATATTCATTGTAAGCTAGTAATTATATTCATTGTAAGCTAGTAATTATAATGGGTGTAAGCTAGTAATTATATTGGGTGTAAGCTAGTAATTATATTGGGTGTAAGCTAGTAATTATATTGGGTGTAAGCTAGTAATTATATTGGGTGTAAGCTAGTAATTATATTCATTGTAAGCTAGTAATTATATTCATTGTAAGCTAGTAATTATATTCATTGTAAGCTAGTAATTATATTGGTTGTAAGCTAGTAATTATATTCATTGTAAGCTAGTAATTATATTGGGTGTAAGCTAGTAATTATAATAATAATACAGTAAAACCTTTCTTAGCGGCCACCTGTCCGTAACGATAACCTGGATATAACAGTCACTTTTGAAAGTCCGGAATGATTTCCTTTTAGTTTGCACTGCCCACTACCTGTCCATAATGGTAACCTGTCTATTGCGTATAATGGTCAGTTAATTTGGACCGAACCATTCATAGTCAGCCTGCAGCTTACATGCATGTCAAAGGGAATCCATAATTTCCCTGAATAAAATGTCATCGCATCGGTGACATCATGTGTACCCGAGACTATCATAATAATAATAAAGGTTCTTTTACCGCGCGATCTCTAACTAATAGTTAATCAATGTGCTCACAATATAAAAACATTATAAAAACAATTAAAATAATATATAAATTAGTTATAAATTAATTAATTTACAAAATAAAAAATAGATTAATAAATTAACAAGAGTCACTAAAACGTCCTGTAAATAAATCTTGCTATTGTCCACCATAAGTTTGTTTAAATAAATATGTTTTCAGGTGACGTTTAAATAAAAACACAGACGGAGCATCTCGTAGAGTCAGTGGCAGTTCGTTCCATTTGGCCGGACCAGTTATGCCAAACGCTCGCTTGCCGATGGATTTTGATGCTCGTGGAACTGCAAGCTGAAGATGGTCATGAAGCTGCCGAAGACGAGGGTTGCGAGTTCGTGGATGTAGTAGATGTGCAAGGTACTTCGGTGCCAAACCATGGAGCACTTTGTAAATATACACAAGTACTTTAAACACAATGGGTTGTCTGACTGGCAACCAGTGCAGAAGCGCCAGTACTGGCGTGATGTGTGAAGATATAGGTGTGAGGACAACTAGGGGGGCTGCCCTATTGTGTATCTTCTGGAGACGTGCTAAGTGAAATTCGGTTAGGTCCAGCAGCAGAGCGTTGCAGTAATCTAAGCTTGAAACAACCAGCGCTATGACCAATGAATGGCAGACAGGCTTCGTGATATAGGCCCTGATGGATCTAATACGTCTCAGATGGTAGTTACACTTCTTGCAAACAGCATCAACATGCAGCTTCATGCTCATGTGAGTGTAAAATTGAGCTCCCAAATTCCTGACAGAGACAACGGGTTTATGTTGACTCCACCAACAACGAGGTACTCTGGAAGTCCAAATTTCTTTAGATGATAGGGACTGAGGGCCACCATAAATTCAGTCTTAGTGTCGTTTAGCTTGAGTTTATGCTTAACCATCCAACATTTGACCTCACTGGTGCAGTCACTAAGTCTCTGAACAGCGCACTCCAAGTCACCAGATATGTGAGGATAGTAGGATGTGTATATCTGAAGATCATCAGCAAATTTATGATATTCCACAGAGTGCCTCGTTAATATGTCCTGCATTGGTGCTGTGTACACAGTGAACAACAACGGACCCAACACCGAGCCCTGTGGAACAACGTATCTCACAGGGCGTTCTTCAGATGCATCCACCCCAATCCGTAGACGCTGGGTATGATCCGACATGTACGAACCGAACCATGCAAGTGCCGCACCAGATAATCCCAGGTGGTTATGCATAGTCTTTAGTAGGATAGCAGCATCGATCGTATCGAACGCAGAAGATAAATCCAGGAGAACCAGAAGGACACCCCTGGAGTCTGCCATGTAACTGGTGATATCGTGCTGCACTCTCATTAAAGCAGTTTCAGTGCTGTGTCGGGGTTTGTATGCCGATTGTAGCTGCTCGTGAAGGCCATTGTCACTTAGATGTTGAATAAGTCGTTTGGCTGGTACCTTTTCCAAGACTTCAGACACGAATGGCAAACTTGAAACTGGACGGTAATTTTTCAGCGTGTTTCGATCCAAGGTCGGTTTTTTCAACAGCAGTGTTATGACAGCCTTCTTGAGTTCCCTCGGAACAGTGGCCAACTCAAACGACATATTGATAAAATGAGTCAGTATTTGAATATGAGCAGGAAGAGTGCTCTTTAGTAGCGATGTAGGTAGAGGGTCCAAGCATGATGACTTGGGTTTAGCATCCTGGATAATTTTCTGCACTTCACACATACTTGCAACACACATTTCAGTCATAGGATGTTCAACTACTCTCTGTGTCGCAGTTTCGATATCGCTCATGTTTGTTTCCGAGGCATCAATTTCATTCATGATTTTCGCAATGTTTTCTTCAAAAAAGTTCAGAAACTGGCAGCATAATTTCTCCCTTGAATCAGTGTCAGGCAGTTTGGAAGATTCCACCTTTAGCAGGCTGTTCACGGCTTCAAAGGCTGTATTCTGATCGGCATCTTGGAGTAGACTCTGATAATGCTGAATTTTGGCTTTCCGTATCCTCGCGCTGACAGCATTACGATGATTCACGTATATTCGTCTGTGTATGTCTAATCCTGATGCACGCCAAATGTTCTCATTTTGGCAACGTAACTTTCGCATTGCATGTAATTCCTCGCAGTACCAAGGTGGAGTTCTTCTCTTGCGTGGCCGCCGTAGCATTACTGGAGCAATTTCATCCAAGGCCAAAATAACAGCACATGTATATATATCAAGAATGGAATCCGGATCTGTGGATGATGTATCAAAGCCAGATAAGTTGGAATTGATTTCACTGGTCAGTGTTTTACAAACAACATGTCGAAGATCTCTTCTGGGTTGTAGTTTATCCTGGGGGTAGTTCTTGTCAGCTGTGTGCTCGATAGAGAATGTTACTGATTTGTGGTCAGATATTTCGCTGCTGATCACGGACACTTTGCTGATGATAGGGTCGGTTGCCCGTGAGATGACAAGATCCAAAGTGTGACCAGCCTTGTGAGTTGAACAATCAACATATTGATGTAAATCATGTATCTGTAATAAATCCATGAACCGGGAGACCCCAGGTGCTGAACAAACATCAACATGCAGATTGAAATCTCCCGTGATGACAACTCTACCAGCAGCAGAAGCCAGGTTAGCAGTCAAATCATCAAATTCGTCCAAGAACACTGGTATAGGTGACGATGGTGGACGGTATATTACATGCACTGTCAGATGCTTACATTGCACTGTTAGATGCTCGAACGAAGAGTATTCGGTAGTGTTCGTAGATATAAAAGGCAGTTCGGTTTTGTGTACAATGCCAAGGCCACCACCTCTCTTTTCTTTTCTTCCAACTCCGAAAAATGAATAGCCTGGAGGACACAGGTTGATGACTGTAGCAGTGTCTTCCTCTTTTAACCACGTTTCTGTAAAAATGGCTACATCAGCCGCCGTGTCAATGATGTGTTCGCTGACGAGGAATGTATTGCCAAGAACAGAGCGTGTGTTCAGCAATAGGACATTCAATTCAGTTTCCCTCGCCGACCTCTGTACTAGAGTAAGGTTAGCCACATTCACGCCTGTTTGTTTACAAACGGACGCCTGCCGCGCAGAAACAACACACTTGATAGTACGGACCTTCCGCACGCCGGCCCTGCAACTGCGCTTTGTTTTGTGTTGGCCACAATACCGCAATAAGTTCCAGTTCGTTGAAGATGGCCTTAGTGTTTCAATGCAGTTCCCGATGTTACGTAGCATGGTTGCTGAGTAACGCAGTGTCATGGCACCAAGTTCAACACAAAGCATCCGGCTGTAGATGATTAAAACTCGCAATTTATAGACAGGTAAAAGCAGATAATATAAAATTGTTCAGATCTCTGTGATGCACAAACGTTCACAATAGTCCAGACTTACGTTGATAGTAAAATGATGATGATCAACATTCCGAAATGCACAAACCAACACGTGCTTAAAAACTGGTGCTGCCACAAGGCGCGACCGTCGCTAGCTATCAAATTGCAATAGAGTCACGCCTGGCATCATCAGCTTGTTGCAGTGGCTATGTGGCTCCTTTACTCCAGCAAAGAGGAGTAGAATCAGCTTTGTTATCCAAAGTGAGCTCAGAGAAGCCATGTGATGTAGCCATAGATGGATGCTGGCCATTGTAATATTTGCATAGGTGGCTTGGCATAGCTGGAGAGCAAATTTGGGTCAACACTTGTTCAAACCCTCTTGTTTCCTTTTGGACATCAAAGCTTTTTCTGTTTGCCTTTACTTGGAGGGCGTGATTGATTTCGCCTAAAAGAAAAAGGAACATCAATTAAACATCGCAAGTTGTGTAGTGTATTATTTAATATTATTGTTAACTCTAGGCTTGTATTGTTCACGAGAGTACCAACTAGCGAACATTAACGTAACCATTCATTATACTATGGCTCTACCTAGTGAGTATCCAAGTCATGAAACTCTTCTTAATGGCAACCTGCCTATAACGGTAGTTTTGTGCAGTCCCAACGATGACTGTTATGAACAGGTTTTACTGTATGTGTATACCAGGTATATTGCATACAGTGAACCTCTCTATAAGGTCACCCTCGGAAGTGCAAAAGTGACCTGAATAGCGAGGTGACCTTATTTAAGTTATTAGTGGGACTAATTTTGTATACTTTACTGTTCATTACAGAAATAAATTGGGAATGTCATAGGGTGACCTTAACTGCGAGGTGGCTGTATTTCTGAGGTAACCGTAAAGGGAGGTTCACCTGCATTGTGAATTTATGACATAATGTTACAGGTGTGTTTACCTGTTGTTCTAGGTGCCACCTTCCTGCTCCGATGTTTTCCAAGAACGACTTCAGTGTGTGGAGTATACTGAAACAATGCATTGGCCGGGTCAGTCTTTACGTAATTACTCTCTGTAAAGAAAGACACTTTCATCAGAAAATAGTTTGGTTTTCATGGCAATTATTGCTGAAATGACATCGCTCATGTACAACCTTTCGAAACACTCAATCAGCTGTTCATTTTGACATTTTAATGACTTGTTAATCCTTTGGGCCGAAGGTCCAATGGACTATTGCCATCACTCTTCGTCTGCCGTCTGCCATTAGCTGCCGTATCTCAGAAACCGTTCAGCAAATTTTTCTCTAATTTTGCTTAGACATACGTTGGGGCATTGCCACTATGCACGAGAAATCTGTATTTGATTGAATAATTCTAAAGGCATCCTAGGGCCTCCAAAGCCCAAAACTAGTAAATTTTTAAATTTTGCCTATTTTTTCAAAACTGTTCAGTAACTTTTTCTCTAATTTTGCATAGACATATCTTAGGGTAGTGTCACTGTACACAAGAAATTTGTATTTCATTTAATTATTATAAAATGGTGTGACTGTGATGTCTATTGGATAAACATGTATTGTCACCTGTAGGTGACAAACATAGAAAATTAATATTCTGGACAACTATAAGGTGAAATAATATCCTACACTTTATTGATATCAAATGCATTCTACTGTTCTGTTTACACTTGCCAAGCCTTATGTAGACATGGTACTATGTAAATCAATCGTATCAGTATAGACTAATAATTACAGCTTCACAATATAGTTGACACATGAAACAACCAAATGTCAACCATTAGAAGAGTTGACATAGTTCCGCTATACACAAGAAATCTGTATTTGATTGAATCATTCTAGTATCATCAGCATATTACGCCATATAGTAGAACATACATTTTCAAGAAAATGTCATATCATCATCACTAAGATTGTTGTAAATTTCACCAGCTGCCATGTCAAGTACCTTATAATTATGACTAACAGAGTGTTCAAAATCATTAAGGTAAATAGCAAATAACAAAGGAGACAAGTTTTCTCCTTGTGGTAACTCTACATCACATGAGAAGAAGACTGGTCCTGTTTTTTTCAAAAAACTCTTCAGTAACTTTTTCTCTCATTTTGCATAGACATTACATGTTGTAGTGCCACTAAACACGAGAACACTGTATTTGATCGAATCATTCTAAGGGCACCTCAGGGGCCCCCAAACTGGTAAATATTAACATTTTGCCTATTTTTTTCAAAAACTGTTCAGTAACTTTTTCTCTGATTTTGCATAGATATTTCATGTGGTAGTGCCACTATACACAAGAAATTTGTATTTGATTGAATAATTCTAAGGGCACCTCAGGGGCCCCCAAAAGACACTACACAGGCTGCATGCCATTGCATTGGCCAAATTAATGATGTCTCACTGAGTGGCACTGCTTCTGCCTTAAGGGCTGATGTACTGTAGTAAACAAGCAGTTGCTGAAATAAAGTAGCCCTGTGAACTAGTACCACTGTGTTGAGTATTGCTTTCATTGTTATTGTATGATACAGCGTTACTGCGTAAGCAAGTGACTATGTAACACTAATAGCAATGAATATTTTGTTATACCATGTTGAATTTTTTATTTTTTTAATGCGAATAATGACTCTCGACTTTAAAATGGACTTTTCTCCATAACTAATTCTTGACGGGTGCCCTGTTTAAATTCTTGTAACTTTGGTTATAGTGCAAATATTTCAGTAACTTTTTCTGTGATTTTGCATAGATATTTCATGTGGTAGTGCCATTATATAGCAGACACAAGAAATCTGTATTTGATTCTAATCCCCCAGGGCCCCCCAAACTCCAAAGGACTTCAGGGCCTCTTGGCACATATTTTTTATTGATTATTTTTAACTTGTTTTTATTTAACGTAGTGCTTAGCTATTTTATATATATATATATACAGTGTATATACATATATATTACCTAATGTATCAACTTTAACTTAATTTAGTTGTTTAGTTTATTTATTTGAGTTGTGTTTTCTAACTTATTCATTTTGCTTATGTTTTCATGTTTTTTTTATATAAATTGGTTTTATTTTAACTTTTGAACATATTTAAAATTAACGTCCTTCAAACTTGTCAGATCTTAGAGCATGTTTTAAATCATAATACTTGGCACATTATAAATGTATACAACCGGTAATAAATAAAAATATATAATGGATTACACTTGTATAAAACTGTCGAAAACAATCTTTGTATGATTCTTGGAAATTGTTTGTCTGCTGTGATTTTTTATGACGTCCCTTCGTCACGCGTGCTTCTATCACAATAAAATGACATAAAGTTGTTCGTTTTCTGTTTGTGACATGCTAAAGGGGTGGTTGCATAATTTTATAAATTACCCAAAATATAAAATATGTATACTAAAAATATATATATATATATATATATAAAATTATATTATATATGGGTGGGTCGGTCTTCACCACATATTGCAGCAAACATTAATTGATACAGTGGCCCTACCTATTCAGCGGAACATGTATTGATGCATATTGACACTACTGGATATCATAAGTGGGCAGCGTGGCAGAAAATATCTTGGCAACCAGGTCACATCAGTTGAATCCGGCGGCTATTCGCTGTGGTTTTAGGAGCCATTTTAAATTGCTCAGAATGTTATGTCCGCACCACGTATTGGTGGGGGTCGGGGTGGTTCGAATCAATATGAAACACTAATCTATTTCTGGACTGCGATGTTTGAGACCACCCCTAAAAGTATTTACATCAGTCTTCTGTTATCTTGCTGCTATACAGCCTAATAGCTCGACATAATAATCAAGCTCGACAATACTCTAGCCACATACATGTGGCTGATACAGAGTTCTGAGCTGTACATAAGAAGAAGTAATAGTGGATGAGCTGCAGAAAATCAGGACAATGGTGCAGATTTATTTAAGAAAGACGTTTTCTTTTAACAACAACATCATATAAAGAGAAATTGTAAAGGTGTAAACATTATGCCTTTTTGCAGGAAACACTGCGTTTTGTCCTTCACCCAATTTACGGTCTTTACAGTTTTACTAAATGTTCTGTTACTGTAAAAATTATCTGTTTGTTGCACACAATGGTGTTCTAAGCACACAATGATTAAAAACATGAATGAAACCTGATGAAACAGCAAACAACTGCTGGGAACTGAGAAAGAATGACATAATATCACATTTTAAGATCTTTGAACACTAGTAAAAAGCAGAAAGATAAAGAGAAAGAATAACAACTTAACATATTAATATTCAGTAGACATATTTACAGGTAAATTCCTAACAAATATATATTTTTCAGTGACTTTATTTCTTGATTAAAACAAAATGTGTTACTTTCTTTCCATTACTTTGTCCCTGTTGCTTTGTATAACTTTTTGTCCAATTCAGCTTTTCCTGTTACTTTCTTTCTGTTTAATATTTTGTAGACAGTGTTGACTTAATAATAATGCATTGCTTATATAGCGCCCGATTCAGATAATTGTTGTGGGGCGCTTTACTATGGTTATTACAAATAAATTAATAATATGAAACCCTACATATTTTAAAATACTAATTTGCTAAAATAAGCAATCATTACTACTAAATAATATCAATGATATTGTCTTTAAAATAAATAAACAAGTATATGAGCTATGAAAATAATAAAAAAGACTAATTATAATAATTAATAAATAAAAATAAATGTATGAATAATTAATTATGATCGTCGAATGTTAAAATATAATTTTTTAAAAGATGCATCTCGAGTGCCACTTTAAACTGATTAACACTCGCGCATTGGCGCACTTTACATTTTCTCACACATCCTGCGAATGAGAATGCAAATGGCAACAGTAAAAACAACATGATTTGTTCTTTTTCAGGAGCTGTCCAAGATAACGATGCCAGTGATATTTAACGAGCCGCTGAGTTTTCTGGAGCGTATCGCGGAGTACATGGAGTATACAAGTCTCGTGGAGCAAGCAGCTACTTGCGACGATCCAGTAGAGAGACTCGAGGTACAGAGGCTGCTAACTGATGCTTCCTAGGGACCATTTTACCAAGATAATTAAACAGAATCCATTGTTAGACTTCAGGGAACCATTTTGCTAACATTCTTACGTGCCACTAGGACACTTGCGAGTGTGTCACAGAAATAGTTTCCTCTGTGATAAGCTGGTAGCTTTTTGCATATAGAAAAACGCCTTAAATTTAAAAATTATCGATTTTCCTTATAAGGTCATTAACTTAGTGAAATAGTCCCGTGGCACTTTTAAAAATGCATATAGCTGCCACAGTATCACAGAGGACACTATTTCTGTGACACACCAGTGAAAGTGTCCCGGTGGCGCGACCTGGTGTTGATAGTTTTTGGTATAAAAGATCACCGTGAAAGAACAAAATAGATTTCAAACAGACAAGTCTGGCTTATGAGCCAGTAAGATTGTGAGTGAAATGGTCCCCAGGTCACAATACATCAGTCAAGGTCATGCTATTGGGTTACTCAAATAGTTAGTTAATTCGTGTCTGTCCTTCTCTGTTAGTTTGTCTCTTCAGTCCGTCATCCATCATTCACTGTGCATCAGGTAGACAGTCTGGGTGAGTCTGGCAGTCAGTCCAGTGGGAAAGTGGGCTGGTGTCAGATAGAATTCATACCCTCATAGAATATGTACCCCAGGGTGTGTATTATACTTGTGTTTATTATGTATTTGTCGTACTACAACATCATTACATTTCTTTATAATAATAATATGTGTATACTTTAATTAAAACTTAATTAATGTAACCAGTTTAATTAATTAATAGACTATGCTATGTTTTGCAGTTATCATAATGTTAACTTATCATGTCAATGCTGATGAGCCTGGTAATCAATGTGTATCTATATACCTCCTATCATTGGTGTAGATACAATTCATTAATTAATTAGACTAGGTTAATTAGTTAATTAATAGAGCAATATGAAATCAAGTTCAGTGAACATAATGTATGATATATCAATTAAAAACTGAGGAGCTTTAAAATCAATGTATATCTACTATTTGTGGAGGCAGAACAAGAAATTAATTAACAGAACAAGATGAACTAATGTTTTGTGATCACAGTGTGTAATGTATCAAATTAAATCTGCTGAGCATGGCAATCAATAGTTTATATATAATATCTACCACTTGTATAGATAAAACAAATAATTGATCTATATTAATTAATTAACATAATAATATGACATCAAGTTCAGTGATCCAAACTCCTGAGCTTTCATTTGATATATTACACTCTATGATAATTTAAAAAATATACAATCTTGGTTAGTTAATTATTTATTTAATCTTGTTTAATTAATACATATTCTATTTAGACTAATGGTAGAAATATATTGATAGCAAGGCTCTTCAGGTTTCAATTGAGGTATTACACGCTACGATCACTGACCAATATTTAATGTTGGTCCATTAATTAATTAATTTTGTTAATGAATTAATTAATTTCTCCTTCTGTGTTTACAGAAATGGATACATATGTTGATTGCCAAGCCTCTTAGCTTTCAGTGGATATATTACACATTGTGACCACTGAACAATGTTTCATCTTGTCCTATTAATTAATTAATTAATTATGCTTAATAATAACAATAAATTGTATTCGTATAGCGCCATGTCTCCGGATAAAAATCTGTTCAAAAGTGCTTAAAATACATTGTTAAAACGTAATTGCTATAATACAATAATGATGTTAACTTATTAGCTTAAGTAATTAGTTAATTTATTTATTCTATCTACAAAGTATAATATTTAATTACTATGATTACTGGAAACTATTTCATCTTCATGTAATTAATTAATTGTGTAATATTAGTTAAATTTAAGTTTAAATTAAAATATACACATATAGGGACATACATGCTGGAGTAATGTTATAATAAAACATATACTCGCTAAATATTAGTATAGTAAATGGGGTACACATTCCATAGGGGGGGTAAATATTCTATAGCAGTATTTCTATGTAGAATTTACATATTCCATGGAGTCGATATTCTATACGACATCGGCATATAGGCAGCCAATTGATCTGACTGTCTGTCCGTCCGTCCGTCCGTCCATCCGTCCGTCCTTCTGTATGTCCATCTCTCCGTCTCCCCCTCTCCCTCTTCACCTCTCCCTCTCCCCCTTATTCCTCTCTTCCCCTCTCTCCTGGCCCTCTCTCCCCTGTCCCCCTCTCCTCCCTCTCCCACTCTCCCCCCTCGACCACTCTCCCCCTCTCTCCTTCTCCCCCTCTGCCCCTCTCCCCCTCCCCCCTCTGCCCCTCTCTCCCTCTCCCGCTCTGCCATTTTGCCCCTCTCCCGCTCTCCCCCTCTCCATCTCTCTGTCTATCTCTCTCTCTCTCTCTGTCTTCCACGTATCTCTCTGTTAGCAGTCCCTGGCCATACCTTGAAAAATGCATACCTTTTCAAAATGCATCAGCCCCACAAATGTGCCCATTTAATTACAATAAAAAAGTATTTTGGTGCCTGTTTTTTTAATATGAATATCTATTTTTTTCTGGAACTAATCATTTAGAACAGCTGAATAGGTTTTCTTCGTAATTTGACTCACATGGACCTTGCTACTGATACATTTAGCCACCATGAGCTAAGAGTAAATAATTTTTTTACAAAGATAAGTGTTCTTTGACACTGGACAAATTATCCTGAAATTTGTCATGAACAGAGATTTACTAGAAAATACGGAATCTTCCATTTAAAAAAAGACAAAGCATGGTATGTTCAATTAATAATTTGAACGATGAGGTTTTGTACAATAACTAAAACTTTCAGAAGGTCAGTCTCTCAACTGAATCTAGGAAATGTTTCCTTCTGAACACAGCCAATAATGAGTTGATTTTCCATCAAGTGTTGTGAAATAACAGCGTGAAATGGCAGTAACTCAGAGAAAAACATGATGTGTGATAAAAGACAAGTGCGGCACACAGAAGGAGTCCATATTTTTCACTGGTAACGAGAATCTATTATCAAGCCTGTCATCATCTGTTAATACCATCATCATTTTGTAATGTTACGATTTCCTGACAGAAACATTGGTTTTCAATTAAGAGGACGTGAAGTGACATCAGTGAAGGAACAGTATAGATTACCAATAGATATCAGAAAGTATTCATTCTCACAGAGGACTATTTATAAATGAACGACACAAATTACCAGCTGATTGTGTCATTGCTAGCAGCGTGAATATTTAAAAAAACAAGGTTGATAATTATCTGCAGTCATGTTGTACTCCTGAAAAGACAGTCTTCCTCATCCACTTGTGGGGGATTTTTGCTCCAGATGGTAAACTTGTTACCCCTTTAGACCATAACCACCTGCAAATGTCTGGACGCTCGCTTTCCCAACTGCCTGGATCCATCCTTTCAGTTTGACAATGTGTGAAGATGGGGTCATCTTCTGGACACTTACGTAACTTGTGTCATTGGAGTCTTTAGTGTGCGTGCTGTGTGTCAGGTGTATTCGTCATATAGGATTGCAGTGGAAGGTTTTGAATGGACACTGTTTGAAAATATCAACTGACAAAGTGTTTGTATAGATATGCGGCATTCTCTGCAAACGTGTACCCAGACACGGCGTGTCACGTTTCGTATATGTTTAATTTAAAAGTTGATTAGTACTTAGAGGTGTCGTGTGTAGAATTAAGTCAAGTTAACATAAGCATAAATTGCAATGTAGGAAACAAAGTACAAACAATCAAATGCAAAAATCTGATTGCAGCCGTATCTTGGTGACTTTTTACATACACTGTGGGGACTCGTTTTGCGTTTCCTAAAATGGCATTGGGCCTAAGGGGTTTTGTTAATATTGTTGAATCATGTGATGCTCTCTGCTGATTGTATTGTCTCTCCACAGTTGGTGACAGCGTTTGCGGTCTCGGCCACTGCCTCGAACTGGGATCGTCTCGGCAAACCCTTCAACCCACTGCTTGGAGAGACGTACGAATTAGAAAGGTGAACGACTTTCTTTCTTTAAAGGGAGGCAGTCTGTTCCTCTATCCAGAGTTAGACAGGATAGTAATTTGTAACAGGAAGTATGCAGTGTTGAATGTGGGAAAATGGGAAAGTGTTGAAGATCAAAGGGTTAACTCAGCATGACTCGGTCATATTGCCAATGAAGCTTGTTTTGAAACTGGATATTTGGTTACGATTTGGACATGCTCCAAGGTCTTCCAAACTGCGAACATTGTTACAGACTTGGTAGGCAGTAAACCTTCACATAGTTATTATAGTCTTATGAACATTATGTTAATTAATAACTGAAAAACTAGGAACTGACTGCTTCCTGTTAATCTGTACATTATTTTACCCCAAACATCGAGGAATAACTACATCTTAGTGATTTATGTGTCTAAATCCTGTGTTGGTTTGACGGAGCCATTGACACTCTCACGGTGTCCTCATTATCGTTGTACTGTGCCGCTCTCAGTGGTCATGTGATGTTGCTAGTGACTGTCACATGACAGCAGTGGCATATTACAATGCTCACAAGGATATTAAGATGGTGTCAAAAGCTGCGTTGAGCCAATACAGGATTCCGGAAGGTAAATGTACTTTCTAATGAAAATTAATGTAAAGTAATAAAATACTTAGTGTGGTTGTTATGGACTTTTTTCCACTTAGCCCAATTTTTAAACAAATGTTTCTCAAAACATTGCTTCTTAAAAGTTTGTTTCTTTTTAGCAATAAATAAAAAACTAGTGTGGAATCGTAATGCAGTTCAAAATTCTATTTCACAGTTATGAAGCTTAATACTCACCTTACTGTGGCCTGTCACATACATGTACAAAGTGATATTTCACAGTTATGAAGCTTAATACTCACCTTACTGTGGCCTGTCATGTACATGTACAAAGTGATATTTCTGTGTACAGGGAGGACCTGGGTTTCAAGATCATGTGTGAGCAAGTGAGCCACCATCCTCCAGTTAGTGCCTTCCACGCCCAGTCAGACGCCTTCAGGTTCTACGGTAGTATCCACCCCAGGCTCAAGTTCTGGGGCAAGTCGATCGAAATCACCCCAAAGGGAACGGTCACGTTGCACTTGCTCAAGTATGTCCACTGCTTGGGGCGAACCAGCTTTGTAACCGAGTGTTGTTAGTTGTGCTATCTACTTTTTAGAGGCCACTGGACCATCATGTAGGTCCTTCCTTGAGAGACCACTGTCACCAGAGACCATCCTGAATTGAGCCTCAATTCCAATTCTGGAATTGGAATTTATTTTCGAAAGTTGGAATTGGAAATTGCATTGAATTTTTGTAGTAGCAGACATCAGCTAAGAAACTAATTAATTGTTTAATCAGATCTGATTACATATGACTTTGTACACATGTTTTCAATTACAAATCAAATGTTACCAAAAAATTGAATAGAATTTTTTTTTAGATCAGAACCGGAATTAACAAATTGGATTTGGAGTTGATTTTTATGAATTGACTGGATTTTTTTAAGGTTTGAATTGGATAATTCGGAATCGATTTTTTGGAATTAAAAAAATGGAATTGACCCCATGACAGTTGTAGTCTCTCTCTGTTGCACAGTTCCAGGAAAATTATGTTACGCTTTCATTTTTCAGACATGACGAAGTCTACACATGGCAGAACGTAAACTGTTGTGTCCACAACATCATTGTTGGCAAGTTATGGATAGAGCACGTGAGTGTGCTCTTAAAAGAAGGCAGTATGCTCTTTGTTTTAATTAATTAATATCATGTTCTTCAGGATAAATTAATAGAAATGTCGATGGTCTACTGCCCGCCAAATTGTGTTTAGTAAGCCTGTAACAATGGTCGCACTTTGAAAGTTTTTATCCACGACATGTTGAAATTGCAAACAGATCTAGTTTCAAAACATGCTTTATTGACAGTATTGCTAAGGCAGGCTGACTTAACCACAATAGCCTTTGGTGGTTTCCCATGTTCTCACGTTAAACTTAGCCAATTCAGCAGACTTCCTGTGACGAATTACTACGCTTGCAAAATCCAATTAGAGTAAGAGACTGCCACCATTAGTTCCTGTCACCTGAATAGCTTTAAAATTAATTTTGCTCCTTAACTGTGATCCTGTGTGTTGAAAACTGTCCACACCAGGAGGTGCCACCGGGGACAATTTCGCCAGCGGTTCACATAAATAGTATCCTTGGGGATATTGTTGAGGCTTTTTGCATTTAAAAAACTCGTTAAATTTGAAAACATATTCTGTTTATTGATGGATTTTCCTTATGAGCTCATTCACTATGTTAGCAAACCAATGTAAGAAACTGGTGATTATTCTCTCACTTCAGTATGGCTCAATGGAAATTGTCAACCACAAGACAAAGCACAAAGCCGTTGTCAACTTCAAGCCATGCGGATGGTTTGGCAAAGACCTGCATGTCATTGATGGGGGCATTTGTGACAGCAGGTAGGAGTCTCTCATTGTCAACTCACTCAATAGTAAACACTACAATTCAAGTACATATTTTACATCTTGTCATAAAGTTGCATTCTGGCTTAAACTACCATTTAAAACTATTTTTAAGAAAGTGTATGTATGTCATGAACAATATGTACTTGTTTGAATATAGTTGCTAGCATATATATCAACATTTGATATATTATTCAATAAATTATGCTCTTATGATAAATTATGCCTTTGGAAAATTATTGGTTGCCATGTCCAGCCAACGAATAATAAACATAAGGTACGCAGATATAATTATTCATCTTTTATTCCATTTATCTTAAAATTGCATATTATGTAAACAAAGTTTGTATACAAGTGAGGAAGGTGATGTAGGGTGTGAGGTGTGTTGATTCACTGGAAATTTGTATTTAAAAGATGGACGATCCCACAATGCACCTTTATGGTGTTGCACAAAAATGTACATTCACTAGTCCATTGGACAAAAAGTTAAAGTATATATTTTACATTTTGTAGCACAAAAATACACAAGATAATTTGTTTTCAGGTAATCAAAAGTGGTGGTTAGTAGTTATATTACCAAAAAATTCCTATATGGGGAAATTGCAAAATTTAATGTGCAAAATACTGCCAATCATAAATAGCTTCAACTGTACAAAATGGTAGTTATCTAGCACCTTATTTAATCTTATTTATTTAATTTATCAATTGAGCTTACTTGTCAGTTAAACAATTTTATTTAAATTGTTCAACTTATTTTAAATTAACTTAATTTTATCCTGTTGCAGCCTTTGAGCAGGTTTTTTTGATAAACCAGATACATAATGCATTACTAATGCATGCTAAATTACCAAAATTATTGCAATTTTCTGCAATATAAACTTGCTTGTTGTATCTGCTAGTTATATCTGTCTATCCTTCTGTAATGATTTATTCTTGCTTTTCTGCCCTAGTGGAAAGAAAGTGCGAGAGTTTTACGGAAAGTGGATTGAAGCTCTGTACAGCTATGATGTTGGTACCTGGGAGAACCACCAGAGGTCACTGCATGCGAACTGCACAACAGCAGCTAAGGTAATGACAGCTTCTCAGTGTAGTTGTGATGGTGTTCGATTGAACAGGTCTGCCAGGGAGTAAAATGTAAAGTACTTTGAGCAGTCCTAAGAACTGGATACTGCACTGTGTTAAAACTTACCTTTTTATAAGCCAAGGCATACTTCATACAATAGATACACATTCCGCACCAACCTACCTAGTTTCTATGTTATAAAACAGTGTGGGTCTCTCTATGCTTGTCCATCTTCATCAGCATATCTTCATGAGTTTCACCCGTATGGGGTTGATATTGTGTAGGTGAGTTAACCGGTTCATTAGGGTGGTTCTGTATGAAGAATCACTGTCACGTGTAAACACTGCTATCGGCATTAAGCATCCGGGTGGTTATTAACCAACGAAAGAGAGCTATTAACGTAACTGCCTTGGAAGTCACACTCATTCTCGTCAATCATACAGAGAAGGCACCGTATCTAGTAGCGAGATCTCGTGAGATTCAGGGGGACGTTTCATAGAGAAGGGTGAATAATGACCTGTTGACTATAGTTATGGATAACACGCTAGATGGTTCCACCTTTCTATAACTGTTGCTTTCTTCAGAGAAAAAACAGACCCGGTAGAGATTTTGATTTAACCCTTTGGTGTGTATATATGTATATATATATATAGCTGTTTTTAAAGTGTCAGTTTGCCTTGCTATTTGATCAGATAGATAGGAACACTACATTTATGCCATGTGTTGAGGCATTTAGTGTTTTCAAAACTATCTTCAAGAGGGCACCACTTGAACATAAAGCCTGATGCAGATATTTTCAGCTGATTTAACTATTGGGTTAAAACGGTTTTGATTGTTGTTTGTAATTTTGAAAGTGCACTTTCACAGTGTGGTCACTTGTAAAGTGAGATGTATTATAAATTTATATGCTGTCTTCCAATCTACTTAATATGTTGTCTTTTATTGATGCGGTGTTTTATAAATTGCTTTATTTTTATGTTCTCCATCTTTATAGGTGACAGAAGATAGCTGTGAGAAGGGAATCACGTGTAACCAGCATGTGCCGGGCCAGAGATTGCTGTGGGTTGCAGAACCAAAACCAGATGACAGTAGTCAGGTTAGCATTTTCCTTCCCATCCTCACAAGGCCATCTTGTAACTTTCCATCTGTTGGACTGCAAAGTTCATTAATCTTATTGTCATTAACGCGTGTTTAAAATATGTTATTAATAATTTAAGGAGCCACCTTTAAAGTTGCCTGGTTCCATGGTTCTGACCACAAAATGGGACGAAACACAGCTGATTCAGCAAAGGTCCTACTGATACTTACCTACCTAACGGAATAGATAACCTCGCATTATTTATATATATATTCTCGGTAAATGTGCATGGTATGGTTGTCAAGTGGGTGTTTCATGTCTGTTTCAGTACTACTCGTTCACAACTTTTGCCATGATGCTGAATGAAGTTGATGCTGACCTTTGTAAGAAGTTGCCACCAACCGATGCTAGACGACGACCGGACATCCGGAAAATGGAAGAGGGAGATTTAGGTTTGTTACTTGTGTAATTGACGTATGGGCAGTGATTGTTTCTTCAAGTTATAAAGTGTGAATTATTCAGTACTTGCATACACCTGCCCAAGTACTGTACTTTTTGCAAGGTTTTATTAAGTACTTCGTCAGATTGTATTGTTACGAGCATTTATTTGTTACTAAAATAGATAAAATCTATTCCGTCCAAGGAAATTCTTTGATATATTTTTACTAGAACAAGTAGTGAATATTTTCTTTAATTAATTTATTTAATTAGTTCACATCCTGTGAAAGATGTCTTCATAAACATCAAGTTTGTTTAGTTAGACACTCCAAACAGCCAGTTATGTACAATTGGCGTTACAAACATAATTAATTTTGAGCGTGGTATTTTAGCCCACTCTCTAATTCTTCATCTTTCATAATGCCATTTCTGATATGTACAAGTCAGTAAATTTAATTTGCTGCGTTTTCGTTGACCGAAATGATTTCGCTTCAGATGGCGCCACTGCAGAGAAGACAAGACTGGAAGAAAAACAGCGATCTGCTAGGAAGGAACGTAGACGGACAAAAGAAGAATGGAAACCTATGTACGTTATTTTGAAATGGAATGGTAGCAAGAGCTTGCTTATAGTAGCAATGTTAAATGTTACATTCTATAAAATGAAAGACTCCTAACTCTTCGAAATTTAGAAATTGTCTCTATAAACGATTTAAAGCAGAATCTAAATTCAATCAGATGTAATGGTAGCATATATTTATTTGTAAATTTGAAGGGTTTCTAATCAAAATGTAATCAATGCCTATTCGGTTGACAAATTTGACTAGGTGAAGTTTCATAATTGAAACATACAAAACAAGATTTCGGTTCTCGCTGCTATGGTTTTGTATTCTTACGACATGCCAGTATCATATATTTACAAGTGTTTTTGTCAAAAACAAAGATGGATTCCATATTCATTTTATTAAGCGTACATGCCCTAATTAGCATACACCTCCCTTTTTAGCAGCAGCTGACACTGTGCCGACGATGCCAACTTGAGTGAATCTAAACTGACACTAATGCACACTCTACTGATGAAGACTGTGAAAAAAGTGTCCTGGGAGGAAATATACAATATCCGTTCTATTAAGCGAACATGTCCCAATTAGCCTTCACCTTGAACCTTTTAGCAGCATCTGAAACTGGGACAGCGATCTCCAGTGACAACCTTGACTGTTGAATCTATCATTGTAATTTAATTTCTACCAATGTCACACTAGATTCAAAACTCATTTATGAAAAAATATCGAAAAGTCCACCTAAATTATAAGACTTTAAAGTGTTCTGGTATCCCTTAATTCCCTTTGCTCATATGTGGACACACAAGTTAATTGCCAGTCACATCTGCTGAGATGGCTATACCTAGGAACCCCAGGAACCAATGAAAATGGGTGTACATCCCTGTATGCTTATTGAAACGCCAAATTAAATATTTTTACATCTCAAATAATTGTTATGCATTTTGTACGCTTAACTGAACGTAGATCACTTTTTTGCAACAACTGTCTGCCCCATGTTACTATTTCGTTCATTGCCTATTTTTCGTCCCACATTAGTTTTGATTTCTGCTCGTTTTTCGGTAAAGTCGAACTTCACTTTATGGACACCTCAATAATACAATTGCAATTATGGTCAGCCTGCGACAGTCCCAAGTTATTTTACTAGCAATAAAGTGTAGGATATGAATCCTGCTGATATAGACACCTCACTACTCAAGTTACGTTTGTGCAGTCTCAGGGGTGATATAATAATAAGGTTCTACTGTATTTGTGTTCATTGATAATATGAAGGAACGTCGATGGATGAAAGAACAGTGTAAACCTGTGTGTGTTGTTTGCGGAGCGCAGTGGTTCAGTGGCTAGAGCTTTGGACTCTCGACCGAAAGAAACCAGGTTTGAATCAAGGGCAAGTTCGCTCACTCTACGTTGCTCCAGTTCACTCAGCTGTATGAATGAGTACCTGGCTATAGACAGTGGTATATATTTGTGTATGAATAGTCTTAGTGCATAAATTGCAGCGTGACTGAATGCTTCCCAGAGAAGTCGAGATGGTGTTCGATTGAACAGGTCTGCCAGGGAGTAAAGTGTAAAGTGCTTTGAGCAGTCCTGAGGACTTGATACTGTGAGATATAAGAACTTACCTTAACTTTACTTTATAATGTCTGCTGTGTTTGTAGATGGTTCTCATGGATGATGCATGAAGAGATAGGACGGGAGGACTGGATTTGTTCATCTGATTACTGGCAACGGGACTGGAATAAATGCCCAGACATATTCTGAGTGATCTTAGCTTAGCAAGACGAGACATGATGTTTGATGGTTGGGGAGAGGAAATAAAAACTTGCAATAAATTGTTATATACTGCATACTCATATATCTTTATATATATATACATAAATATATATATATGTGTATACATATATGTATATATACATATATATATATATATATACATACACACACATATATGTATGTATATATATATACATTCCTAAATGCAGCATACACAGACCAGTTGTGCATATAATGTCATTATGTCAGATACGTATACAGCCTTCAAAAACAATGCAGCAACAATATTATTTGTTATGCAAATAATTACACATATTTCTGATTATACTATGTATATTGACATTTATAATTTTAAACTAAATGCAATCATGGCTCAAAACTAAGACCGGCTTTTGTTTGCTTTAAACAGTGGTCTGCCTAATGCAGCAACAGTTTGATCGATGGTCTGTATTACTGCCTTTAGGATTTTATATATATATAACAATTGTTAGGATGGCCAGTGTGCGTACACTTTGTAGTTGACATGGTTTTAGTTACATTAAGAGAGAGAACAAGAAGTCAAATAATCGAGGCGGTATATACATCAAACTGAGCCAATCCTATTTGTACATAAGAAATTTGCTCTGTTAGGTGAATTTTACAGCACCATTTTAATGGGTATATGTGGCATGTACTATAAGTGTATAATAAAGAGTGTTTTATCCTTCTTCGTTGTGGATGTCTGTAGCAATAAATTCTATTTAACAGCAGTATTCACACGAAATCGCGATACAATATGCATGTGCTTCTGTACGTTGCCGCCGTTTGTTGCTTTCTTGAAAACCACGTGGGCTGACAAGCTCAGTGTTTTGAAGGTTATTTGTCGGTTTGGCAAATGAGTAGCCAAGTTGAGGAAGCAGATTTAACAGAAAACAAATGATGGAAGTCTGTACTTGTATCATGACAACCGTGGAGGGTGTGATCCTCTATAATAATATATATTATATCAAATGAAATATATAAAATGTATTATTATATAATATATTTTATTTGAAGTAACACCAGATCCACATTTGTTTGTGGCATTTCACAACACATTAAAATACCTAAAATAGTGTAAATGGAAAAATAAAAAACGGATGTGAATCATTGACAATGACAACATGAATGTCCTCAGTAAACAACTTGACAGAAGTTACACAAGAACATTAGGAATGCTGTGGCCCATTTTTAACGTAAATAAATTTACTGGCAAACTATCTTGTTGGTTCCATTACATAACTAACAGCAGGAGTTTGCTGAATCAATTGTATTTTGTTACAATTTGGTCAAGGGCGTGGGAATGAGCTGGGGGGGCTGGAAGGCATGTGCTGCCCTAGACCTATAAAATGTGCTTGCGCAAAGCCTGTGCTAACGATATATATAGATTTTCTTTACACTTTTTTATGTTTTCACGAAGTAATATCAACAAAATCATTTTATACTATAATGCACTGTTCGTAAATAATTAAAAAAAAATGAAAATATGGTCATTATATAACGATGTTTCTAAATTTTATTTATCCAAACAAATATAATGTAATGAATATATAATTTATTAATTGTAAATATATTGTACGGTAATACATTGTAATTATATATGTGAAAACAGATTGAGATCTGTCTGGATAAATACAATTTAGAAACATCGTTATATATAATGACCATATTTTCATTTTTGTGGCGAATAAATAATTATTACAAAAATTAAAAAATATTTACAAACTGCATTATAGTATAACATGATTTGGTTGATATTACTTCGTGAAAACATAAACAAAAAAAGTTAAAAGAAAATCAAAGGTTTGCATGCTGTCAGGATTGAACCGGCGTCGCTCGATTGTAAAATAAACGACAAGTAACCATCGCGCCTACCCACTGAGCTAGGGGGACGAGCGGAAGCTTTCTGACTGATTTCAGTTGTTATGATAAATTGTACAACTCCTTCATATATCGATACTCTAGTGATCGTCTGCAACCTCGGGGACTTCAAACTCGAACACTGCGTTTACGACGCCACTCAAGACACGTGGGTGAAGAAATCCTCGGCCCCACAACCTACACTGTCGTTATACATCACTCACTACCCGTGCGACACTCGCGCTCTCGGCCTCCGCACGCCACTGAGGCGTCCGACTAATGCTGCGTTGGTGTCGGTAGTGGCTGATACAGACTGCCAATCGTGCCTGGCTGGGACGAATCTACTCTCCAAGCTCGGACTCACCGAGCAATGCCTGAGCAAAAGACGTCTGCAGATGTCAGCTGCCAACGGAAACAATCTGGACATAATCGGGGCGATCGCCCTGCGCCTATCAGACTCCGCTTCTCCAGGTGGCACAGAAACACGCCAAATTGTCTACATATGTCGAGACACGAGCGACTTCTTCTTGTCTCGAGGAGCATGTGTGGCGCTAGGCATTGGGTCGCGTAACTTCCCTGACGTCGGCCAAAGCCAACAGCCCTTAGCGGAGGTGAACACGTGCAGCGCCGCCTCAGAGTCGTCGATGACCGCGGCCTGTGAGTGCCCCCGCCGTCAACCTCCACCACTGCCTCCGCAAGAGCTGCCCTATCCAGCCATTGAGGACAACCGCAGAAAACTGGAGCAGTGGTTGCTGTCGCACTACACGGCTAGCACATTCAACACGTGTCACCACTAGCCTCTCCTCCCGATGGAGGGCCCGCCACTCCGGCTAATGATTGACCCAGACGCCAAGCCTGTCGCCTGCCACACACTGATCGACGTCCCGATTCACTGGTGTCATCGCATGGTTATCGGCGCAAAGAAGAACGGGAAGCCTCGACGGACTGTGGATCTCCAGGCCCTTAACGCTAGTGCCACCAGGGAGACCCACCACACCCAGAGACCCTTTCACCAAGCGAGATCGGTGCCTCATGGAACAAAGAAAACGGTGTGTGACGCCTGGAACGGCTACCACGCTGTCCCACTCCACCCCGACGACCGCCACCTCACGACGTTCATATCGCCTTGGGGCCGATATCGATACCGCTCAGCACCCCAAGGATATGTGGCGTCTGGCGATGGCTTCACACGGCGGTTCGATGAGATCGTCGCCCACATACCCAACAAGACAAAATGCATCGACGATACCCTACTGTGGGCGGACAACATCGAGCAGGCCTTTTGGCAGGCAGTGCAGTGGCTGGACACGTGTGGCCGCAATGGCATCACGCAGAATCCGGACAAGTTTGTGTTCGGTAAAGGCACCGTCGAGTTTGCAGGCTTTTAGATAGCACCCACGTCAGTGAAACCATGCTCGAAGGTGTTGCAGTCGATAAAGGACTTCCCGACACCGAGGAATGTCACATCAGAAGCTGGTTCGGCCTCGTTAACCAGGTGGCTTATGCCTTCGCCGTAGCGGACCAAATGCAACCATTCCGCGACCTCCTGACGCCAGATCAGCCGTTCGCCTGGACGGAACATTTGCATCGCCTGTTCAGGCAGTCGAAAGTCGTGATCATCGACCAGGTCAGGCAAGGAGTCGAGATTTTCGATCAGTCACGCCCGACGTGCCTCGCCACAGACTGGTCTAAGGAAGGGCTCGGGTACTGTCTAGTCCAGAAACACTGTGATTGCGCTGGTGTCCGACCGTTCTGCTGCAAGTTGGGCTGGAAAGTAGTGCTGATGGGCAGCCGTTTCTCACACGGCGCTGAGTCACGTTATGCCCCCATCGAGGGCGAGGCGCTGGCAGTTGTAGACGCCCTTGACAAGGCTCGACATTTCACCCTGGGGTGTTCGGACCTCATGGTAGCAGCAGACCACAAGCCACTACTCAAGGTGCTGGGTGACCGCGCCCTCTACGACATCCCAAACCCTCGCTTGCGGAACATTAAGGAAAAGTCGCTGCGGTACCGGTTTCGCGTGCTCCACATCCTCGGCGTTCGCAACACCGTCGCCGACGCCCTATCACGACACCCAGTGGGCGACGCCGAGACTCCCGATCTGCCCGATGACGTGGCCGCGGCAGCCCCCGCAGCCCTCCGATCCCGCGACGATCCGGCGCCACCTCGCTGCTCACAGACTTGCGCGTCCACGGCCACGGAACTCATCAAGTCGATCACATGGGACGATGTGCGCACTGCCACGGCGAGCGACCCCGACATGTCCGCTCTAGTGGATGTCAACCACAACGGCTTTCCTGACACGCCATCAGCCATGCTCAGTGCCATCCGCACGTACCACCAGTACCAGGAGAAGCTAACCGAGTACGACGGCGTCATCCTTTACAGGGACAGAATCGTCATACCACCCACTCTCCGAGCACGTGTCTTGCAGGCACTCCACTCGGCTCACCAGGGTATTTCGATGATGGTGTCGCGAGCAGAGGGGTCATTCTTCTGGTCAGGTATGACTTCGGCAATTGAAGAGACACGTGCACACTGTACAGCGTGCAACAGCATGGCGCCGTCACAACCAAACTCGCCGCCTACTCCACCAACACGACCAGTCTACCCCTTCCAGGCGATATGTGCTGACTACTTCTGCTACGGCGGCCATCACTACCTCGTCGCCGTGGACAGGTACTCTAATTGGCCTATCGTAGAAGAGAACGCAGACGGCTCCAAAGGTCTCATTGCCGCGCTCCGAAGAGTGTTCGTGACCTTCGGCATCGCCGAGGAGCTCTCCTCGGACGGGGGACCTGAGTTCAAGGCAGGCGCTACAAAGACATTCCTCCAGAACTGGGGTATACGTCACCGCATCAGCAGCGTAGCAAACCCACACAGCAACTGCAGGGCGGAAGTCGGGGTGAAAACGGTCAAGCGGATGCTGGTTGGCAGCACGGGCCCAGGTGGTTCCCTGAACACCGACGTATTCCAACGGGCCATGTTAGCCTACAGAAACACGCCAGATCCGATGTCGAAGGTCAGTCCTGCCGAGATCATCTTTGGACGCCGCATCCGAGACTTCATCCCAGTACCGCCCGGACAGTACCTACCCCATTGGACGTGGCGCGAAACACTGCAAGCAAGAGAGGACGCACTACGTGTCCGACACATGAGGGCACATGAGCGACTGTCGGAGCACACACACGTGTCCTACCTCCACTCACTATCGGCAACTGCGTAAGGCTGCAGAATCTGGTTGGCCCGCACCCAACCAAGTGGGACCGCACCGGAATCGTAGTTGAGGTACGACAGTACGACCAATATGTCGTACGAGTGGACGGGTCGGGGCATGTCACACTCCGTAACAGGAAACACCTACGCCTGTACACACCGCATATCGCCAGGGCCCCGTTGATCAAGTCGCCATCTGTCATTCCCCCCGCCACGACCACGCCACCGTCGCCCATGCTACCCGAGACACCGACCCAGCCCGCCGACCCAGTGTCGCCTCTACCCAGGCCGACTACACCCGTGCCAGCGACTCCGGCCAGGCCCGAGTCCGGCGCCGGGCAGCCTCCTCGTGCTAGTCGTGAGATGCTCCAGCTTGCCGCGCCCCCACCCACACCGGCCGCTGAGGTTCCGCCACCGATCCCTGCTCCGACACCCGCTGTTCGGCGACTTGGCGGTCGCACCCGGCGACCTCCAAGGAGACTAGTGGAGGAAATGTAGAGGGTCACACTTCCATTGTCAGCCCTCTGGCTCGAGGACTTGGGGGGCATAGTGGAGTGTACCCCTAGCGGACTATAGGAGAACTGAACCTGCATCATTTCTCGAGCATTTGACAACGCTAGTTTATTGTATCTACCTATACAGTACTATGCTTTATGACTCGTTTATTCATTGCTGAAGATGCGTGTAAGTTGTCACACTACATAAACATCGATGCAAATACACAAGGGTGTTATTTAACAGCAATATATGAATGCATAATACGTAACTTGAATTATGATTTTGCTAGAGGCCACACTGCAACCCAAGAATGGGAATGAGACGAGGCAGAAGAGCGAAGGAGGTCACCTGGGTCAGGCAGACACAGGGAGGAACATAGTCTGCGGGAGGCCCACATTTGACAAATCCAGGTAATTTCAAATTTATAACAATCAACCACGTATAAGTTGTCAACAAATTTTAATGTGCACATTTACATATATATTTGTTTTCATACACATTTTAATAATAACATCTTGGACATGGAAAACTAAGTTGAGTTCTGCACTTATATTATACCCACAGGCATATTAAAACACCTTTAAAAGTATTTAGCATATGGCGATGACTCGGAAATAAGTTTATAAAATATATTATTAATTTTTTAAGAAGGTAAACATACATGTTATGAACCTTTGAATACTTGGCGAGGAAAATATACTGTTAGCATCACAATAACACCTCATTTTGTCATTTCCGACATTCACCTTGACCATTCAACCTCAGGCAGAACCTTAAAATGTCAAACATGCATATGTGTAGTAGCTACACATGGCAGACACTGACATGAAAATAGTTAATGTTTCACCGTTTTGAAAAAGAGCATATCCTACTAATGCCTGCATGTTGTATCAACACACCCCCTCCCTCCTCCGGAACAACCCTGGTAAACACTGACTGTTCCTAAGATATAAACATGTATAGATGCAGCTGTAGTAGCACATTTCTTGCTGCCGTTTTTCTTGTGAAATGCTGCAGGTCACACATGAAACATTATTTTATATTTACTGATTATGAGAATGAACATTCCATAATTATTTAATCCCAACACTACAATGATACCTATTTTTGTTTACTGAAAATATGCTTTTCTTTACAGGAGATTGGACTAGTGTGCTTAGTACCACTAGTTCTCCAAGTTAATATGGCATACTGGGCAGTTGTATTTGTCCAGGATCTCGGACAAGATTGTACAGCCATGCAGCATGCTGCATATTAATGGTTTGTCATGTGAATGTCCACCGATTGATCCCAATTGTGTCATGTGTTGCATCCGTTGACAGATTCCCCACTGCCGATGGGGTGTGCACTGGCTTCCAGGTCAGTCAGTTAGCTTAACTGACTAAAAACCAATGTAGAATGTAGGTTGCTCGACATACGAATATGGTGACGCCTGACTAGCTCGGCATTTGGTGAAGGAACGGTGGGTGCCAGGGTCTGGCAGATATAGCATGAGTCTTCGGGCAACAACTCTTGATGCTGTGAGACAGGTTCAATGTCGAGCATTCTTCGGTGAATTACATCGGTTTGAATATCGAAGACATCACTGTATGTGTTCGCTGTCTTCGATGGTACTGCATACCAGCTTCCTGACATTTTGCTGTACATCCGCATCTACCTATACCGGAGACAAAGTGACAATTAGCATGGCCCTGACATGTATGATATTTTATATGTAACGACACATTTATCGAAAGTCGATAATACATGGTATTTGTATTCAATTAAACTTTAACTTTTAGCAGTGTCCATGACAAAATACATAAATTATCCAGCATTGTTACAGTGGTAGAGTTTCATTGTTTTTGTGTTGCTGATAGTCAGTGGCAGCCAGCTGAGTTCTTGCAATGTACACCAGGTACTTGTTATGTACAACAAAAGTTTGTAATGAAGTAATGGTATTGAAAGCATTTTAAAATTTCTCAACAACAATCTGTTGATACACTGACAGCAGCATTTTACTTTATATTTTCACAAATAATTTACATTATATTTTCATTTCGCATGATGATTATACACCTGTACCCATTGTACTAATTATTTTATAAACAACACTTCAGCAAAGTTAGTTCTGATATGATGTAGTATCCAGTCCTCAGGATTGCTCAAAGCACTTTACACTTGACTCCCTGGCAGACTTGTTAAATCGAACACCATCTCGACTTATGTGGGAAGCATTCAGCCACACTGAAATTAATATGCGAGGACTATTCGTACAAAATATTGCGGTCTGTAGATGGTACTCTTCATACAGCTGAGTAAACCTGAGCAATGTAGCATGTAGTGATTGTACATGTAATTCTCAGTCACATGGCGATGACCCTGACTAGTCTAGTCATTATTATTTGCGAGTTGTAAACATACATACCAAGCATTGCATAAACTACAACATTTTCGAATGTTATATCATATTGATGTTTTTTTAACAAAGAACCATAAATTATGATTCTTTGTTAAAAAAACAATTATGATTATTAATAGTTATTTTTATTTGATATGTACAGCCCCTGTACATAGTACATTTGTTCAACTAAATATCTTCCTAAGTAATTTTTTCTCATTGGTTTACATTTTATGGGCATGCGATATTAAACAAATTTGTTAAATAAACATAATTGTTACTAAGTTGTAAACTTACAAGGCATGTATAAACTACAACTAACATTTGACATCACGTGTACTAGTGTTGTTTTTTTTGTAACAAAGAATCTTGATAAAAGTTTCTGTTTGTTTTTTATATATACCTGACATTTTTTCAACCTCCTTCTAATTTTTTTTTCTATTGTTGTTTTGCATTTTATGTACATGTGATATGTATATGATGTTAAAAATTATTACATTATACACATCAAGTGCAGTGATTGTACCTGTAGTTGTATTGTACTTTTCATTATTTTGTAGTCAATCTCATCAAATAGTGTCAATAAAATGTTTTTACTTTACATTGTCTTTACTGTAATTCACATGCATTTCTAACAACAATATACAATTTAACGACGACACATTACTGCAAAATCCTCATGCAGACAAACAAAATTATCACATACGGGGATGGATCCAGAAATCGAGTCTGGGGGGCACAAAAACCTCCACTGGTGGCCGAACCAAATGGTGTAGTCTAAATTTTTTCGCTACCACGCTGCCATAACTTCACCTGCTCCACTTGAGTGGTAATGTTGGAAAACGCCATAACTTTCAGCTTATTATTATCACCTAAACTGGGGCACATTTCAAACGGTCTGGGAGGACACAGTCACGTGGGCCCATTATAAAAGATTTGCAGACACGTCAAATTCTTAAGGTCTAGAGGGGCCCGCCTGGATCCGCCTATGACATACTTGTTTATTGCTTGTATTTATAATTTTGATAACAGGTTTGGTGACAGAGTAACCACATTTGAAAACACTCATTTACCTGAAGGTGAAGAGCTTTGAAGCACACATCTGCATGTGGTGTTGACACACTTCGAGTTCTGAAAATATAGTACATGTATTAATAAAAATAACAATAATCATTTTAATGTACACTGTACTTGCAAAAGTTGCAGTGCAATGAACGACTACCTGCCAAATGCAACCAATGCCAATGGTCAAAAGTTATCTATATATATATATATATATATATACATGTTATGGACATTAAATTTTAGAGGGGCGCTGGTTTTCTGAACATAATAAAAACTCACAGAAGGGGCAATCAAAAAACCTGGTGAAACTACTGGAATATTCTTTTCCTTGTAAATAATTAAATACCAAGATTACATACAATTGAATTCATATTAATTTTTTTAATATCCAATAATAGTAATTTTTAATATAAAAGTAATAGATTAGTTATTACATTACTGTTGTTAGTCAATTATGTACATATTGTTTTTGTTCAACCTATTATTATTGGTTCAATAATCATAATCGTTATGGATAATTTATAATGCATTTACACTGTTACTATTATCCCAAGCCTACTTAGGCTACTACCATATACGATATAGACAATATAGTCACTATCACTTTTAACGGTGACACAAAAAAACTAGCTAGAAATAAGGATTTGCGTCTTCTTTGTTCAGTTTGTCACATTAACTAATTACGGAAATGACTTTCCCCGCTTAGCAAAATGCACAATTTAACAAAATGTTCACATAAACGAATATATATGAATCATCCTAAGTCTGAATGCCCCCCCCCCCCCAACATTGTGTAATTCGTTGGAGCATCGACTCGTGCGTTGGTCATCAACCAAAAATGAATTGACCCGCGGGAACACAATTATTGGCTATTCGTAAGTCTTATTTTGTTTTTTACATTAAGTAGAACCCTTTCATTACCTGTAAACTATACTGATGATAATAATTATGCCTTAATTAATCGAGCTACTTTTTAACAGAAACAATGCCAATATTATAACCACCACACGCGCACACACTCACGCGCCCGTATATATTAACGATATAATATTTATATCGCGCGCGAACATGTTACAGTAATGACAGCGCCATTGTACGGAATTTCTGTGAAGCTCGACACAATGTCAATTTTATGGTAACCGCGGAGCAACGGATAGTCGCCGCCGTAGAAGTCGAGTTTTACTTGAGTTTGTTTTGCGAAATTTGATCGTTGTAGGAACGTAAAATAATTGTGTTTGTAACGTAGTGTGTGTATATGTATGTAAGATATGTGAGGAGAAGTTTGGTGTCTGTAGGTGGTCGTTTTCATGGTTAGGTCAGAAAGTAAAAGATCGCCTCGTTCCCAAATAGAAATACACCTTTATGCATGGGTACTGTTTTTGTCTGTCTAATTTAGCCCATTTTGTTGTGTCGGTGGCATATATGTTCGTGGACGTCCACACATTGCCGAAACTCGGAATTCCATAACATCAACAGCGCCAAAGGGTGGGGTCAAAGGTCAATATCGCCCATAATTCGCGATCACGAGAAGACAAGAACGCGATTCCACGCAAAGTTCAATGTCCATACTCAGATAAAATGGAAGCAAAAAACCGGATCCGGTTTTTACTAAAAACGAAAGAGTTCGCAGTTTTTGTATTAATTTAAAAAACGAACTAATACATATGCATAAACGAACTAGGATATCATTGGGGAGTACTTGATTCCTCTGTTTTTTGTGAAATTACTAAGAAACGCGAGGAGCAAAACAGTCGAATTGGTTGAGTACCTTTAAAACGGTCTTCGCCTTCGCGTGCAGGCTTCGGTCAGTACATACTGGCAATAACTGCGTTGGCGCACAACAATTATTGTACGATTTCCGCGAATTATACGGCCCCGAGGGCTTTCAAGTTGACGGGAACTCAAGTGACGTGTACTTCACAAATGCGCAAATCAACAATTCCATTTAATGCGATGTTAATTCACTCGAACGTTCAACGACAACAAGAATTAAAATGGAAGCGGCACCAAGAAGTTACACCAGAAAGAAGTTCGGCTGCATCACTACCTGTTTTTGTCTGCGCGGCTAGTATACTTCCGCCAGAGTATACACAATTTTCAAGTATAAGAGTTTTGCCCGCGACATTGATCGTAAACCAAACAAGTGTCAAGAATACGCATTTATACTAGGTATATATTATATAGTTCACTTAATTAAGCCCTTTCATGAATCATTACCCTTTTCAGATTTCATCGCTGGAAAATCTGAAATGTCGACCTAGTCACGGTCATTGGGTTACATGCAGCTTACACAAGTGATACATAATCACTCTACAGTCATATGGTGGTTATGGGGTCAGGACACTGTTAGACTTCCTGCTTGGTTACAGACGAAAAAAAGTGCAGTATATTTTTGGGAAATGATTTTTTACAATATTCACTTGCTCTGACATAAGTGCATTTGAGTAGTCAGATTTCTATTGTAGAAGCTGTTGACAGTAAAATTGTGTCTTTTTAGCTGATTTTACTAAGCGGAAGGGTATTTGGCATCAATTCGGCTAGTTGACACTAGCTGGATTACTGCCTGCATCCATTTGTAAATATTGACGGGTGTCATACATACAGGCATTTTGTAAGAGCTAGAAATATTAGATTTTGACTAAACTCGACCAGCATGTCAATGAGATGATGACAACGGCAGGTGAGAAGTTTAATACAGTTTCTAGGTCACGTTTTCTTACAATCAGACAAAACGTTAACATGGTCGCCAATGGGAAAACTATCAGTGTGCTGACCCCTTATGCCTAGATAGTAGATGGCAGTTCGATCACGTCAAACCAATCAATGCATATGCGTTGGAACCGGGGGAGGGCGGGGGTTGAGTTTACCCAATATTTGGGGTGGGGGTCGAGAATACTATACGCTCCTTAACGTTTTACAACTTGTTACATGAAGTAGGCCTACTGCCCGCAGAATTGTGTTTAACAATTTGCAATATATATGGAAGATACAACCCCGGAGCATGTTCGGAGCATTCATAAATCGGTGCATTCTCCCAGTGACAAAGTGAAACCTATGTTATTATCATTACTAGTTCTGTTTATACACTATCATAAATCAAGCTGAAATAAGCAGTAGACACAATAAACTGTATACCAATAAGTGAGTGCATAGACCAGTCCATAGTCAGACTGCACACAAGGAAGTGTCGTGTTAATTGGGTTTCAGTTTGACTCATGAACCAGTGTGAGCTGGTTCAACATACACACATGTAAATATATACTTTCACATAAAGCTTACGTATCAAACTATTACAAATCCGGTTTATTGGCTGTCGAAAAAACAGCAACAACAACAACTAGTCACTAAACCTTTTACACCGACAGATATTTTATAAATATTTATCTTTTATTTTTTAATATTATTTCAGTACACTTTTTAAGTGTGGGTGTGTTTCTTAATAACTACTTGACCGTTTTATCAATTCTTAACCACTACCACTCGAGTTGGTGACATGGCAGGCTCCGTACGACATACCCCTACAAGATGCACTTTTAGATGTACCCTGTTTAGGCTTTTAAATGATCCCAATTTCAGAAAGTTTGAGAGTTTCCAGAGCAACACAAACGAGACCTATGTCAACGCCAAAGCTAGACAAGACATCCATTCTGTCACGTCCTACTACATCTACAGACCCATATTGAAAACCATAGCCCAATTGAAATGTCTCAAATCCAGCACCTCCACTGGATTACTGATCACTCCTCTATCATACAAACCCAGGACAACAACAAAATTCTCCATACTTCTATGCATCATGCTATCAGGAGATGTTCAACTAAATCCAGGCCCCTCTAAATGTCACTCATGTAAGAAATCACCAAAGTCTAATGCACTCATCCTAATTTGTAATGATTGTAATAAATCAACACACATCAAATGTGCCAGGATATCCAGACAAGAATTTAACAACACTTACAGAAACCTAAATGTACCATGGCACTGTTCAAATTGCTCAGCACCCTGTGGCATTTGCCATGGGGATGTCCTAAATGACCATAAAGCAATTCAGTGCGACCACTGCCTAGACTGGATCCACACACAATGCTGTGCAATAGATGACAATGAATACAAATGATTAATAAATTCCTCATGTTCGTGGACCTGCCCGAATGCAACAACTTCAACTTCACAAATTCTATTCTTTCTTCAGAGATACAGAAAAAGAGACCAAACTTCAGATGCATCCTCATAAACTGCCAAAGCGTTAAAAAGAAAGTCTCAGACATCGAAGCACTAAACAATCTACACAACCCAGACATCATCTGTGGCACTGAATCATGGTTAGATCCCTCAATAAAAATGGAGAAATATTCCCAAGCAACTTTAACGTCTTTAGAAAGGACAGAGAGACAGACACTACTGGAGGGGGGTATTTCAAATATCAAAAGATGACCTCATCACAAGCCACCTACCAGACCTAGACACTAACAGTGAGAGCATTTGGACTGAAACCCAGATAACAGGAATGAAACCAATAATCATGTGTACCCTCTATCGTGCCCCAAATGACTTTCATGGATCTCAAATCGAAGAACTAGATCTAACCCTTTCTAAATTAGGTAACACGATCAACACACATAATGTCATCATTACTGGCGATTTCAACCTCCCTAACATCAATTGGGAAATTCACCAAGTCACACCTAACAATGGATACATTACAACTGCTGCCAATAAATTACTCCTCTTACAGAGAAACAT
>CM034533.1:54525682-54601521 GCA_020002185.1 Paraescarpia echinospica | reverse complement strand
GAGATGGCTATACCTAGGAACCCCAGGAACCAATGAAAATGGGTGTACATCCCTGTATGCTTATTGAAACGCCAAATTAAATATTTTTACATCTCAAATAATTGTTATGCATTTTGTACGCTTAACTGAACGTAGATCACTTTTTTGCAACAACTGTCTGCCCCATGTTACTATTTCGTTCATTGCCTATTTTTCGTCCCACATTAGTTTTGATTTCTGCTCGTTTTTCGGTAAAGTCGAACTTCACTTTATGGACACCTCAATAATACAATTGCAATTATGGTCAGCCTGCGACAGTCCCAAGTTATTTTACTAGCAATAAAGTGTAGGATATGAATCCTGCTGATATAGACACCTCACTACTCAAGTTACGTTTGTGCAGTCTCAGGGGTGATATAATAATAAGGTTCTACTGTATTTGTGTTCATTGATAATATGAAGGAACGTCGATGGATGAAAGAACAGTGTAAACCTGTGTGTGTTGTTTGCGGAGCGCAGTGGTTCAGTGGCTAGAGCTTTGGACTCTCGACCGAAAGAAACCAGGTTTGAATCAAGGGCAAGTTCGCTCACTCTACGTTGCTCCAGTTCACTCAGCTGTATGAATGAGTACCTGGCTATAGACAGTGGTATATATTTGTGTATGAATAGTCTTAGTGCATAAATTGCAGCGTGACTGAATGCTTCCCAGAGAAGTCGAGATGGTGTTCGATTGAACAGGTCTGCCAGGGAGTAAAGTGTAAAGTGCTTTGAGCAGTCCTGAGGACTTGATACTGTGAGATATAAGAACTTACCTTAACTTTACTTTATAATGTCTGCTGTGTTTGTAGATGGTTCTCATGGATGATGCATGAAGAGATAGGACGGGAGGACTGGATTTGTTCATCTGATTACTGGCAACGGGACTGGAATAAATGCCCAGACATATTCTGAGTGATCTTAGCTTAGCAAGACGAGACATGATGTTTGATGGTTGGGGAGAGGAAATAAAAACTTGCAATAAATTGTTATATACTGCATACTCATATATCTTTATATATATATACATAAATATATATATATGTGTATACATATATGTATATATACATATATATATATATATATACATACACACACATATATGTATGTATATATATATACATTCCTAAATGCAGCATACACAGACCAGTTGTGCATATAATGTCATTATGTCAGATACGTATACAGCCTTCAAAAACAATGCAGCAACAATATTATTTGTTATGCAAATAATTACACATATTTCTGATTATACTATGTATATTGACATTTATAATTTTAAACTAAATGCAATCATGGCTCAAAACTAAGACCGGCTTTTGTTTGCTTTAAACAGTGGTCTGCCTAATGCAGCAACAGTTTGATCGATGGTCTGTATTACTGCCTTTAGGATTTTATATATATATAACAATTGTTAGGATGGCCAGTGTGCGTACACTTTGTAGTTGACATGGTTTTAGTTACATTAAGAGAGAGAACAAGAAGTCAAATAATCGAGGCGGTATATACATCAAACTGAGCCAATCCTATTTGTACATAAGAAATTTGCTCTGTTAGGTGAATTTTACAGCACCATTTTAATGGGTATATGTGGCATGTACTATAAGTGTATAATAAAGAGTGTTTTATCCTTCTTCGTTGTGGATGTCTGTAGCAATAAATTCTATTTAACAGCAGTATTCACACAAAATCGCGATACAATATGCATGTGCTTCTGTACGTTGCCGCCGTTTGTTGCTTTCTTGAAAACCACGTGGGCTGACAAGCTCAGTGTTTTGAAAGTTATTTGTCGGTTTGGCAAATGAGTAGCCAAGTTGAGGAAGCAGATTTAACAGAAAACAAATGATGGAAGTCTGTACTTGTATCATGACAACCGTGGAGGGTGTGATCCTCTATAATAATATATATTATATCAAATGAAATATATAAAATGTATTATTATATAATATATTTTATTTGAAGTAACACCAGATCCACATTTGTTTGTGCCTTTGTGGCATTTCACAACACATTAAAATACCTAAAATAGTGTAAATGGAAAAATAAAAAACGGATGTGAATCATTGACAATGACAACATGAATGTCCTCAGTAAACAACTTGACAGAAGTTACACAAGAACATTAGGAATGCTGTGGCCCATTTTTAACGTAAATAAATTTACTGGCAAACTATCTTGTTGGTTCCATTACATAACTAACAGCAGGAGTTTGCTGAATCAATTGTATTTTGTTACAATTTGGTCAAGGGCGTGGGAATGAGCTGGGGGGGCTGGAAGGCATGTGCTGCCCTAGACCTATAAAATGTGCTTGCGCAAAGCCTGTGCTTAAGATATATATAGATTTTCTTTACACTTTTTTATGTTTTCACGAAGTAATATCAACAAAATCATTTTATACTATAATGCACTGTTCGTAAATAATAAAAAAAAAATGAAAATATGGTCATTATATAACGATGTTTCTAAATTTTATTTATCCAAACAAATATAATGTAATGAATATATAATTTATTAATTGTAAATATATTGTACGGTAATACATTGTAATTATATATGTGAAAACAGATTGAGATCTGTCTGGATAAATACAATTTAGAAACATCGTTATATATAATGACCATATTTTCATTTTTGTGGCGAATAAATAATTATTACAAAAATTAAAAAATATTTACAAACTGCATTATAGTATAACATGATTTGGTTGATATTACTTCGTGAAAACATAAACAAAAAAAGTTAAAAGAAAATCAAAGGTTTGCATGCTGTCAGGATTGAACCGGCGTCGCTCGATTGTAAAATAAACGACAAGTAACCATCGCGCCTACCCACTGAGCTAGGGGGACGAGCGGAAGCTTTCTGACTGATTTCAGTTGTTATGATAAATTGTACAACTCCTTCATATATCGATACTCTAGTGATCGTCTGCAACCTCGGGGACTTCAAACTCGAACACTGCGTTTACGACGCCACTCAAGACACGTGGGTGAAGAAATCCTCGGCCCCACAACCTACACTGTCGTTATACATCACTCACTACCCGTGCGACACTCGCGCTCTCGGCCTCCGCACGCCACTGAGGCGTCCGACTAATGCTGCGTTGGTGTCGGTAGTGGCTGATACAGACTGCCAATCGTGCCTGGCTGGGACGAATCTACTCTCCAAGCTCGGACTCACCGAGCAATGCCTGAGCAAAAGACGTCTGCAGATGTCAGCTGCCAACGGAAACAATCTGGACATAATCGGGGCGATCGCCCTGCGCCTATCAGACTCCGCTTCTCCAGGTGGCACAGAAACACGCCAAAGTGTCTACATATGTCGAGACACGAGCGACTTCTTCTTGTCTCGAGGAGCGTGTGTGGCGCTAGGCATTGTGTCGCGTAACTTCCCTGACGTCGGCCAAAGCCAACAGCCCTTAGCGGAGGTGAACACGTGCAGCGCCGCCTCAGAGTCGTCGATGACCGCGGCCTGTGAGTGCCCCCGCCGTCAACCTCCACCACTGCCTCCGCAAGAGCTGCCCTATCCAGCCATTGAGGACAACCGCAGAAAACTGGAGCAGTGGTTGCTGTCGCACTACACGGCTAGCACATTCAACACGTGTCACCACTAGCCTCTCCTCCCGATGGAGGGCCCGCCACTCCGGCTAATGATTGACCCAGACGCCAAGCCTGTCGCCTGCCACACACTGATCGACGTCCCGATTCACTGGTGTCATCGCATGGTTATCGGCGCAAAGAAGAACGGGAAGCCTCGACGGACTGTGGATCTCCAGGCCCTTAACGCTAGTGCCACCAGGGAGACCCACCACACCCAGAGACCCTTTCACCAAGCGAGATCGGTGCCTCATGGAACAAAGAAAACGGTGTGTGACGCCTGGAACGGCTACCACGCTGTCCCACTCCACCCCGACGACCGCCACCTCACGACGTTCATATCGCCTTGGGGCCGATATCGATACCGCTCAGCACCCCAAGGATATGTGGCGTCTGGCGATGGCTTCACACGGCGGTTCGATGAGATCGTCGCCCACATACCCAACAAGACAAAATGCATCGACGATACCCTACTGTGGGCGGACAACATCGAGCAGGCCTTTTGGCAGGCAGTGCAGTGGCTGGACACGTATGGCCGCAATGGCATCACGCAGAATCCGGACAAGTTTGTGTTCGGTAAAGGCACCGTCGAGTTTGCAGGCTTTTAGATAGCACCCACGTCAGTGAAACCATGCTCGAAGGTGTTGCAGTCGATAAAGGACTTCCCGACACCGAGGAATGTCACATCAGAAGCTGGTTCGGCCTCGTTAACCAGGTGGCTTATGCCTTCGCCGTAGCGGACCAAATGCAACCATTCCGCGACCTCCTGACGCCAGATCAGCCGTTCGCCTGGACGGAACATTTGCATCGCCTGTTCAGGCAGTCGAAAGTCGTGATCATCGACCAGGTCAGGCAAGGAGTCGAGATTTTCGATCAGTCACGCCCGACGTGCCTCGCCACAGACTGGTCTAAGGAAGGGCTCGGGTACTGTCTAGTCTAGAAACACTGTGATTGCGCTGGTGTCCGACCGTTCTGCTGCAAGTTGGGCTGGAAAGTAGTGCTGATGGGCAGCCGTTTCTCACACGGCGCTGAGTCACGTTATGCCCCCATCGAGGGCGAGGCGCTGGCAGTTGTAGACGCCCTTGACAAGGCTCGACATTTCACCCTGGGGTGTTCGGACCTCATGGTAGCAGCAGACCACAAGCCACTACTCAAGGTGCTGGGTGACCGCGCCCTCTACGACATCCCAAACCCTCGCTTGCGGAACATTAAGGAAAAGTCGCTGCGGTACCGGTTTCGCGTGCTCCACATCCTCGGCGTTCGCAACACCGTCGCCGACGCCCTATCACGACACCCAGTGGGCGACGCCGAGACTCCCGATCTGCCCGATGACGTGGCCGCGGCAGCCCCCGCAGCCCTCCGATCCCGCGACGATCCGGCGCCACCTCGCTGCTCACAGACTTGCGCGTCCACGGCCACGGAACTCATCAAGTCGATCACATGGGACGATGTGCGCACTGCCACGGCGAGCGACCCCGACATGTCCGCTCTAGTGGATGTCAACCACAACGGCTTTCCTGACACGCCATCAGCCATGCTCAGTGCCATCCGCACGTACCACCAGTACCAGGAGAAGCTAACCGAGTACGACGGCGTCATCCTTTACAGGGACAGAATCGTCATACCACCCACTCTCCGAGCACGTGTCTTGCAGGCACTCCACTCGGCTCACCAGGGTATTTCGATGATGGTGTCGCGAGCAGAGGGGTCATTCTTCTGGTCAGGTATGACTTCGGCAATTGAAGAGACACGTGCACACTGTACAGCGTGCAACAGCATGGCGCCGTCACAACCAAACTCGCCGCCTACTCCACCAACACGACCAGTCTACCCCTTCCAGGCGATATGTGCTGACTACTTCTGCTACGGCGGCCATCACTACCTCGTCGCCGTGGACAGGTACTCTAATTGGCCTATCGTAGAAGAGAACGCAGACGGCTCCAAAGGTCTCATTGCCGCGCTCCGAAGAGTGTTCGTGACCTTCGGCATCGCCGAGGAGCTCTCCTCGGACGGGGGACCTGAGTTCAAGGCAGGCGCTACAAAGACATTCCTCCAGAACTGGGGTATACGTCACCGCATCAGCAGCGTAGCAAACCCACACAGCAACTGCAGGGCGGAAGTCGGGGTGAAAACGGTCAAGCGGATGCTGGTTGGCAGCACGGGCCCAGGTGGTTCCCTGAACACCGACGTATTCCAACGGGCCATGTTAGCCTACAGAAACACGCCAGATCCGATGTCGAAGGTCAGTCCTGCCGAGATCATCTTTGGACGCCGCATCCGAGACTTCATCCCAGTACCGCCCGGACAGTACCTACCCCATTGGACGTGGCGCGAAACACTGCAAGCAAGAGAGGACGCACTACGTGTCCGACACATGAGGGCACATGAGCGACTGTCGGAGCACACACACGTGTCCTACCTCCACTCACTATCGGCAACTGCGTAAGGCTGCAGAATCTGGTTGGCCCGCACCCAACCAAGTGGGACCGCACCGGAATCGTAGTTGAGGTACGACAGTACGACCAATATGTCGTACGAGTGGACGGGTCGGGGCATGTCACACTCCGTAACAGGAAACACCTACGCCTGTACACACCGCATATCGCCAGGGCCCCGTTGATCAAGTCGCCATCTGTCATTCCCCCCGCCACGACCACGCCACCGTCGCCCATGCTACCCGAGACACCGACCCAGCCCGCCGACCCAGTGTCGCCTCTACCCAGGCCGACTACACCCGTGCCAGCGACTCCGGCCAGGCCCGAGTCCGGCGCCGGGCAGCCTCCTCGTGCTAGTCGTGAGATGCTCCAGCTTGCCGCGCCCCCACCCACACCGGCCGCTGAGGTTCCGCCACCGATCCCTGCTCCGACACCCGCTGTTCGGCGACTTGGCGGTCGCACCCGGCGACCTCCAAGGAGACTAGTGGAGGAAATGTAGAGGGTCACACTTCCATTGTCAGCCCTCTGGCTCGAGGACTTGGGGGGCATAGTGGAGTGTACCCCTAGCGGACTATAGGAGAACTGAACCTGCATCATTTCTCGAGCATTTGACAACGCTAGTTTATTGTATCTACCTATACAGTACTATGCTTTATGACTCGTTTATTCATTGCTGAAGATGCGTGTAAGTTGTCACACTACATAAACATCGATGCAAATACACAAGGGTGTTATTTAACAGCAATATATGAATGCATAATACGTAACTTGAATTATGATTTTGCTAGAGGCCACACTGCAACCCAAGAATGGGAATGAGACGAGGCAGAAGAGGAGCGAAGGAGGTCACCTGGGTCAGGCAGACACAGGGAGGAACATAGTCTGCGGGAGGCCCACATTTGACAAATCCAGGTAATTTCAAATTTATAACAATCAACCACGTATAAGTTGTCAACAAATTTTAATGTGCACATTTACATATATATTTGTTTTCATACACATTTTAATAATAACATCTTGGACATGGAAAACTAAGTTGAGTTCTGCACTTATATTATACCCACAGGCATATTAAAACACCTTTAAAAGTATTTAGCATATGGCGATGACTCGGAAATAAGTTTATAAAATATATTATTAATTTTTTAAGAAGGTAAACATACATGTTATGAACCTTTGAATACTTGGCGAGGAAAATATACTGTTAGCATCACAATAACACCTCATTTTGTCATTTCCGACATTCACCTTGACCATTCAACCTCAGGCAGAACCTTAAAATGTCAAACATGCATATGTGTAGTAGCTACACATGGCAGACACTGACATGAAAATAGTTAATGTTTCACCGTTTTGAAAAAGAGCATATCCTACTAATGCCTGCATGTTGTATCAACACACCCCCTCCCTCCTCCGGAACAACCCTGGTAAACACTGACTGTTCCTAAGATATAAACATGTATAGATGCAGCTGTAGTAGCACATTTCTTGCTGCCGTTTTTCTTGTGAAATGCTGCAGGTCACACATGAAACATTATTTTATATTTACTGATTATGAGAATGAACATTCCATAATTATTTAATCCCAACACTACAATGATACCTATTTTTGTTTACTGAAAATATGCTTTTCTTTACAGGAGATTGGACTAGTGTGCTTAGTACCACTAGTTCTCCAAGTTAATATGGCATACTGGGCAGTTGTATTTGTCCAGGATCTCGGACAAGATTGTACAGCCATGCAGCATGCTGCATATTAATGGTTTGTCATGTGAATGTCCACCGATTGATCCCAATTGTGTCATGTGTTGCATCCGTTGACAGATTCCCCACTGCCGATGGGGTGTGCACTGGCTTCCAGGTCAGTCAGTTAGCTTAACTGACTAAAAACCAATGTAGAATGTAGGTTGCTCGACATACGAATATGGTGACGCCTGACTAGCTCGGCATTTGGTGAAGGAACGGTGGGTGCCAGGGTCTGGCAGATATAGCATGAGTCTTCGGGCAACAACTCTTGATGCTGTGAGACAGGTTCAATGTCGAGCATTCTTCGGTGAATTACATCGGTTTGAATATCGAAGACATCACTGTATGTGTTCGCTGTCTTCGATGGTACTGCATACCAGCTTCCTGACATTTTGCTGTACATCCGCATCTACCTATACCGGAGACAAAGTGACAATTAGCATGGCCCTGACATGTATGATATTTTATATGTAATGACACATTTATCGAAAGTCGATAATACATGGTATTTGTATTCAATTAAACTTTAACTTTTAGCAGTGTCCATGACAAAATACATAAATTATCCAGCATTGTTACAGTGGTAGAGTTTCATTGTTTTTGTGTTGCTGATAGTCAGTGGCAGCCAGCTGAGTTCTTGCAATGTACACCAGGTACTTGTTATGTACAACAAAAGTTTGTAATGAAGTAATGGTATTGAAAGCATTTTAAAATTTCTCAACAACAATCTGTTGATACACTGACAGCAGCATTTTACTTTATATTTTCACAAATAATTTACATTATATTTTCATTTCGCATGATGATTATACACCTGTACCCATTGTACTAATTATTTTATAAACAACACTTCAGCAAAGTTAGTTCTGATATGATGTAGTATCCAGTCCTCAGGATTGCTCAAAGCACTTTACACTTGACTCCCTGGCAGACTTGTTAAATCGAACACCATCTCGACTTATGTGGGAAGCATTCAGCCACACTGAAATTAATATGCGAGGACTATTCGTACAAAATATTGCGGTCTGTAGATGGTACTCTTCATACAGCTGAGTAAACCTGAGCAATGTAGCATGTAGTGATTGTACATGTAATTCTCAGTCACATGGCGATGACCCTGACTAGTCTAGTCATTATTATTTGCGAGTTGTAAACATACATACCAAGCATTGCATAAACTACAACATTTTCGAATGTTATATCATATTGATGTTTTTTTAACAAAGAACCATAAATTATGATTCTTTGTTAAAAAAACAATTATGATTATTAATAGTTATTTTTATTTGATATGTACAGCCCCTGTACATAGTACATTTGTTCAACTAAATATCTTCCTAAGTAATTTTTTCTCATTGGTTTACATTTTATGGGCATGCGATATTAAACAAATTTGTTAAATAAACATAATTGTTACTAAGTTGTAAACTTACAAGGCATGTATAAACTACAACTAACATTTGACATCACGTGTACTAGTGTTGTTTTTTTTGTAACAAAGAATCTTGATAAAAGTTTCTGTTTGTTTTTTATATATACCTGACATTTTTTCAACCTCTTCCTAATTTTTTTTTCTATTGTTGTTTTGCATTTTATGTACATGTGATATGTATATGATGTTAAAAATTATTACATTATACACATCAAGTGCAGTGATTGTACCTGTAGTTGTATTGTACTTTTCATTATTTTGTAGTCAATCTCATCAAATAGTGTCAATAAAATGTTTTTACTTTACATTGTCTTTACTGTAATTCACATGCATTTCTAACAACAATATACAATTTAACGACGACACATTACTGCAAAATCCTCATGCAGACAAACAAAATTATCACATACGGGGATGGATCCAGAAATCGAGTCTGGGGGGCACAAAAACCTCCACTGGTGGCCGAACCAAATGGTGTAGTTTAAATTTTTTCGCTACCACGCTGCCATAACTTCACCTGCTCCACTTGAGTGGTAATGTTGGAAAACGCCATAACTTTCAGCTTATTATTATCACCTAAACTGGGGCACATTTCAAACGGTCTGGGAGGACACAGTCACGTGGGCCCATTATAAAAGATTTGCAGACACGTCAAATTCTTAAGGTCTAGAGGGGCCCGCCTGGATCCGCCTATGACATACTTGTTTATTGCTTGTATTTATAATTTTGATAACAGGTTTGGTGACAGAGTAACCACATTTGAAAACACTCATTTACCTGAAGGTGAAGAGCTTTGAAGCACACATCTGCATGTGGTGTTGACACACTTCGAGTTCTGAAAATATAGTACATGTATTAATAAAAATAACAATAATCATTTTAATGTACACTGTACTTGCAAAAGTTGCAGTGCAATGAACGACTACCTGCCAAATGCAACCAATGCCAATGGTCAAAAGTTATCTATATATATATATATATATATATATACATGTTATGGACATTAAATTTTAGAGGGGCGCTGGTTTTCTGAACATAATAAAAACTCACAGAAGGGGCAATCAAAAAACCTGGTGAAACTACTGGAATATTCTTTTCCTTGTAAATAATTAAATACCAAGTTTACATACAATTGAATTCATATTAATTTTTTTAATATCCAATAATAGTAATTTTTAATATAAAAGTAATAGATTAGTTATTACATTACTGTTGTTAGTCAATTATGTACATATTGTTTTTGTTCAACCTATTATTATTGGTTCAATAATCATAATCGTTATGGATAATTTATAATGCATTTACACTGTTACTATTATCCCAAGCCTACTTAGGCTACTACCATATACGATATAGACAATATAGTCACTATCACTTTTAACGGTGACACAAAAAAACTAGCTAGAAATAAGGATTTGCGTCTTCTTTGTTCAGTTTGTCACATTAACTAATTACGGAAATGACTTTCCCCGCTTAGCAAAATGCACAATTTAACAAAATGTTCACATAAACGAATATATATGAATCATCCTAAGTCTGAATGCCCCCCCCCCCCAACATTGTGTAATTCGTTGGAGCATCGACTCGTGCGTTGGTCATCAACCAAAAATGAATTGACCCGCGGGAACACAATTATTGGCTATTCGTAAGTCTTATTTTGTTTTTTACATTAAGTAGAACCCTTTCATTACCTGTAAACTATACTGATGATAATAATTATGCCTTAATTAATCGAGCTACTTTTTAACAGAAACAATGCCAATATTATAACCACCACACGCGCACACACTCACGCGCCCGTATATATTAACGATATAATATTTATATCGCGCGCGAACATGTTACAGTAATGACAGCGCCATTGTACGGAATTTCTGTGAAGCTCGACACAATGTCAATTTTATGGTAACCGCGGAGCAACGGATAGTCGCCGCCGTAGAAGTCGAGTTTTACTTGAGTTTGTTTTGCGAAATTTGATCGTTGTAGGAACGTAAAATAATTGTGTTTGTAACGTAGTGTGTGTATATGTATGTAAGATATGTGAGGAGAAGTTTGGTGTCTGTAGGTGGTCGTTTTCATGGTTAGGTCAGAAAGTAAAAGATCGCCTCGTTCCCAAATAGAAATACACCTTTATGCATGGGTACTGTTTTTGTCTGTCTAATTTAGCCCATTTTGTTGTGTCGGTGGCATATATGTTCGTGGACGTCCACACATTGCCGAAACTCGGAATTCCATAACATCAACAGCGCCAAAGGGTGGGGTCAAAGGTCAATATCGCCCATAATTCGCGATCACGAGAAGACAAGAACGCGATTCCACGCAAAGTTCAATGTCCATACTCAGATAAAATGGAAGCAAAAAACCGGATCCGGTTTTTACTAAAAACGAAAGAGTTCGCAGTTTTTGTATTAATTTAAAAAACGAACTAATACATATGCATAAACGAACTAGGATATCATTGGGGAGTACTTGATTCCTCTGTTTTTTGTGAAATTACTAAGAAACGCGAGGAGCAAAACAGTCGAATTGGTTGAGTACCTTTAAAACGGTCTTCGCCTTCGCGTGCAGGCTTCGGTCAGTACATACTGGCAATAACTGCGTTGGCGCACAACAATTATTGTACGATTTCCGCGAATTATACGGCCCCGAGGGCTTTCAAGTTGACGGGAACTCAAGTGACGTGTACTTCACAAATGCGCAAATCAACAATTCCATTTAATGCGATGTTAATTCACTCGAACGTTCAACGACAACAAGAATTAAAATGGAAGCGGCACCAAGAAGTTACACCAGAAAGAAGTTCGGCTGCATCACTACCTGTTTTTGTCTGCGCGGCTAGTATACTTCCGCCAGAGTATACACAATTTTCAAGTATAAGAGTTTTGCCCGCGACATTGATCGTAAACCAAACAAGTGTCAAGAATACGCATTTATACTAGGTATATATTATATAGTTCACTTAATTAAGCCCTTTCATGAATCATTACCCTTTTCAGATTTCATCGCTGGAAAATCTGAAATGTCGACCTAGTCACGGTCATTGGGTTACATGCAGCTTACACAAGTGATACATAATCACTCTACAGTCATATGCAGCTTACACAAGTGATACATAATCACTCTACAGTCATATGGTGGTTATGGAGTGAATTTATGTCGTATACATATATATTTCTCACATCACGAGGTCTCCATTGATGTAGTGAATCTATGTTAACATCATCAGATTGACAACAACGCTAAAGTGCATCACGTCATGAGCTACTTCATGAGCGTCATACGATCATGCGCATGCGTCAGGTGTAGTCGAATCCGTTTTATCGCTCCAATATTTACCGATATTATTTACGATTTCCAAACGTTTCTCTCGTTCATAAATGAATAAGGCACTCGTATAACTACATCGGAATACAATCCCACGGTTGTAGTTGCAATCTGACATACCTAAACCAAGTTTTTGACAAATTAGCTTCCCTAACAACCAGCCTAAAACCTACAAAACAAGATGGCGAACTAGTAAACAACGGGTATAAAGCGCGCGAAACCCAAACCACCCCCAAATCAAATCATAAATCGGTGCATTCTCCTAGTGACAAAGTAAAACCTATGTTATTATCATTACTAGTTCTGTTTATATACTATCAGAAATCAAGCTGAAATAAACAGTAAACACAATAAACTGTATACCAATAAGTGAGTGCATAGACCATTCCATAGTCAGACTGCACACACGGAAGTGTCGTGTTAGTTGGGTTTTCAGTTTGACTCATGAACCAGTGTGAGCTGGTTCAACATACACACATGTAAATATATACTTTCACATAAAACTTACGTATCATACTATTACAAATCCGGATTGTAGGCTGTCGAAAAACAGCAACAACTAGTCACTAAACCGTTTACACGGACAGATATTTTATAATTATTTTATATTTACTTAGTTGGGTTTTCAGTTTGACTCATGAACCAGTGTGAGCTGGTTCAACATACACACATGTAAATATATACTTTCACATAAAGCTTACGTATCATACTATTACAAATCCGGATTGTAGGCTGTCAAAAAACAGCAACAACAACAACTAGTCACTAAACCGTTTAGACGGACAGATATTTTATAATTATTTATCTTTTATTTTTTAGTATTATCTCAGTACACGTTTTAAGTGTGGGTGTGTTTCTTAATAACTACTTGACCGTTTTATCAACTCTAAACCACTACCACTCGAGTTGGTGACATGGCAGGCTCCGTACGACATACCTCTACAAGATGCACTTTTAGATGTACCCTGTTCATGATTTTATGTCTGCAGATAACTTTTAGGTTTTTAAATGATCCCAATTTAAAAAAATTGGAGAGTTTCCAGAGCAACACAAACGAGACCTATGTCAACGCCAAAGCTAGACAAGACATCCATTCTGTCACGTCCTACTACATTTATAGTCCCATATGGAAAACCATAGCCCAATTGAAATGTCTCAAATCCAGCACCTCCACTGGATTACTGATCACTCCTCTACCGTATAAACCCAGGACAACAACAAAATTCTCCATTCTTCTATGCATCATGCTCTCAGGAGATGTTCAACTAAATCCAGGCCCCTCTAAATGTCACTCATGTAAGAAATCACTAAGGTCTAATGCACTCATCCTAACTTGTAATGATTGTAATAAATCCACACACATCAAATGCGCCAGGATATCCAGACAAGAATTTAACAACACTTACAGAAACCAAAATGTACCATGGCACTGTTCAAATTGCTCAGCACCGTGTGGCATTTGCCATGGAGATGTCCTAAATGACCATAAAGCAATTCAGTGCGACCACTGCCTAAACTGGATCCACTCACAATGCTGTGCAATAGATGACAATGAATACAAACGATTAATAAATTCCTCATGTTCGTGGGCCTGCCCCGAATGCAACAACTTCAACTTCACAAATTCTTTCTTCAGAGATACAGAAATCCCAACGGCAAATCCCTTTTATCCACTGGACAGTAACTGTCATAACCTAAACGAAACCACCAACAACAATACAACTAATAGCAAGAAAGCATATAGACCAAAAAAGAGACCAAACTTCAGATGCATCCTCATAAACTGCCAAAGCGTTAAAAAGAAAGCCTCAGACATCGAAGCACTAAACAATCTGCATAACCCAGACATCATCTGTGGCACTGAATCATGGTTAGATCCCTCAATAAAAAATGGAGAAATATTCCCAAGCAACTTTAACGTCTTTAGAAAGGACAGAGAAACAGACACTACTGGAGGGGGGGTATTTCAAATATCAAAAGATGACCTCATAACAAGCCACCTACCAGACCTAGACACTAACAGTGAGAGCATTTGGACTGAAACCCAGATAACAGGAATGAAACCAATAATCATGTGTACCCTCTATCGTCCCCCAAATGACTCTCATGGAACTCAAATCGAAGAACTAGACCTAGCCCTTTCTAAATTAGGTAACAAGATCAACACACATAATGTCATCATTACTGGCGATTTCAACCTCCCTAACATCAATTGGGAAATTCACCAAGTCACAACTAACAATGGATACAGTACAGCTGCTGCCAATAAATTACTCTCTCTTACAGAGGAACATGGTCTGATCCAACATGTCAAGGAACCCACGCACAGACAGGGAAATGCCAACAATATTTTAGATCTTGTCTTCACCAATAGACCTGGGTTAATAAAGAAGATAAATGTAGTAGACGGAATAGCAGACCATAGCACAGTCATTATTGATGTAAACATTTCGCCCAAACGCAAACATCGTCCAAAACGTAAAGTCTTCATTAGAAATAAAGCCGACAATATTAACATCCAGAAATCTCTTGAAAACTTTACACATGAATACTTCTCTCAAAACCAAAACATGACTGTCAATGACAAGTGGAATCTTGTTTCCACGAAAATCATCAACATTATGAACCAATATGTACCGCACCGACTTACTACTTCAAGACACAATCTTCCCTGGTTCAATAAAGATTTAAAGAAAATGTGCAAAATAAAGAAACAGCTATATAACAAAGCAAAAAGAACTAGAAATCCAGAAGACTGGAAAGAATTCTGTGACATCAGGAGAAACATGCATAAACACCTTCGTTCTGCTAGACTATCCTACATAAGTCAATTCCTGACAACAACAATAACAGAGAAACCTAAATCATTTTGGAGCTTCATTTCTAAACTTAGACAGGATAACCAGGGTATTGGGGACCTTAACATTGCTGGTAACATCATTAGCGACGACAAACATAAAGCAGAAGCCTTAAACAATCAGTTCCAAAGTGTCTTCACACACGAAGGAAATTCCACCCTACCAGATATGGCCAGAAGTCCACATGGAGAAATCCCCAAACTAACAATTACACTTAAAGGAGTACTTGATCAACTTTCCAAAATTAACATTTCTAAATCGCAAGGACCAGATGGCATTCCACCATGGTTCTTAAACAGATATGCCTCTCATCTAGCACCAGTAATACATGACATTTTCCAATCATCTGTTGACTCTGGACAAGTCCCCAATACCTGGAAAGAAGCCAATGTAACAGCAATTTTTAAGAAAGGAAGTAGAGCAGAAACATCTAACTACAGACCAATATCCTTAACACCTGTGGTTTCTAAACTTCTTGAACACATCATACATAGTCACATTATGAAACATCTTGAACAGCACCACATTCTAACTGACCACCAACATGGCTTCCGTGCCAAAAGATCAACTGAAACACAATTAATTCAAACAATCCATGACATAAGCAAATCACTTGATGAGAAGAAATCTGTAGACATGGCCATCCTTGACTTCACCAAAGCATTCGATAAAGTTCCACATAAAAGATTAATCCACAAACTCAAACACTATGGCATCACAGGCCCAATATCATCATGGATAAATAGCTTCCTTACAGGAAGAACTCAACAGGTCGTTATAAATGGATCTAAGTCAACATCAACTCAAGTCATTTCTGGGGTACCACAGGGCACAGTACTGGGGCCCCTACTTTTCCTACTTTACATAAATGACCTGCCAGACAATCTTTCCTCAACTGTTCGCCTTTTTGCAGACGACTGCCTGTTATATTCACCGATTAAAACTGACCAAGACACATCTGTCCTCCAAAACGATCTGCTCAAACTTGAGAAATGGCAACACACGTGGCTTATGAAATTCAACCCCACTAAATGTTATACAATGACAATAGCCTCAAGAAAACCGACACCAAATCTCTACACATTCTGCGGACAACAACTTAAATCTGTTGAATCACACTGTTATCTTGGCATACATATATCAAATACATTAAATTGGACAATACAAAGCAACTCGGTCACAAAAAAAGCACAACAGACATTGGGAATGATTAGAAGAAATTTAAATAAATGCCCAACCCAAATCAAGTCCATAGCATACACAACCCTTGTCCGCCCCATACTTGAATATGCGTCAGCATCATGGGATCCACATTGCCTAAGAAATATCAAACTCATAGAAAGAACCCAGAGACAAGCCGCCAGATTTTGAAAGAACAACTATTCTAGAGAGCCTGGAACGGTAACACAACTCCTTAAAGATCTCCAGTGGGACACCCTCCAATCACGAAGAAAAACCCAAAGACTTAGCATATTATATAAAATGGAACATAACCTCATAGATATCCCACTAGATCAATACACCAAACGCAACACCAGATGCTCACGTAAACATAATAAACAGTTAGTACAAATCAGGCACTCGACAAACATATTTGGAAACAGCTTTTTCCCAGTCACAATAAAAGAGTGGAATTCTCTACCTCCAAGCATTGTATCAAGTACGTCACTGAATTCATTCCAGATTAGCCTAGCCCAACATGTAAAAAATTAATCCATAAGAGCCACCATGCGCACTGGCGTGATGTGTCCATAGGACATTTTGCCAGTCAAAATACAGATACAGATGGGGTCAGGACACTGTTAGACTTCCTGCTTGGTTACAGACGAAAAAAAGTGCAGTATATTTTTGGGAAATGATTTTTTACAATATTCACTTGCTCTGACATAAGTGCATTTGAGTAGTCAGATTTCTATTGTAGAAGCTGTTGACAGTAAAATTGTGTCTTTTTAGCTGATTTTACTAAGCGGAAGGGTATTTGGCATCAATTCGGCTAGTTGACACTAGCTGGATTACTGCCTGCATCCATTTGTAAATATTGACGGGTGTCATACATACAGGCATTTTGTAAGAGCTAGAAATATTAGATTTTGACTAAACTCGACCAGCATGTCAATGAGATGATGACAACGGCAGGTGAGAAGTTTAATACAGTTTCTAGGTCACGTTTTCTTACAATCAGACAAAACGTTAACATGGTCGCCAATGGGAAAACTATCAGTGTGCTGACCCCTTATGCCTAGATAGTAGATGGCAGTTCGATCACGTCAAACCAATCAATGCATATGCGTTGGAACCGGGGGAGGGCGGGGGTTGAGTTTACCCAATATTTGGGGTGGGGGTCGAGAATACTATACGCTCCTTAACGTTTTACAACTTGTTACATGAAGTAGGCCTACTGCCCGCAGAATTGTGTTTAACAATTTGCAATATATATGGAAGATACAACCCCGGAGCATGTTCGGAGCATTCATAAATCGGTGCATTCTCCCAGTGACAAAGTGAAACCTATGTTATTATCATTACTAGTTCTGTTTATATACTATCATAAATCAAGCTGAAATAAGCAGTAGACACAATAAACTGTATACCAATAAGTGAGTGCATAGACCAGTCCATAGTCAGACTGCACACAAGGAAGTGTCGTGTTAATTGGGTTTCAGTTTGACTCATGAACCAGTGTGAGCTGGTTCAACATACACACATGTAAATATATACTTTCACATAAAGCTTACGTATCAAACTATTACAAATCCGGTTTATTGGCTGTCGAAAAAACAGCAACAACAACAACTAGTCACTAAACCTTTTACACCGACAGATATTTTATAAATATTTATCTTTTATTTTTTAATATTATTTCAGTACACTTTTTAAGTGTGGGTGTGTTTCTTAATAACTACTTGACCGTTTTATCAATTCTTAACCACTACCACTCGAGTTGGTGACATGGCAGGCTCCGTACGACATACCCCTACAAGATGCACTTTTAGATGTACCCTGTTTAGGCTTTTAAATGATCCCAATTTCAGAAAGTTTGAGAGTTTCCAGAGCAACACAAACGAGACCTATGTCAACGCCAAAGCTAGACAAGACATCCATTCTGTCACGTCCTACTACATCTACAGACCCATATTGAAAACCATAGCCCAATTGAAATGTCTCAAATCCAGCACCTCCACTGGATTACTGATCACTCCTCTATCATACAAACCCAGGACAACAACAAAATTCTCCATACTTCTATGCATCATGCTATCAGGAGATGTTCAACTAAATCCAGGCCCCTCTAAATGTCACTCATGTAAGAAATCACCAAAGTCTAATGCACTCATCCTAATTTGTAATGATTGTAATAAATCAACACACATCAAATGTGCCAGGATATCCAGACAAGAATTTAACAACACTTACAGAAACCTAAATGTATCATGGCACTGTTCAAATTGCTCAGCACCCTGTGGCATTTGCCATGGGGATGTCCTAAATGACCATAAAGCAATTCAGTGCGACCACTGCCTAGACTGGATCCACACACAATGCTGTGCAATAGATGACAATGAATACAAATGATTAATAAATTCCTCATGTTCGTGGACCTGCCCGAATGCAACAACTTCAACTTCACAAATTCTATTCTTTCTTCAGAGATACAGAAAAAGAGACCAAACTTCAGATGCATCCTCATAAACTGCCAAAGCGTTAAAAAGAAAGTCTCAGACATCGAAGCACTAAACAATCTACACAACCCAGACATCATCTGTGGCACTGAATCATGGTTAGATCCCTCAATAAAAATGGAGAAATATTCCCAAGCAACTTTAACGTCTTTAGAAAGGACAGAGAGACAGACACTACTGGAGGGGGGTATTTCAAATATCAAAAGATGACCTCATCACAAGCCACCTACCAGACCTAGACACTAACAGTGAGAGCATTTGGACTGAAACCCAGATAACAGGAATGAAACCAATAATCATGTGTACCCTCTATCGTGCCCCAAATGACTTTCATGGATCTCAAATCGAAGAACTAGATCTAACCCTTTCTAAATTAGGTAACACGATCAACACACATAATGTCATCATTACTGGCGATTTCAACCTCCCTAACATCAATTGGGAAATTCACCAAGTCACACCTAACAATGGATACATTACAACTGCTGCCAATAAATTACTCCTCTTACAGAGAAACATGGACTGATCCAACATGCCAAGGAACCCAAACACAGACAGGGAAATGCCAACAGTATTTAAGATCTTGTCTTCACCAATAGACCTGGGTTAATAAAGAAGATAAATGTAGTAGACGGAATAGCAGACCATAGCACAATCATCATTGATGTAAACATCTCGCCCAAACGCAAACATCGTCCGAAACGTAAAGTCTTCTTTGGAAATAAAGCTGACAACATTAACATCCAGAAATTTCTTGAAAACTTTACGCATGAATACTTCTCTCAAAACCAAAACATGTCAGTCAATGACAAGTGGAATCTTGTTTCCACGAAAATAATCAACATTATGAACCAATATGTACCGCACCGTCTTACTACTTCAAGACACAATCTTCCCTGGTTCAATAAAGATTTAAAGAAAATGTGCAAAAGAAAGAAACAGCTATATAACAAAGCAAAAAGAACTAGAAATCCAGAAGACTGGAAATAATTCTGTGACATCAGGAGAAACATGCATAAGCACCTTCGTTCTGCTAGACTATCCTACATAAGTCAATTCCTGACAACAACAATAACAGAGAAACCTAAATCATGTTGGAGCTTCATTTCTAAACTTAGAAGGATAACCAGGGTATTGGGGACCTTAACATTGCGGGTAACATCATTAGCGACGACAAACATAAAGCAGAAGCCTTGAACAATCAGTTCCAAAGTGTCTTTACACACTAAGGAAATTCCACCCTACCAGATATGGCCAGAAGTCCACATGGAGAAATCCCCAAACTAACAATCTCACCTAAAGGAGTACTTGATCAACTTTCCAAAATTAACATTTCTGAATCGCAAGGACCAGATGGCATTCCACCATGGTTCTTAAACAGATATGCCTCTCATCTAGCACCAGTAATACATGACATTTTCCAATCATCTGTTCACAAGTCCCCAATACCTGGAAAGAAGCCAATGTAACAGCAGTTTTTAAGAAAGGAAGTAGAGCAGAAACATCTAACTACAGACCAATATCCTTAACAACTGTGGTTTCTAAACTTCTTGAACACATCGTACATAGTCACATTATGAAACACCTGGAACAGCACCACATTCTAACTGACCACCAACATGGCTTCCGTGCCAAAAGATCAACTGAAACACAATTAATTCAAACAATCCACGACATAAGCAAATCACTTGTTGAGAAGAAATCTGTAGACATGGCCATCCTTGACTTCACCAAAGCATTCGATAAAGTTCCACATAAAAGACTAATCCACAAACTCAAACACTATGGCATCACAGGCCCAATATCATCATGGATAAATAGCTTCCTTACAGGAAGGACTCAACAGGTTGTTATAAATGGATCCAAGTCAACACCAATTCAAGTCATTTCTGGGGTACCACAGGGCACAGTACTGGGGCCCGTACTTTTCCTACTTTACATAAATGACCTGCCAGACAATCTTTCCTGAACTGTTCGCCTTTTTGCAGACGACTGCCTGTTAAATTCACCGATTAAAACTGATCAAGACACATCTGTCCTCCAAAACGATCTGCTCAAACTTGAGAAACGGCAACACACGTGGCTTATGAAATTCAAGCCCACTAAATGTTATACAATGACAATAGCCTCAAGAAAACCGACACCAAATCTCTACACCTTCTGCGGACAACAACTTAAATCCGTTAAATCACACTGTTATATTGGCATACATATATCAAATACATTAAATTGGACAATACAAAGCAACTCAGTCACACAAAAAAGCACAACAGACATTAGGAATTATTAGAAGAAATTTAAATAAATGCCCAACCCAAATCAAGTCCATAGCTTACACAACCCTTGTCCACCCCATACTTGAATATGCGTCAGCATCATGGGATCCACATTGCCTAAGAAATATCAAACTCATAGAAAGAACCCAGAGACAAGCCGCCAGATTTTGTAAGAACAACTATTCTAGAGAGCCAGGAACGGTAACACAAATGCTTAAAGATCTCCAATGGGACACCCTCCAATCAAGAAGAAAAACCCAAAGAGTTAGCATATTATATAAAATGGAACATAACCTCACAGATATCCCACTAGATCAATACATTAAACGCAACACCAGATGCTCACGTAAATATAATAAACAGTTAGTACAAATCAGGCACTCGACAAACATATCTGGAAACAGCTTTTTCCCAGCCATAATAAAAGAGTGGAATTTTCTACCTCCAAGCATTGTATCAAGTACATCGTTGAACCCATTCCAGATTAGTCTAGCCCAACATGTAAACAATTAATCCATAAGAGCCACCATGCACACTGGCGAGATGTGTCCATAGGACATTTTTCCAGTCAAAATACACACACACACACACACACACACACACACACACACACACACACACACACACACACACACACACACACACACACACACACACACACACACACACATATATACACGCAGGCACGCACGCACGTACGTACGTACGCACACACACACACAAATTATTTTACTATGCTGCATTGAAAGTAGGTAATATTATTAATTCGCATAGGTAAGAACACAACTTATTATATTATTTTTAATAAGAGTTTCTTCTTTTGTTCCTACAGGCCCAAATCGAGATCCAATGGGCGAACTAGAACGTCGGTTACAGTCCTTGCGCATCGCGCCCTGCGATTTGCCGCCAGACTTGAAGGAAGGCCAATATGACGTCACGCTGTTGTATGCGGAAGACGATCGCGAAGAGGCGCTCAAGCTGAAAGAAATCATCGAGAAGTTTGTTAAGTTGGGGAAGCAAAACGCAACCGTCTGCACGATTGACCAGGATATAACATGGATACAGGGCAAAGTCAGCCACTTGGGAGAGGCCATTAAACGGAGCAATTATGCGTTTCTCTACATAACCGACTCCTTTCGGAAAGACGCGTGGTCCCAGTTGCAAAAGAATGAATGCCTGATGGAATCAATTTTTAACGAAAATAAACCATGGTTCGCTGTACCGGTGTTTACTAACAAACACCAGAAAGAACCTTGCCAGAGCCTGACAGGTCTTCGTGACCGTAAAGGCATTGATTTGTATCGCCTGATACCGAAACAAACCATGAATGATGTCGATGTTGAAGCTTTGAATCTCACTGATATTGACGCAAATATTCTTGCTACCATCACGCAGATGCTCAACAACAAATTGACGTTGCGGCTTGAGCGTGACCGGGAGACTGATAAAGCGATACACAAATGGCTCAATCAGGAGGAAAACAGACGTTCAGAGGGTGAGACGGATACACCTTCGTCTGATGAGGAGACTGATCTGTTGCATTGTGAGCTGTGAGCGGGGTGTCACCGGTATGGAGACCGTTGAAACAAAGGACTTTAATTGACACTTTGTTAATTAAGACATTTGGTAACATTCTGAAATAAACAACAAATGAAATACGAATTTGTAACCACAATCAAGAATATTATGCCAGAATTTTATTAGGATAACCTCAATATGAGAGGTGGTAAGGACTGCGCCATTTTGATAGAAATTCTGACGTCACGAGTGCCCTCTAATTCCTGTTCGACGGTCACCGAGCTCACTGGTAATACTATGCACTTACATTGCTCCAAAATGTGCTGTGTAGACGGACACACCTGGAGTACATCAATGGTTGTCTGTTGACAGTGGGACAGGTTGCATCTATTTAAACTAGATTCGCAGGGGGAATCAGAGAAGCCTGAAACTGGAGGCATAAATAAAGACAGCACAAATAAATCAGCAAAGAACAGTCTGGAAACTCTTCTGAAGCTGGATATAAATGTGTTTGTTTAAATGCAAGGAGTATAGTAAACAAAAGAAATGAACTAAACATTACGGTAGAAGATTTTGACCCTCACATAATAGGTATAACCGAATCATGTTTAGGAAAGATAGAATAGGAAGAAAGGGAGGTGGAGTTATATTATATATTAAAGAATCTATCCAGGCTTATGAAATAAAATTAGAAGGAGAAGCAGATTGCGAAGAAGCTGTATGGTGTAACATAGTTACAGGAAACTCAACGTTAACAGTTGCGTCCAAACATAAGCATAGAAGAGAATTAAAAAATACAAAACGCTATAAGGAAAGTAAGCAAACGGGACTGTATTATTATGGGGGATTTTAACCATGGGCATATACAATGGACATCTCTACAGAGTATGAGGAGTGAGGACCACAAGGTTTTAGTTCAAGATACTTCCCTTTCTCAACATGTGCTAGAACCAACCAGAGGTGAGAATGTGTTAGACATAGTTTTGTCCTCATAGATTGAATTAGTTGATAATGTCACGATATGTGAGCCACTGGGGAGTAGTGATCACAACCAGATACATTTTACCATCAAAGTAAAATCAGAAAGGCATAGTAAAAAGCAGTATAGGAGAAATTTCCACAAAGGAAGGTATAAGGACATGAGGAAATATTTAGCAAAGATAGACTGGAATAACACACTGAAGCATAAGACAGCAACAGAATGCTGGAATATCTTAGAGTTAAATTAAGTGCATAGTCAATAAATTTGTACCCTTAAAAAACAAGGGAAACGGTCCAAAAAGAAACACTTATCGAAAGAAGCCATTAGAAAAAATAAGTATAAATAAATGATGTGGAAGTCATATAAATGTACTGGAAATGATGAAGACTACAACATTTATAAAGAAGCACTTTACCAAGCTAGAGCTGAAATTAGAAATTCAAAGAGAAGCTATGAACACAAAATAGCTAGTAATATAAAACATGACAGCAACAGTTTTTATGCGTATGTTCGAAGCAAAACAGAAAGATCAAGATGAGGTCGGTCCTCTAGAAGATAGTGATGAAAATATAACATCAGAGGGATTCTTAATGGCAGAAGACCTGAATGAGTACTTTAGTTCAGTGTTTACCAGGGAAGATACCAGTTCACTGCCAGTACCAGAGGCTTAAGTTCAAGGGGGCAGATTCAGACTATTTAGGACAGTTAATTGTAACTCCGGAAATGGTAGCTAAGAAAATAAGGGCTATGAAGGATAATAAATCACTTGGAATGGATGGGATTCCGCCCAAATTACTATTGGAAATAGTAGAACAAATTAGCATACCGCTTGCAACAGTTTATATTTGTCATTAGAAGAGAGATGGGTTCCTTTAGAATGGAAAGAGGCAAACATTATACCGCTATTTAAAAAAGGTTCGAGAAACAAGTCGGAGAACTACAGACCAGTGAGTTTAACATCAGTGATTTGCAAATTATTAGAAAGACTAATTAAAGATCACATGGTGGATTTTCTTGTTAAACATAACTTGATAAACCCATCTCAACATGGGTTTTTAATTAAAAGCAAGGTCATGCTTAACAAATATGTTATGTTTTTTGGAAGACATCATTAAATGGGTAGATGAGGGATCACCAGTAGATATCATCTACTTAGATTTTCAAAAAGCTTTCGACAAAGTACCACATCAAAGATTACTGCTTAAACTAAAGGCCCATGGCATAGGAAATTGTATGATAAACTGGATAAAAATGGCTGATTGACAGAAGACAACGTGTAGTAGCTTCAAACTGGAAATCTGTGTTGACTGGCGAGATCAGTACTAGGACCTATATTATTCTTAATATTTATATCAACGATTTGGATGGTAAAATAACAAGCAAGGTGTTGAAATTTGCGGATGATACAAAGGTGTTTAGAAGGATTAAAAGTGATGGAGATAGACAACATTTACAAGATGATCTTGACAGGTTGATCAAATGGTCTGAAAATTGGCAAATGCCGTTCAATTTTGGGAAATGTAAAAGTCTCCACACAGGACATGGGAACGAAGAGGTAGAATATACAATGGGGTGTACTGACTAAGTACTATTGTAAAAGAAAAGGACTTAGGGTTAACCATTAGTTATGAAGGTTTCAGAGCAGTGCAGAATTGCAGCTTCAAAGGGAAATCAAATCCTTGGATTAATTAGGCGAAATATAACGTATAAGGAAAAAGAACTAATAATACCGCTGTACAAAACAATAGTGAATATTATATACAAGCGTGGAGGCCATATCGCAAGAAGGACATAGATATGCTAGAAAGAGTACAGAGGAGAGCGTCTAAAATGATACCAAAATTGAGGGATCTTAGTTATAAAATTCGCCTAAAAGAATGTGGTTTAACAACACTAGAGACCAGGAGATTGGGAGGAGATCAGAGAGAAGTGTTTAAAATACTGAATGGTTATGAAAATATTGATAGAAATATTTTTTTCAGTTAAGAAACATATAAGGACTAGAGGACATGAAGTTACATTAGCAAAGGAGCAGCATAGATTAGATATAAGAAAGTTCTAATTTTCACAAAGGACTCTAAATGAATGGAACAGATTAACTGCTGATTGTGTGGGTGCTAGTAGCGTGAATGTTTAAAAATAAAATCGACACATACCTCAGAAGGGCGGGATACACATAGATAAAAGGGTTGGACTCTCGATAAACCAAATGGGTTTTCTTGTCCACCTGCCACCTAGAGTTAATTCTCTGGGTGGCAATCTTGTTAAATCTTGTAGTTTACAAATGTTTCAACCTCGAATACAGGGCCTACATTGCCTGCTGTAGCGTGGGTTTGTCATAATAGTTATGATAGACATTGTCGATGTTGTTCATTTTCATGCATGGCGACTGTGTTAGTTTTGCATTTAATGTTTCTCCTCCATCTGCATTCCCAGTCAGAGAGGCTATTGTGGCCTTTGTCTGATCAAGTGCCATTTACTTTGTCCGTAATTATATAGTTATGTTTATGATGGTGTCACACGCACGAAGTCGGACACAGTCGGACATGGGTGTATGTCTTTAGAGACCACATCAGAAAGGGCGTCGATGAAGATAAAGAAAGAACTGGTTCTTGTGGAACTCCAGATGTAACAGGACAGACTGTCGAGTTGGCCCCATCGAGCACAACACTTCAATTTCTTTTCTCAATAGGTCAACTTTGTCTTTAGCAAAATCAAGAATGGTGAGACCTATTTGACAGTTTTAGTTGGTATTGTTGATCAGGTCAGTCGTGAAGCCTGAACGTTGTGTGTCATATGATCTGGATTTCTTGAAACCATGCGAGGCTAGGTTCGATCGACGCAATGATAATAGTTAGTTTACATGTTGTGAAGTGTTTGGTCTACATAGTTTAATAGTTCTGCTGTGGAGTTCTTCTTGAAGACAGGTTGTATTAAAAACCGTCTTCCAATCTTTTGGGAGCACACCCTCATCCACGGATATCACTTTGTGGTGATATAGGTGCCATCACTCCCGACCATGTTCTTCAAAATACCTTTGTTCAATCCACCATGGCCTGGGCTTTTCTAAGGATGAGTTTGTCGAGTACAAGATAACAACGTGTTCCAAGAGTGGATTGACCTATATTTGCAGTCGGGTAGTGTTCAAGGTGAAACGTTGTCCCCTTAGAATGCGGAATGAATACTGACTTGAACGGAATTGCTTAGAAGTTCGGCTTTTTAGGCAGCGTCCGCATGGAGACCCGGACACCATCAATTTTTAAAAGGTGTCGGGGCGGAATCAGAGAAGTTAGTCTAGGGGTCTACAAACCTCCACTGGCGGCCGACGCAAATTCATACTCGGTGGTCTGAGCTGCACCTTCAGCATGACTCCGCTGCATCGCGCTGTCCGGTCGTGACATCAGAATACGGGGGGGGGTATTGTTTGTCTGCTGACAGCTTCGTTACTAATTGGCCCCCGCTCCACCCGAGTGTCTTCATCTCCCGCTCCACTGCTTTCCTCGATGTCTCCTTGGGTCTCCCCCTCGCACTCATGCCACCAGGGATCCAGCGCATGGCCACTTTTGGAATAGAAGTAAGCGGCTTTCTGCAGACGTGTCCAATCCATCTCCATCCGTGGCGTTTAACTTCAGAAGAGATGGGTTGCATGTCTGTCCTTTCGTGGAGTTCCGTGTTAGATATTTTGCTTGGCCAATAGACTCGTAGAATCCTCCAGAGACAGTTGTTTTGAAACACATCCAGCATCTGGCATATGCCTTTGGTGACCTACCATGATTCCGCCGCATATAACAGCACATTCAGGATGTTGCTCTCGATCAGGAAACATATATCATAGAAACACTTACTGTTTTTTGAAATAAAATTTAATTGCCAGTTTTAGGTCAAATGTCAGTTAAGACGTTCGTTTGGATTTTCTAATTTCAATTGTAGGCTGATGAGCGCCTCTTTGAGGTGTATGTATAGTTTTCTATATATCCAGTACGTTTAATTTGTAGGGCCACATCATAATTTGTTTGTATGCAACATTCTGTGTAGCCTAGTTTAGCACGTGTCCTGTGTCATAGGCTTGGCATCACGCAGTAGACGCCGACGCAATAATGCTTACGTCTACCCTCATGCCAAAAACATAGCAATACGAATATTATTTGAAGAGTCTACACTATCACAACTATAGGTACTATTAATGGACGTGAACTTCGTATTCTCTCCCACATTCGCTATGGTGTTTATGTAACGATCCTGTGCGTTTTCTAACATTTGGTAAATATTAATATCACGACTGCAACTACCAACGCATGCCGTCAGGTGACGGGCATTTTTGTTTTAGTTTCTAGTAACTATTTACTTGCGTCATTCTGCGTGAATCGTGTTTATTGTGTACCTGACTTATTTAGTGCACATTAAGCTATAAGAATCTTGAAATTTTGGTTCTTCTTTACAAAACATATTCTATTATCATTTGGGGAAATGTCCGATGACAACAAAAGCATAATGGTATGCTTAAACGTACCAACATTGAAACATGACAGCCCGATGCATGCTAGGCACATTTGACATGTCCCCAAATGCCTTTTCAGAAAATAAGTTGTTGGTGCGGAAATGTAAAGTGTCTAAAAAGCATCTTGGGGTGTAATAGTACGTAGTAAACATGTTCAAAATTAGTTTAATTTTTCTTATTATGCAGACCGGGATAGAGCATCGGTGCCTACAAATGTTGTCCTCAGCTAACGTGTCAACTAAGTTACCAACCGCCTGGGTGGCTTGCATATGCGGAAATTCTCATTAATTTCAATCCACCTTTTGTCAGAGGGCAACTCAGCAAGCCAAAAAGTGACCAGGATCGGCAAAAGAGGGAAGAATTCCTTCGGGAAGGGAAAGAGCGATGGCTTCAACACAAGGCAAGTGGCAAAGTTAAGCCCATGTCTGAAAGTTCTCAGAGAGAACAACGCAACAAGAGAAAAGAGTGGATACAGCGGAAAAGGGCCTCGATGTTGAGAAACAAGGAAAATCAACAACTGCTAACACCCTCCACATCTCCATTAGAAGGAATGCCTCAGCCTGTAATCCAGTCTAGGTAATGACCACAACTATCTAATGAATCTTATAAGGGAATGGGAAACAATAACACTAAAAAACAAGATGTATAGAACAACCAATTCGATAAAATATAAACACAACTAATATTATCTACCTACAAATAGCTTATAACATTTTGCAACTAATTTTTTCAAACAACGAGTGAGTGGTCGGAAGACTGTCAAGAAGAGCCAGGCTGCCTGTTACAGAGACAACCAGAGAGGGGACTGGAATCCATTCTGCAACGACAGAAGCGAAATATTGATATGTACAAGAAGAGATACATCAGATTAAAGAACAAAACGACACCTTTCAACGGCGACAAAGTCCGTAAAACCCTTGAATACCACCATGCACTAGTTCAGTCATTATACAAAGTTCATCAACTGTCAGAAAGAGAAAGATAGGCATGTTGTTGCGCATGTTGTAATGCATAACATATCAAAGAGATACAGAAAAATTGCTGAGTCCTCCATTAGTTTCTCCATACGAAAATGGACTGCTTCCAAGAATCAACATGCCAGTTAGGTCTCCCCAACAAGCAGCGTGCAGCTTCAAAGACGGCTGAAGCACTGATGAAAGCAGTGAAGTTCTATGTCAGAGATGACGTAAGTAGACATACAACTGGGAAGAAAGAAACAACGACATTTCGCAAAGTGAAGAAGCAAAAGCGATTTCTCACTGACAGTATACAAAATCTCCACAAGAGATTCTTGTCAGAGTACAAAGGAAAACTTGTTTTTCAGAATGAGACCATACTGGGTTGTCATTCCAGCAGCATCTTCTCAGTGCAAAACACATAAAAATCTGGCATTCAAGACAAACAGGTTGAAGCAATTAAAGGTTATTGACACAGAACACATAGAAAAGCTGGCAGCAAAAGTAGCATGTGACGTCGACAATAAAGCCTGTATGTACGGTGAGTGTCCGCTGTGTAAGAATGTTCCTTTGTCCATCACATACACAGATGGAGTGACTGCACAAGATGAAATTTGGTGGTGGGAGTGTATCAGCAAGACGGAAGACAGAGAGAAAACGAATGGAGACAACGAGAAAGAAGGGACATACACAGTACACGTCAGCGCAAAAGAGAAGGCACATGGAACAGTCTCGCAGATCCATTCGCTAAGGACCTGCTCAAATTCAAGAAACACATATGTACAGTATCAAGCACCAACACAAGAAATACAGAGACATCAGAGAAAATCTCCAATCAGACGAAGCCTTGCTTCACATCAATTTTGCCGAAAATTATGCAGGCAAATATGCCAACGAGATGCAAAGCGTACATTTTGGATTTGGTCACCAGCAGGTGACACTCCAAACAGGAGTCTGCTATATCCAAGGAAGAGATCCCCTTAGTTTCTCCACGGTGTCGCACACTCCAGTCGCAATAAGGGCGTACTTAGACCATGTGTTCAAATACATCAACACAGAACACAGTCAATTACCAACTCTGCACATCTTCAGTGATAGCCCAGTCACACAGCACAGACAGAAACAAAACGTCTACCTCCTGTCCACCAAGCCATTTCAAGCTGGCTTTTAGATCATCACTTGGAATTTTTTTGAAGCGTCCCGTGGGAAAGGAGCTCCTGATGGAGTAGGAGGCGCAATTAAGAGAAGTGCTGACCGTCTAGTAGCTCATGGAGATGATGTGCCAAACGCCAAAACACTCCATGAAAAACGGAGTGGGTCCGCGATCAAGTTGTTCTACGTAGCAGATGTGCAATCAAACACCCTTCCCCCTTAATTTGCCAACAGTACCTGGAACGATGGCACTTCATCAAGTTGTGTGTTCTTCTGAAAAAGAGATTGCGTATCGACACGTCAGCTGTTTTTGCAGCCCCAGATCAAAGTTCCACTGTGAATGTTTCTCCATCAGGCAGTTCAGTTTCAAAACCACAGATCACCAAACTGACAAGGAAGACTCCTTACCATGCACCAGTTGTCTTCTCCCCTGATCTCAAAGGTTAGCATTGCATTGTCAAGTATGATGGCCGCCCTCATACAGGCCTCATCGTAGAAGTTGATGAGACAGATGTACTGGTGAAGGCAATGCATCGAGGCGGTCCTGTGCCGCAAAATCGCTTCTTTTGGCTCACCTTGTCAGACGAGTGCTGGTACAGCTACGATGCAATACTGAAATTAATTCCAGAACCAGAGAAAATTGGCTCTAGACACAGAGTTTTTTTTCTGGGTCAGGTGATCTAATTAATGTTGAAGAGTGTTCTGCATGCTAAGTGTTTGATTGCAGACGTACATTATTGGTGCAGTTAACCAGAATAATATTACAAGCTATGTTTTTATATGATGGTTATGCCATTACCACGATCACATGCACACATATTTTATGTGTGGTCAGTAACCTTGAGCCCAAGGGATTAGCAGTATTTGTATCACCTGTCAGTTTCCATTTTACGCCTGTATGATTTATGGCATTATTTGCAATCCAGGCACATTTTTGAATGCATGTTGTAAACAATAATGTTTTCAAGTTACAATGGTGGCCTCGTGACGGTGTATTTGTACTTAAATAGTCACCTAAATTACTGTGCAGTCACCTAAGTTACACAGCAGTCAACTAAGTTACCAATGCAAATTTCATGTTTGTACAAATAGTAAGATGTGATTGGCCATTGCATTGCGTGAGTATTTTTAACAGTATATTGCTAAGAATGTTCGCTTTGCGATGATATTTGGTTCAGATATGACACGTTGGAAAATATGTATCTCAGTGTAATTTGAGCAGATTACGATAATATCTGGAAGGGTGATTTATTTGTTCAGGCCAATGGTCATAACGACAGTAGTTGGGTGTGTGCAGTGGATGTTGACTTATACTAGTCATACTATACAAGTGAGGGTCGGTATCTTAGTGGACATTTTGCAGTGAGGGGTAGCTGATAAGAGCTGTATTATTTCGCTCAGTAGCTCAGCTATCCTGTGCACTTCTATATGGAATATACAGTAAATGAAAACAAATGGAATCTTTATGAGAATATATGTGTTTATTTTTTGTTCGCATGCATCTCGTTTTGACACGTTTCAGGTAGAATGACCCGTATATTTGTTATGGTCACTACTCCCCATGTAGTGGCTCACTATATCTTGACATAGTCAACTAATTCATTCTGTGAGAGGATAAAACAAAGTCTAACCTACTTGTGTGTTTGTGTTAGTTTGTGTGTGTGTGTGTGTGTGCGTGTGCATGCGCGTACGCGCGCGTGTGTGTGCAGCGCCAGCCAGACTATCACGGGTATATTTACTATTAGGAAAAATAACGGGAACTCAACTGAATAGCACCCAATCAGTCAACCAAAAGATAAAAAAACAACACAATACTTATGGCACAATGAATTGGATATTGCTCTGGTGGTTACGTAACTAACACATGAAATATTAGTCTATTCTGGATCGTGTAATGATGGACAATCATTTTCTTAAAAAAATTGTTAAATGGTGTTTTGGCTCATAGTTCACAATGAGCATCAACAAGAAGCATCTCATGTTCGAATGACAGTTCATGTATGATGGAATGAATGCTTTGAGCCTGACATTATTATTATTATATATATATATATATATAGGCCCTTGCCTTATTGACTGACCGACTTGATCCCGTACATTTTGTAGTTACTAAAATCTGATGATCGTAATTCATGATAGCTCATTCAAATGGTAAACCTTTTACGGTATATTATCAGGCATTAAGAATGTCAACATCATCTTTGGCTGACTGGGGCCGGAGCATGGATGAGCTGTTTACAAATGGATCCATTGTACATTAGGGATGGGAGCTTTGTCTCTTTAACGTCAAGGTTTTTCACAGATCAGCTTAGTGTGTGTTTTTATTTCTTTCTTCTTTTTTCTAGCTACGAGTGGGTATCCATAAGATGAATCTTAACACTGGTTCTTCTTTGTGGTGATAGCAATGTCCAGCTAGTTGGTTGCATCTAAAGTTAATTGTGTTGATCAGTTTGTTTATATGTGATAACATTCCAATAAAGTTCTTTGTTAGCCTTTCTCCATTACTTGTTGATGTAGTATTCACTAGGTGTCTGCACTGTTGCGATAAAGATTGTTTTAGCATTTTGTGAAATGATAAAACCGGAATACGGTACTTATACAAGTCGATTAGTGTCAAATTTAGCATTATTTGAATCCCTAAAATGTGATATTGCTGGCATGTAATGGTTACGTCTTCTTTGTTTCAGGTGAAATACTTAAGGGATAACATGAATTATACAATACGTAGAAGTGTCCCATCCAAAATCCCATCGTAACGAAAAATTTATCCAAAAAAGTCTTATCACTCAAAACACCATCAGTCAAAACCCACGGCAGTTAAAACCCCATGAATCCAAAGTTCAAAACCACTTTGATCAATCAAAATCCCATCACTCATTATCCCATTAGTTAAAACCTTATAAATCAAAATGAACATCCGTGAAAACCTACATCAGTGTAAAGCACATAATTCAAAACGCTGTCAGTCAAAACTCCACCAGTTTAACAAGATTTAACAAGATTGCCACCCAGAGAATTAACTCTATATGGCAGGTAGACAAGGAAGCCATTTGGCTTATCGAGAGTCCAACCCTTTTCATCTACGTGTATCCTGCCTCTCTGAGGTATGTGTCGATTTTAATTTAAAACATATTCACACTACTAGCGCCCACACAATCAGCAAATAGTCTGTTCCATTCATTTACAGTCCTTTGTGAAAATGAGAACTTTCTTATATCTAACTTACACTGCTCCTTTACTAACGTAACTTCGTGTCCTCTAGTCCTTCTATCTTTCTTAACTGAAAAAAAAATTATATCAATATTTTCATGACCATTCAATATTTTAAACACTTCTATCTGATCGCTTCTCAAAACTTAAACAACATTTGCCACTTTTCAGACCATTTGATCAACCTGTCAAGGTCATCTTGTAAATGTTGTTTAATCCTTCTAAACACTTTTGTATCATCTGCACATTTCAACACCTTACTTGTTATATGATCGTCCAAATCGTTGATATATATTTTAAGAATAATATAGGTCCCAATACTGATCCCTATGGTACATCACTCAAAACTGATTTCTAGTTTGAAGCCTCCCCATCAACTACTACCTATACCCGTTGTATTCTGTCAATCGGCAATTTTTCTATCCAGTTAGTTGTACCATTTACTATGCCATGGGCCTTTAGTTTAAGCAGAGATCTTTGATTTGTTGAAAGCTTCCTAAAATCTAAGTAGATAATATCTACTGGAGATCCCTCGTCCACCCACTTCGTGATATCTTCCAAAAACATAACATATTTGTTAAGCGTGACCTCGCTTTTAGAAACCTATGTTGAAATGGGTTTATGAAGTTACGTTTAATAAGAAAATCCACCATGTGATCTTTAATTAGTCTTTCTAATACTTTGTAAATCACCGATGTTAAATTCACTGGTCTGTAGTTCTCTGACTTGTTTCTCGAACCTTTTTTAAATAACGGTATAATGTTTGCCTCTTTACATTGGGTCATTCCATGACAAATCAATCACTCAAAACATTGCCCGACTGATTTTGATGACATTTAGCACAGTTGTTGGCTCACACGAGAATAAAAAAAAAATATATATAGTCTTATTGAAGATCTTGGTCACTGAACTTTGATCCGATTCACATACCGACCATTACATTGATGTCCATAACTATGCTGTTAATAAAGCTATTTATTGGAAAGCCAATAAATAGGCACATAAATAGGATTTATAAAATAAAAAATGTCACGTCAATAAAAATTACATATTTTTCACAATTTGACCTCAGATACCCCAAAAATGTATCCTCCGATTTTTTTGTACAGTATCCTATACTATTGCAGAAGAGTTCCTGAAAATATTAGAGTGGGCAAAAAATAATGTTCAGAGATACATTAAATTGAATACACCCGGGTGACTTACCTTTGGTCAATACATCAGTGGATGCAACATTGAATTTCATTAGTTCACCTTTTTTCAGATCACGTAACAAGCTGCTAAAGGGTACCTTATAATGAAATTAGTATATACTCACATGCTGTAGTCTCTCTCTTAACATATTCAAATTCTTTGCAAGGCCTCATATACTTTTTCTGTGTCCTCTGGATACTGTGTCGTGGGTAGCAATATGATGGTGATGGTCGATGTGGACGAAGTTCAGTTTAACCTGTTCGTCAGCTGGAATCACATCCATTACATATGCCACCCACCAGTGTCCGTCATAGATGGCCGTCAGATACTCTTTGATATCCACGAGACTGAGACCATCACACTGGGCTGTCACAATCTCTTTTCTTCTTGTGGAACATGTGAAATGTTTTGCTACTTCCAAATGATTAAGTGGCAATGGCTTGAAGAAGTGTAGTTTCTGTGTTCCTGCTATTGTTTTCGCTCAGTATACGGCTTGCAAGAAGAATTGTTTCTTTGTAGTACTCTTCTGTGGTCGAAAGGTAGAATTGATTGCAGGAATATGGGCTGATGCAAATTCAAAGAGCTGCTGATGATGTGTTTCTGGAATAGGTGTACAGCAATGGTGTCATGTATGTTACAGTCAGAAATTACAACATAACTAACATGTGACACGGTCATTACCAGCTTCACGATAGCAGCAAACAAATGGGTGCAGTGTTGGCTGTGCATTATTCCAATGGAAGCATTGTGCCTCATCTCGCATGACGAAAGAGTAATTCTCTGCAAAGTCACAGACAACAAGAAAAAGGCCAGGCTGAAGTGATTCACAAGTGTCTCTTAGATATGAAGACTGCAATCTGCTTATGAAATCGTGTCACTGCAAGATCTCAAGTTGTGTGCAGAATTTATGGATGAATTCACCTGCACTGTGTTTCATGGTTTGTAGTGTTGATCGTTCAGTTTTCATAATTTTGTTTAATTCAATTTCCACTATTACCTGGCTGTCAAATGTAATCATTAGTCATTTATTCAAATTACTTGAGCCACGACACATATTTTTGCAGAAAACATTCGTGTCTTGATGAATTACATCGTAGTTGTGAAAGACAATGGTTGTAGTGAACCAGTGGGATGTTCAGAATAGAATGCTTCCACCAACTGGATGGTTTCAGAGGATAGGCTTTTTCCTGGTTTGGGATCTGGATCACTCATGATGCCTCTCTCTTTCATTAATGTTTTGCTCTGTTTGCAATGAGGTATGATGTGTTGAAGACTGTTGCTGTTTTCTGGATGCTCCAAATCTTTGGGATCACGGGCAATAATTTGATCTTTTCGCTTCTATCTTAACTGTGCCATGATGTCACCAAAGTCTTTCTTACCGGAAGTAGCTGTTTCCTCATATTCGATACATTTCTCTGGTGCAACTAAATTTAACTTCTTCATCACTTGTGTCTTGATTTTTGCACCTTTTGTGCAGCATAGGATTCCTGGCATAAATTTCGTTTTGAGAGTGGGGATTCACCAATAATGTATAATGATTCATTGGGTATTGACAGTTCGTGCTCTTCAAAAATAGTTCTTTCTTCTTGATCAGATATTTGGCCTTGATCGGATTCTTGGCCAGTCATTGGTGCGAATGAAGAAGCACATGATTCAACTTCAGTTTGCTCTTATAAAAACACCAACATTGCTGCGCACATCTTTGGGTAGTGAGTTCCATAATTTTTGTGCAGCCACTTTGAAAGCTCGATCTCCCCGAGTTTTCCTCTTTGTCCTAGGTATAACTAATGTTAGATCATCCTGCGATCTGAGTCCACAATGGACACTTTTAGGAGTCAACATTTCCAACATATATTCTGGTCCATGTCCATGAAGTGAATTAAATGTCAGTAAACATATCTTATATTTAATGCGATATTCGATCGGCAACCAATAAAGTGATTTGAATGTTGGAGTGATATGGTCTTATTTGCCAATTCTACACAATACTGTTGCTGCAGTGTTCTGGACCATTTGTAATTTGTGTATACGATACTTTGGTAAGCCAATCAGGAGGGCATTACATTAATCAATATGGCTATGGACCAGAGCATGTATCAGTTTCTCGCATGCCCCAGCTTACCGTGCTGATCAATGATGTGAAAAACAGGGCTAGAATACTCTGTGAATTCCACAGGACCGAGGCATGATCCTTGCGGTACTGGTCAGACACTGAACATAATAAAATAATTCGTTGTGACCTTGATTGAAGATAAGATGAAAACAAATTTAGAGTCCTGCCTGATACACCAAAGGAACAATTCATAATATTAAACAAAATATCATGGTCCATAGTATGAAAAGCCGACGACAAGTAAAATAAAACCGGTTGTGTGACCTTCTGTTGGTCCATTTTTAAAATAATGTCAGACTGGACCTTAACAATTACAGTTTCAGTAGAATGTCCAGCTCTATATGCAGACTGACAAGGTGGCAAAGGAAATCCACATTTTGAATGAAAGCAAAGGTGGTCTACAACAGCCCTTTCTGTCAATTTAAAGATATACTGGAGATTCGATACAGGGCAATAGTTTTTTGGAATAGGATCCAGTCCTGCTTTTTTAAGCAGTGGCCCTGCAAGTGCAGTCTTCCATTCATGTGGGAATTCCCCAGCAGCAATGGAGCAATTGCTGATGTGCGTAAAGAGTGGCACAAATTCCTCAATATAATCTTTGACCAATTTGGTTGGCATAGCCGGTTATCTTTCACTTTCTCTGTTTTCTGATGACTTGACGGGAGGTTTTGCTAGGCAACAGGTCACATGCTGGATAGGTTAATTGTAGCGTGTTCGGCCAGTATTACCAGAGGGTTGACAGTGGTTGTTATGCTTCAGGCGGCGTGCCTAACCTGGACTGCATGACATTTGGTCAGCACGAGAAGATGCTAGAGGGTTGTGTCAGCAACCTGTACACCCAGGGCAAGGGACCCCTTGACCTCACCACTGATGTTGTCGGGGTATGTCGTGGCGTCCGGACACCCCTCATTGCTGCGGCCATTCAGTTGCTACATTGTTGTTGTTTCTTTGTGTTTTGGGGCCAATGTTACAGACAGTTTTTTTTGTTAAACAAAATGCATTATTTTTTGGCTTTATTAACATAAATGTAACCGTATATATCACGGCTGGTTGATACTTGATTTGAAACTTATTAACAGAACAAGAGCAAGGAAGTATATTCGGCTGGTTGATATTTGAAACAAAAGCACAGCTTTGTTGTCATCTTGTTGGAAATTGTCTATGATAAAAATTATTAACTATTATATGACTGATGAAATTATTAAGTATCAAAAATCGTGAGAAGTGACTAACAAAATGTCTTGAAGATGAATGCCTGTGCAGCAGGAAGGGAGATGTGCGAGTATTGGTTGGTTGGTTCTACTGGACCTGATGCTGTAATAGGAAATGCTGAAGAGTACATATTGACTTAGGCAGCCAAAGAGAAACAACCGATGTTGCCAACATAATCTAGATACAATAAACTTGTATGTAGCTACGGTGATACGAAATGTGTAGATCAGGTCTATGCAAAACAGGAGGTTAACTAATGTCAGAATGAATTGTACCATTAGCCTGTAGATATGAATTCTTTGTAATTTTACTTTTTTTGTGTACACATTTTCTAGCAGTAAAATGTTGTCCTTGAATTGTGAAGGGCAAATTCTCAAAGCAATGTTAATATGATGGAGCGATAAGGTAATTATGTGCAATCATACCACTAGATCATGCCAACAGAAGTGGTGGTCTGATACAAAGTATTTATTGAGCGCAAATGCCAAATGTGCCAAATACTTAGTAAATATTTTTCCACACAGAAACAGAGTTGTAGGGGAAAAAATCTTGTGATGTATTTTATTAGAATGTGCAACATTTCACATGTCCCGTGAATGCTTTTGTTGTTTTGTAGAGTTGGATGAACCATGTGTGGTTTAATGATATATATATATTCAAAATACAGCATTGTTGCCTTATTTTTTAAATGCCAGTATGTTATAATGTTATAATGAAAATGTCAAAAGCACATGGTAAAGAAACGTTAGGTTTTCGTAGTAAATTATTTAAAGATTTATCGACATGCTGATCTAGCTGTAGATATCTGACCTGGTGAAAACTAGATGCTCATTGATTCCAAGATGAACACACTTTATGGTGTGTAAATCTACATTTGGCTGGGTAATGTTGGGTTTTTGGCCATATTGGTGGTAATAAGGAAAGTTCACATGATTCAAGTATGTAATACTATCAATAGTAACTTGTGTATTATTTATTTTATATAAAGAAACACAATGTTTCCTCAAGAAGAACATTATTTTGTTATTCCCTAACTTGAACTTGTTTGAAAAATTTGACATTCAGTAACACTGTCTCTTGAAACTTGTATTTAAAATCTCATGGTGGGAATAACAGTACAGATGTCACTGGCCACCAATTTTTGAATATAATACACCTTTATGGTAAACACACCAAGAACTGGCATTATGTTAATTAAGCAAAAAGCAAGCCGATTTGTACTTAAATCTAGAAAAGTGAAAACAAAAAGACTAGTCACTCATTACCTTTGATCATGGGATAAAATAAAACGAGAATTGCCTGTTTTAATACACATGTTTATTGAAAATATTGTTGTCCTACCAATTGCCAATGCCTAGTATTATTCAGCATGTGTGTACATGGCCATAGCTGTGTCAATAAATTTATTTAAAAAATGTTAACTTGTTATGGCAAGTTTTCATATGATAGTGAAACCCTGATAATCTAGAAACCATAACATCAGGACACAATATACCTTGCAATATACATGATTAATATTTCAAAATCCAGAAAAATACTTTAGTGATTAACATCCGTACTGTATGAAACGTGTCATTTCAAATTGTACAACCAACAAAAGTATCTGGTAAAAACAGTTCGGTATTATCCAAACTTTTGCAAACAACTACATTTAAAACTTGCAAAATTGACTATTGCATTACAGCAGTACACATACAAATACTGCACCCATCCTTAGCAAACACCCCAGAAGATAAATGTATTAGCAGTACAGCCTCTCATACTAGAGTACAGTTGTAGTTGTCAAACACTAGCATGTGGTCGCCTACTGACGACTTTCTTTAGAAACCATGCAAGTTGGCTCCTTTCTTCCAGCCATCTTTTTATTGCATAGCACATAGACAACATTTACATCACATGTTGGGGTGCTATGATATATACAAATGGGTGATGTTGGGGGTGAAGTGTTGTATTCATGCCCTCTTTAGGTAGAAATACACCCTTGATGATGGGTTTTCTCTGTGAATTTAAACTCTATTTATGTACAAATTCCTACATTTTCGTCCCATTTGGGTTATTTGTCTTCCACACTTGTTTCCACAACTGTGTCATTGCTTAACCTTCTTTCGTCCTACCTAGCTGCCATTGCCTTGTTATATGTGGCATGCTAATTTGCCGTGCTATTTCCAGTAGTTGTTTAAGTGGAATTAACTTAGTTTAGTTGGAGTTATTGTAAACGGCTGAAGTTACTGAATGGAATAGGTGTGTGTGCACAACCAGTAATGTATGCTTGAACACGAACAGGATTCGAACCTGCCACACACAACACTGAAACACTATTGTCATAAACAACGATGTCTAACAGTTTTTAAACAAACAAATTACATAGTATGCCTGCATTTACAACACAATACTCGAATAGCATTCAAGCACAGATATATTGCTTGCATTGTTGCAAAAGTCATATGGTACATAAACGTTTCTGCAATTTAATAAACGAGTGTTTATTTTTCACAAAAGAGATGATATCGTATGTTTGTATAATTTGACAGAAACATAACACAATATATACTTGAAACTATCTGAACAAACATATAAACCCACTTTTTAAGTGTTAGGCTCCCAATTGGATATATCCTTGCTTGTTATATTAAGCTGCCGGTCCACGCGTGTAACTGAAAACCAAATTTGCATTACATATTGGACGAATTCAAATTTTATTTTCCACTGGCAGGCACGGTTGAAATAATAACTAATTCAAATATAGTCCATACAACGAACTTGTGAAGGAAAGTTACATTTGGATGCTCTTCCACAAATCACATTTAGATACGTATACATTATGTAAGGAATGTTACATTTGGATGCTCTTCCACAAATCACATTTAGATACGTATACATTATGTAAGGAATGTTACATTTGGATGCTCTTCCACAAATCACATTTAGATACGTATACATTATGTAAGGAAAGTTACATTTGGATGCTCTTCCACAAATCACATTTAGATACGTATACATTATGTAAGGAATGTTACATTTGGATGCTCTTCCACAAATCACATTTAGATACGTATACATTATGTAAGGAATGTTACATTTGGATGCTCTTCCACAAATCACATTTAGATACGTATACATTATGTAAGGAATGTTACATTTGGATGCTCTTCCACAAATCACATTTAGATACGTATACATTATGTAAGGAATGTTACATTTGGATGCTCTTCCACAAATCACATTTAGATACGTATACATTATGTAAGGAATGTTACATTTGGATGCTCTTCCACAAATCACATTTAGATACGTATACATTATGTAAGGAAAGTTACATTTGGATGCTCTTCCACAAATCACATTTAGATACGTATACATTATGTAAGGAATGTTACATTTGGATGCTCTTCCACAAATCACATTTAGATACGTATACATTATGTAAGGAATGTTACATTTGGATGCTCTTCCACAAATCACATTTAGATACGTATACATTATGTAAGGGGCCATCTATAAAGTACGGAGGGAGGTCTGTGGGTAAGCGTGACGATGCGCTACATGAGTGTGGGGGTCTCCGCACCAGTCGTACGTAACGAATCATAATATTTCAAAAGTATAGTATTTCAAAAGCATTTCGATCGAAAACCAGGTACATACACTAAAAATGTTAAAACCTCAGATAAATTTCAAGAGCATTCAAACTGAAAACCACCTGCGCGATCCGGTACATGGATTATGTTGAATTGAAATGGCTTGACGAGCATGATGTGAACAATCACAGCAATCCCCCATTTCAGAAACTTATTGGTGTTTGGACCCCAGTAATCCCCTTGGACAACACGATGAATCTTTGAGAGGAAATTTAGTGTGAGGATAGACTCGTCACCAAAAGTGTGTTTGTAGTGTGACGAGTGTATATGCAGAACACTATCTATTGCTTTACTACATGTATCATTATATTTATTAAATATTCACAAACATGAACATGTGTTGCTATTTTATTAGTTTTACAAAACTTGTATTTTATATGTAAATAACGAATCGATACAGCTATGCTACGAATATAATAATGTTATAGATGTATCAAGTGTATATTTCAAGTCCACATATTACTATTCATTTATGACCTGGCTCAATATCCGTTTAACAGCGTCATTAAAATGTTGAGTACGTGTTCCACACCAAGCACATTATAGTCACTAGTGATGCATTTGTAGACGGTTAAGTCCACAAAACAGCACTCACCCTTGTTCTTCATCTCCCCATTCTGGGTGACCCTGCATGACTGGCCGCAAGAGCTGTATAAATGCCTGTCAACTCTTTTTCTTCTTTGTGACAAGATGTCCTGTATCAAACACACTGACCTCGAGCCATTTCAAACAGGCCAAAGGATAGCTCTCATAATCCCACTACTACTCAACCATACCTTCTGAAATGACACAGTGTGTGTGTGTGTGTGTGTGTGTGTGTGTGTGTGTGTGTGTGTGTGTGTGTGTGTGTGTGTGTGTGTGTGTGTTCGTGCGTGCGTGCGTGACATGTGTCCCTTTCCACTTTGTGTAACAGTCAATTTTCTACATCCCCAGAAAAGAAATGCTTAAGGCATCCTTATCAGACCACGTTCTCTTTATGTTAACGGTTAAGGGAGAAGAACGATGTCACATTGTGCAGGTGACTTGTGAAAGACCATGCATTGTCATCTCCTCTCTAGGGGCGAAAAGTGCCCTCATGGGAGGGAGAGCCAAGACACTCATTGATGTCAGCAGGAGACCTAAGCACAATACACATGCCTCTGCAATCAAGTATAGAAAACGCACCAAAGCAGATATAGAGACAACACCTAAGGAAGAAATCATTCTAAGCATACTGCTGGACAACAACTTGGGTAATGTCTATAGAGGGGATATTCATGCCATATAGTTTGCCTAACTGGACAACATCTCAGGATTTCAGTTAGGTTGATACTCCGGATTTCGACATACACATCTTACGAAACGGTGTACATAATGTTAGTGATCGGTATTTACAATGGTAACATATAGCCTAAACGAATTAGTATCTACATCCACACGTGTCATATAGTTACAGTTGAACCTCGGTTTATGGTCACCTCATTAATACAGCCACATGTGTGTGTGTGTGTGTGTGTGTGTGTGTGTGTGTGTGTGGGTGGGTGGGTGAGTGGGTGGGTGTGTGGGTGGGAGGGTGTGTGGGTGGGAGGGTGGGTGGGTGGGTGTGTATTGCATACGGGGATCGTTTATGCATATTTCACCGCATACACCGGAGGCGGTCTCCTTAAAGTTTTGATGTTATTGCACAACTAATGCTTTTTATGTTACTAAGAATTTTAAATTACATTTTGGGTGGTTTTGAGCATGTTTATTCCAAAGCTTTATATATATTGAAGAACATATGACGCTCATTACGGGACCCCAGAGAAAAGTGCTTATACTTTAATAATTCTGCTATATATTGAACGAAGAGTTTAATAAAATGTGTATTTGACGGACCTCTTAACCATGCTCAAATTTGTGACATTCAATCAAATATATAATGTACTCAGTATAAACAATTTAAGTGATGTATATGTTACTATAAGCAACGAAAATGTATTTAATATATTTGGATATGTTTACTTATTTAATGATATATAATTTAATAACGTTTACATTATATGTACAAGTAAGAAGACAAGGGAGTTAGCCTGGGAAGGAGACAGGGACAAAGGAAACAAGAAGACGTCCCCTACTTGTATCCTTCCCAGATGAGGACAGAAAAGTTTCAGTAATGAAAGACCTATATAAACGGAAAAACAAAGGTGAGCCATTCAGTGGAACGATTATAAAGCATGACATGAGCAAGGTTGACAGAGAGAAGGGACGACTATTGCAGAAGGAGGCAAGAGAAAAACACAACAGAAACAGACAACAAAATTTGTCTAACTGTTATGAGGTCGACCAGGAGAAAGGCAAATAATCAAGGTAAAATAGGGGCGAAATAACCAACCAAACCCGAGCACTGTAAGTGCCACTACAGAAGAAATAACTGTATGGTATACAAATCCTGATGTACTGACAAAAGAAAAACTAACTGAATTAAAACGTAAAATAAAAAACACTCAACTTCACCACATGTTATATCAATATCAGAAGTAAAGCCAACACATTTTAAAGGACAACTTACCACGCAGGAATACAACCTGGAATGGTATTATAGGGAAACTGTGAACATAACTGAAGGCAAAAACAGAGGGATATTCTTGTTTACTAACAATTCTTTGGCATTTCAAGTACACCAGTTTGTTGTTGAGTTGAATGAAGCACTGTTTTGCATTTCAAAATTGAAAGGGAAGGATACACTTCTCTTAGGCTCTTTTTATAGAAGCCCTAATAGCACCACTGAGAACAATAACAACCTTAAAATACTACATAAAATAAGTGAGAAATTGTTTTCACATGTTCTGCTATACTTGGAGATTTCAACTACTCAAAGATTGATTAGTAAATAATCTCAACTTCAGCAGCAAGTACTGAAGATAAATAATTTAAATTAATTTTAAAAATCGAGACTGTTACTTGGTGCAACATATTACAGAGCCCACTAGAGGTAAAGGTACAACCGAACCATCGTTCCTTGACCTTGTAATCACTAGTGAATATACCGAGATCTCAACAGTCGAGACTCCTTCGGCATTAGGAAGAAGCGACCATTCATTCAAACCCGAGCTAAAATCAAAAGGAAAAACAGATTGTGGAAGAAATATCTTCTTACCAAAGATGTCCAAGCTTATGAGGAATTTTGCCGATTGCGCTATTAGGTAAGGAGACTGACAAGAAAGGCACAGAAACTGTATGAAAAGGATATAATTAATCAAATAAAAAAATTTCTAATAAATCTGGCAGCACGCAAGGGCAAAATGAAGACAAAAACGGAAATATTCAGGTAGGTGTTAGCCAATTACTTCTCCTCGGTCATTATGAGAGAACCAGAAGGAGATATCCCGGAGGAACCTGTGAGATTTGTATAACACAATGGAATCTTCCAACATCAACCCATCGATAGTGGCATATTAAAACTAAAAAAAGCTAAAGACATTTAAACAATCAGGACTTGAAGGCTTCCATCCTCGTGTCTTAAACGAATTAGCAAAGAGTATCAGCATTCCATTATAAAACATATTTAACACATCACTCACAACAAAAAACTATCCACAGACTGGAAACAAGCTAACATATCTGCTATTCATAAGAAAGGGTGTAAAACTTAAGCACAGAACTACCGACCAATCAGTTTAACGAGCGCACTAGGGAAATATTGGAAAGAAAAGTCAACGGAACCACCACTGAATACATGAAAGAAATGACCTGCTGAGCGATAAGCAATTTGGATTCATCAAGGGCCGTTCTAAAGTATTAAAAGTGCTCGATTCATGGACTGAAACACTGGATAATGGAGGATGCGTAGACATAGTATATTATGATTTTTTAAAGCTTTCGACAAGGTTCCACATATTCGATTCATTGAGAAACTCCAGAGCTAGGATATAAAAGGGAACATTTTAAACTGGATTACAGCTCTCCTGGCCCACAGAACACAACGAGTAAGAGTAAAATATATTATTATCACATTTTCAAATTGGCAGGAGGTAATCAGTCGAATACCACAAGGATCAGTGATTGGCCTTCTTTTCTTTGTAGTGTTCACAAATGATTTACTTGATGTTATAAAGGTCTCTCATATGTTCTTGTTTGCGGATGATCTGATGCTTTTTAATCCTATTTATACCGAAGAGTACTGCACAAAACCGCCAAAAGATCTTACCTCTGTCGAACGCTGGACATCACTTTTGAAATTCTATCCAGATAAATGTATCCATATGAGAATTGGATCATTATTCACGAGGAGTAAAGGCTATTCACTGGGAAGCAACCAGACAACACTTCCAATCCCGGACAATGTGAAAGTTATTGGAGTCATTTTCGACCCATAGCTTACTTTTGAGGCACATATATCAGATAATAATAATAAAGCCACGTACTTTCGATCACATGGATGAAAAGTTTTTTTCTACAACTTTTAAGTGTCTCGTCCATCTACACATTGAATACATTAATCAGGTATGGGGTCCTTTCTTAATTAAACATATCACAGCTCTTGAAAATAGTCAACGCAGAGCAGCCACATTATTTCCTGGTTTCAAAGACCTTGAATACAAAGAACAAAGTTTACAGAGACTGAAATTACCAACTCTATTATATGGTCGCCTCACAGGAGATATGATTGAAATGTATAAAATACTAACAGGGAAGCATGATCCAGCAGTCTTATCCAATGTTGTTACTTTGAGAGCCAACGAAGCACATACGAAAGGGCACCATCTACAAACATTTAAAGAAAGATGCCGATTAAATATTATAAATAACTCATTGATATACCGAAGCACAGGCGTATGAAACAATTTCCCACAGTCTGTGGCTGACGCTTCACCGATGCAGTCGTTTGACACAAAAATAGATAAGTTATACCAAAACCACCCTATGAAAACTGAATACACTGCCCCACTCCTATCTTAGATTGTGCCAGATTCAGATGCATGCACACAGTCCGAGCATATGTCAAAAGCGAGAGCTGGCACGTAAGAGGCAGATGCAGTAATCCCTAGTCAAGCCAGAAGAGGACCTGTAAGAACCTGTAAGATGTTATTCACTTTACTTTTCAGGTCTTGAAAAGAGAGAATCAGGAAGTGGGAGACAGTGGAGCCGTTACTACCTATGATACAGAGCTAACTACACCAATGATCGGCTCGGGACATCTCATCGGGAGCTCGTTACAACCTTACTCTGGAGTGTAGTGTCACACTCCTGATCTCTCACAGTTGACCCACACCGTGTGGTCGTACTCTGTAGGGGAGGGATATATCGGTTCCCAAGTCTTCCGGCGTTCCTATAACCGGTGTGGTCATCCATGCCACGTGATATAATCCTATATATTGAGCACGCCAAGCTGCAATTAACATATAAATTTTACCTGCTTTTATACCCTGCCAGACACAGTCAGGCGACATGTGTGGTGTGAACTTCTACTTTAATTAATCTTCATATCTACACCTAGTGAAGTTATTTATTTATTTAAAGTTAAGTTTAAAAACAATAACCATGTTCTTTTCTTGCGCGCGCGTGCCTGCCGCCGAGAATACACTATCAACAATAACGAATTTTCTTGTTGTACCCAAAGGCAATATATAGAACAGACTACAACTAAGTGATGTTCTAAACATCCGAAGTTCCTACCTTCCTTTCTGTTGCAGCCATCTTGCAATGGCTACCTCTTCACGCTGTCTTTTCCGGCATTTGTTTTCATATCATATAGTGTGTTCCACTGTTGAAATCACCTGTTAAACGAAGCACCATATCGAGCGTCAAGCGAATATTGTTTGTTACATACATATAATGTGCGCTGGACCCACGCAAGTCAATCAACCACCAGTTAAGTCGATGTTGTACTGAAACCCGTCGTGTGACCTATATTTCAACCATTGTTTTCCTATTGGTCGTTTTACGCTTACCAGACACACGTTTACAACAACTGTCAGGTGAAACTCGACAGAAGTAGTCATACTAAATTCAAACTAAAGTCCACTTAAATCCTCTTGGCATGTGATTACGATGGAGCCATTGTTGGGCTCGCACGTGATGCCTAAAATGTTCACCGGTAGTTGAATCAATGCATTGTCTCTGAGGTAATGCACCGTGACATTGCTTGTGGACGAAGCCCTGTTGGCAAGTATGTAGGAACATCGTCTTCATTCGTGCTAAATGTGCAACGATCCATGACCGTACCCAATTACGAGTGAATAATCAGTTATATATATAGAGAGAGAGTGAGAGTGAGAGTGAGATAGAGAGAGAGAAAGAGAGAGAGAGAGAGAGCGAGAGAGAGAGAGAGAGAGAGAGAGAGAGAGAGAGAGAGAGAGAGAGAGAGAGAGAGAGAGAGAGAGAGAGAGAGAGAGAGAGAGAGAGAGAGAGAGAGAGAGAATAAGATAGACAGATTGAGTGAGAGGGTGACGATGGCGAGAGGTACGTAGAGAAATAGAGGAGGGAATGAGGGATTTAAAATGAGACAGACAGACTGAAGAAACATGGAAAGCGACGGGGAATAGAAGGATGGAGGGGTAGAGAGGGGAGAGAGACGGAAAGGCGGGGAAGAGGAGGATGGAGGGGTAGAGTGGGGAGAGAGACGGAAAGGGAGAGGAGGGGAGCGGAATGGAGAGAACGAGAAAGGAAGGAGATGAGAAAGGAGATGGAGGGGAAGATACGCTGATGGAGAGTGACAATGACAATGAGTTTTATTTCCCTACGACCCCTTGTGGTGTATGAAAAAAGTGTTCTTTCTAAAGTACATTTTAATAGAACACATTGTATTCTTAAGAACATCTAGATTTTGTATTATATAAATCATATTTGCTTGATGTAAAACATAACGCACAATACATAAAACATTCAGTGATCTTACTATATTAAGTGTTTTCAATAATTTTATAATCAGTAGTGCAAACCAAATAATGTCAATCATATAAAATATAATAACCCACATATTACACATGTATTGCACAATTTGAACATATTTACATGTAATTATATGACTAATAAATTAACTATAAGCTACAATGTTTCTTCTATGCAATTCACAGTTTTGACAGGGAATTTGTTAGATCGATCAACTTTCTCATGATTACATTAATAAATCTGGAAAGATCTGTCAACTTTTTTACATTATGTAAATTAAACACCTAGTTTATTTTCAAAGTATTAGGTCTCTTTCTAAAGTATTTCTGTATGTACTGAGAGAGATGAAAGAGAGGAGATAGAGAAGAGAGAGGAAAGAGAGAGGAGAGAGGGATGAGAGGAAGAGAGAGACAGACAGAGACAGAGAGAGAGAGAGAGAGAGACAGACAGAGACAGAGACAGAGACAGAGACAGAGAGAGAGAGAGAGAGAGAGAGAGAGAGAGAGAGAGAGAGAGAGAGAGAGAGAGAGAGTGAGAGATAGTGCGATTCGGGGAGAGAGGGAGAGTTGAAGAATGGGAGACAGGGAGAAAAACTAACATATTCTTACAGAGAGAAATAGGGGCATGAATGAAGACAGACGGACAGCCTGCCAGTTGCAACTACAACATAGTCAAGTAACCAACGCTACATTACTAAGTTGCGTCGGCTGTTCTAATATTATACGTATTAAACCGCATGTAATAATCAGTCACCCTATAGATACTTTTCTGATCTTGTACAGACAACGAATCGGAGAAACTTGTTTTAGCTAAGTACTTCTTTTAAATAATAACTATCACATTATCTAAAGTCAACGTATGCACACGACGTACCTATACATCAAAATAATTAGTTAAAATGCATGCTAGATATGTAAGTAGTCTGTAAACACAATTTAACATTATACGACACAGCACTCCTACACTCGTCATGGCATGGCATTGCCGAAAGTCATCCCTTATGGACAACTCGTCAGTGAGCGAAAACAGTGGGACGCACAGCCCTCAGATTCAATGACGTCTGTAAATTTAGCGCGACATGAAGGCCTGCAACATCAGATTTGAAGATTGGGAGGCAGAGGCCGAACATCACACTGCTTCATACCCTTACAAAACTACCACTCAAATAACATTGGATGGTGTTAGGGTGTGTTATGGTCAATGGTATTTGAATGATCTTCAATGGTATATTGAATGGTCCTTGTAATTAACTCTTAAGCTGCCGTTAAGAATCCCCCTAGCTGGTATTATATTTCCAGCACTATCTTCTAGTGGCACGACCTTATCCTGAACTGTCTGTTTGCTCCGAACATATGCATAAAAACTCTTGTTGTCATATTTTATATTATAAGCTAATTTGTATAGCTTCTCTTTGAATTTATAATTTCAGTTGTAGCTTGGTTAAGTGCTTCTTTATAAATGTTGTAGTCTTCATCATTTCCACATGATTTCCATATCATGTTTTTGTATTTAATTTTTATAATGGCTTCTTTCGATAATGTTTCTTTCTGGATCGTTTCCCTTGTTTTTTCAACGAAACAAATTCATCGACGATGCTCTCAATTTCACTCTTTAAGATATTCCAGCATTCTAGCCGTTACTGTCTTATCTTTCAGTGCGTTATTCCAGTCTATCTTTGCTAAATATTTCCTCATGTCCTTATGTCTTCCTTTGTGAAAATTTCTCTTGTACTGCTTTTTACTATTCCTTTCTGATTTTACTTTGATGGTAAAATGTATATGTCCTTCGCTCCATGTATGAGGAGCATCGGCCATAAATGACGACTCCCCAGCGCGCACGACTTTAAGCAATCCTCTTTATTTATTTCCACGTGTAGCCACTCCTCTTTACTTCTGAAGCTGTATCCCTTCGCCAGGTGTTTTTTTTGCCTTTCTTCGCCTTCCTTTTCCTTGAAGATTCCACTCCAGAGATAGTCTTGTGGTATTTGTTGTTGGCTTTCTCAGTGTGTGTCCAATTCAACCCCACTTTCTTTTCAGGATCTGCTTGGCGACGGGTCTTGGCTGGTCCTTTCCAATAGCTCCTCCTTTCTGATTTTTCTTGCCATTTTATGCGTAAAATTGTTCGCAGATATCGGTTAAGGAAAGTCTGGATTTTGCCTAATGTTGTTTTTGTCATTCTTCATGTTTCAGTGCCATATACAACAAAACTGATTTTATGTTAAAAATCTTGATTATTGTTGCGTTTTTATTTTTGTGGAATTTCAGATGTGATTAGTATCAGGAATTGTGTCCGTGCCTTGCCCATTCTTGCTGCTACATCTGCCTCTGTACCACCTTGTTTGTCTATCTAATTTAGTAACTTGACCTATTATCAAATTGCAATTTACCGTTGATCAATCTAATAATGATTGTTGGTGAGTTACGATTACACTTGAATACGATTTTGAGTAAATTAATGTTATAGAGCATAACTAAATTTATATAATGTATAAATTATTTTCAAGAGCAGGAAAAGGGTACGCCCGCCACGTTCGAGACCAACCTAGCAATGGATGAACTTCGATGCAGCAAGTGTATAACGATACAAGGCAGTATACAGTTTTTACTCACATTATAGGTGCAGGCAAATGTCAAGGGTGCCTGGTTGCTGTCAAAATATGTCGGGACAGATGGTTATTGTGATAAATATATGCGTTTTAAAAATAAAATGTAACACATATAAGATAATTATGTGATATACCATTTTTAAAGCATGTTATGCGTGTGTACTGGCCATAAACTATAAAGCTGTACTGCACACGCGTAGAGAGGTGAGTAAAAACATTTGACTTGTCGATTGTAATTTATAACATTGTTGTTTTGTCGTCCGACTGTTGTCTGTTGACTTTAGAAGTTTAGTCTTTAGACTTTCTCCTTCTTCTTCTTCCGATTATCCAACCAACATTTGAAGATCAGTGTTGGTATATTTGCAGGGGATGTACATTGGAATAGGTATACAGAGGTAGATAGGAGAAGATAGTTTGCAGTTGAAGAAATGGATTTGTGGGAGGGGGGTTTGGTCAGATGAAGGGAAATAATGAAATATGGATAGGGGAGTGCTGGTTTTGTGTTTATTGGGGACTGAACTTCTGAAGTGGGCAGCAACCCTAACCTTGCCAAGGCTGGGAGCTGACACTATTGCCTCTGGAAGTCCATTCCAATCTGGAATGGTCCTGTTAAAGAATGAAAATTTCCTGTAGTCTGTTCTGGAAGATGGTACCTGGAATGTCTTGCTGCGGTGATGTCTAGATCTTCTGGTTGCTGCTGTCAGGTTTAGGCTGGAGATGTTTACGAGGCCATTTGAGATCTTGAAAAACATTGTGAGGTGGGCAATGTTCCTCCTTGTTTCTAACGTTTGCCATTTCAGTCTCATCAGCATGGTGTTGACCCTGGATGTGTTGTGAAATATCCCAAGGCAGAACCTGGCTGCACATCTCTGCACTGCTTCGATCTTACTGATGTTCTTTATGGTGTAGGGATCCCAGACCGTGCTTGTAAATTCTACTGATAGTCTGATGAATGCCTTGTAAGCCCGCTCTTTGATGGATAAAGATTCAATCTTCAAGTTCCGCTTGAGAAAGCGAAGAGTTCTGTTTGCTTTTGAGCATATGTTGTTTATATGCTGTTCCCACCTAAGATCAGAGCTGATGGTGACTCCTAAATACTTGACAGATGTTCCGTGTTGGAGGACATGGCCGTGAAGCATTTACTTGTACTGCTTTAGGTGACGACTCTGAGTAATGGACGGTACGCTACACTACAGGGGATGGAACTGCCCAAGTGGCCATCATATCAAGGTCAGACTGGTGTGTGTGGCAGCATCATCCTTCGATCTGTCAGTCAGATATGACGCAGTGTCATCTGCAAACATCCTCACGGTAGAACTCAGTCCCTTCGGAAGGTCATTGATATAAAATAAGAATGAAACTGGTTCCAACAGTGAGCCTTGCGGGACTCCGGATTCTGCTCTAATGAAACTTGATCGATCTCCATCTATGATGACTGCTTGGGTTCTGTTTGACAGGCGTTCATTTTGCCCTGTAATATTGAAGTTTGTATATTAGACGGCTATGACTGACTTTGTCAAAAGCCTTGGAAAAATCCATAATCAGTATGTCAGTCTGGTGGTTATTTTGAAGATTTCGTTTTGAGCTTTGTTTTCACTAATTATTAGCGATATAATCACAGCTTCTTTTTATATACGAATATTTGTCTCGTAACGGAATCGTGCAGCAGTGGAAAATCAATTAATGCATTCAAATATAACTTGTACTCATGTCTACAGTTCTTGACTGGAGACTTGTACTTTTTGACTGAAACATTAACACACACACAAACACAGTCACTGACTCACTATCAGACAGACAACATTGATAACAGAAAAGTAGTTCTATTCTTGGACCTTCTAAATAAAAAAAATAAAAGATAAATAAGATGAGATTGAGGACAAATTTGTTCCACTAAAAAAACTAATTGTTGATTCTGTGTACAATGTACGTTATATAATAATTTTCTTTAAATTGGTGTGATGTCACACGTAGACCAACCAGTGGACACCAAGGGTATAAATTATAACAAAATTGGGTGAAACACAATCACATAACACTTTTTGCCCTGTGGGCCAGTAGATTTGAAAATTTATTGGCTCCCAAAAAAGTTACTAGCCTGACTTTTGTGAGAATACACATTTTCAGAATAAACATGCAACTTGCGCAATTACAAATCGGCTAACCAAGTTAGGATGCAGATCAAGCCAATGTGAACGATCCGTTTGCTTTGATTTGGCGATGCCGGCACTGCTGCGTGGCAGAGGGCTGTAGTCTCGCACAGAGTATGACTTATGACCTGCACACCATGCCCTCTGGTGCACTAATTCGGTTGGCGCTTTAATCCGACCTAACTTTTTGTATATGAACACAGCCGAATTAGTTTATCTGCATCGTAATTTGGTTGAAAATTATATGTGAACATGGCCTTATTGGATGTTGCTAAACAAACATCCCTTTGAAGTGCTAACCAACAACCTCAACTGCCGACAGGAGTTACAGTGTAGCAACACAATAATTATGTTGAAACAAAGTATATCTACTTTTGATGATTAAATTAGTAACTTCCTGGATTCCCAGGCACCGTGAACAGGCTGGGCTTGTCATTGTATCGACTTCAGAGGGCGGGATGCAACGGGGAGGTGCCATGGGGGGATCATTACGGAAATTGTTTTTGTTAGGTAAGCAGCCCTGATCATTGGTACCTTAACAAGTATTGTACTTTCAAATATCCCCATCATTACCATAAAAATACGCTGATACCGAGGTTTCATTTGCTTCACAAAAAGTCCACAAGGGGTTGCTAGGAGTGACATCATGCAGACTTTTGCAAAGCTGTTATTTGTGCATATTTCTTTTACACAATTACTCTAAGAAGCAATAAAGCAAAGTTAAATGAAGATATTTAATTGTGGCCAAAGGGTCATTCACAGTAGTAAACAAGCTTCGCATTACCAAGTACTTTGTACTTGGTAATGCAAACCATTAACTGCTAATTGTCTTTGAATATGACTGTTGTTTATTATGTGCGTGTGAGTCTGTGTACGACTGTATGTGTGTGTGTGTGTGCGTGAGAGTGTGCGTGTGTGTGCTGTTTTCTTACTGATCAGGCAATACGTCAACATGGCTACTAAAGGGAAAGTGCACCATGCTATATATAGCGTGGTGCATTTATCCTTTGGTGACCATGTAGATATTTAATGTAAACTACTTATTTGGTGGTCATTCATGTAGACTTACCTTACCTATCCTCTTCGGGTCTTATGGCCCATAAGGCAGCTGTGTAACTCTGCCATCTCGCTCTGACAGCTGCCTGTCTTGCTTCGTTCCATGTTGTCCATCCCAGTTGGTCTTGTTCTTTGCCATGTAGACATTCAATCTAAATTATCAGTTAGTTTATTCAGATGTAGGTATTTTCACTACAAGCAGTTTATCTGAAATAAATTGATTTGGTGTAACGCACCTAGATTAAATCCTATATGTGATGAGGGATCCTTATTTCTTGTTCAATTCAGATCAAAGGTATGCCAGTAAGAATGGTCAAGATGGAATAACCCGAGTTCAGCAGTTATTCCATATTAATTCCTGCATTCTGAGCTGGCTACAATCACTGAGCAGGTTATTCCAGTATATGTTGACGTTGTTTATTAATTAAATGATTTTGTACTTGCAGCGAACAGTAATGCGCCGTGTTGTTGAAGTAGACAGTTGCAGCCGTCGTTGACAAACCATGGAACTTATCAATGAGGCAGTGGCCTTCTATCAGGAAAAGGTAATGTTATATCCTACTATGTTACATACAGATATTATCTCTATATTAAAACGCTAACTAACTTGAGTAGTGTAAGTGCATATCCTCCCAGGCGCCTCATTCTACATTTCTTATCTTCCTTGGACCATTGGCCTCTGATCTACCAACTGGCATTGTATTTAAAAAATAAAGAGAGTTATCTAGACCTAGTGTGCATTGAGTCATGATTTGTTTTAGAAATGAGATATGGTAATATTTTTTCTTTTGCAGAACAGTAGAAAGGATTTGACTGCATTATTTCATGAGCCAATGTGTTGCAAAATAACTAACGGGTAATACAAGTTAATCTCACAGCTTATCTTTTGTCTAGTCTGTAAATTAGCCAGTTTTCCTGTTCTGAAAATATTATGTTATAGTGTAAAATGTAAAGACATTGCTACTATAAACAAATTACACACATAGTTTCAAATTAATTAACACCCTTGCATATCTGGGATTTTGCTAATATTTTTCCAGTGTCGGAGCCACCATTTATTTGTAATATAGTTGTTTTTCTAAAATGGCAGACAGTGTTTCCGTTTCATTACACAATTATTTGTGATGACAATTACTAGTCAATCTTACTTTGGTCTATATATTGTTCAACTTTTGTTCAACTGCTGTAAAAAATAAGCTATTTACAGCGTATTTTGGTAATATCTATATGTGTGCGTTATGGGTGAACTTTAGAAAAGTTAATTTTCATCAATTCATTGTTGCATATAACAACTCTTTCAGGATATTGAACAATTTGCCCATGAGATGTAGCGCTAGCCACATGTTTGCTACAGCTAATGTCAGATCGGGTAAATGTGTAATCAGAAAGGCTATTTTTAGCTTAATGAATAGGATTGACATGTCTTTGAATCCCATTATTGATAGCATTAAAACTAGCGACGTGTATTGTACTTCAAAACTGCGGCACCAGTGGGTCCGGGATTTATATAATTTTTAAACATATCGTTCTTATCTATGTATTTTTATATTATTTACATACTTTTATTGATGTATTTGTATATATGGACATCATGATTGTCTGAAATAAATACATTATTATTATTATTATATGTCATCTAAAAACAAATATGATGTAATTTGATCCATCTGTCGTCTAAGGCTCGTTGAGTGTCTCATTAAAGTTATTGTGTTTGTTCTTGACATGTTTAGTTCTAATTTTATACTTTGGTATTTTAGATTGGTGCCTATGACAAACAGTTATGGGAGAAGTCCGTTGAACTGAGAGTACTTGGGGTAAGTACAAGTTGTGTAACTGGAGGCAGAGAAATAACGTAGGATCTATTTCAGGAATTACTTCTAAATTACAATAGAACAACTGGTAAGGCAGAACATACAGCATGTGTTTCACAGAGCATGTGTAACTAGAAAATCGGAACAAATAAAAACATGTTTATAAATGTAAGTACATCACAAAATGAGACAGATACTTGTAAGACAGTGCGTACAGTAATAATACTAAATGCTTGTTTCTTTAATATTGAAGATGATTCTGATATAAGTAGAATCTTAAAGAGTATTAGAAGAGCGATAGGACGTGAAGTAACGTTGGTAAATTAACAGTGAGTAACATTGGTAAATTAACAGTGAGTAACGTTGGTAAATTAACAGTGAGTATCGTTGGTAAATTAACAGTGAGTAACGTTGGTACATTAATAGTGAGTAACCTTGGTAAATTAACAGTGTAAACTCTATGTAAGAAATGATTCATTCTCGTATTAAAGTAAATTATATGCAAATGTGAACATTAAATCACGTGGTCTGTCTACATTGTGGTTTGTCTACACCTGACTCTCGATATTAACCTGCGGGAAAGAGTAAATGCTGTGATTAGACTGACAGAACTAAGCCAATTGGAAGAAATCTGTACTCGGAGTGGGACTGTACTTTTAAAATTGAATCTTAATGTGAGTTTATGGGACATTTTATAAGATTGTGGTCACACCACATTTTATCGCCCAGTATTGACCGGGTTCTACCTGTAATATTGCATAACACAGCCGTGCCACGGCTTTGTTCTTCTGACTGTGAACGCACTGGTCACGCTCAAGCGCCCGTCAGCATGACAACCATTATGACTGACGGCGCTGCCCCTTCGAACAATGCAAGCGATCACACTGCGAACTGCAGATCCCCGGTCAGTGGTCAGTGAGCTGCCGAAGTTCAGACAGATGGCCAAACTCACATCGTATGCAATAGTATACTTTGCTATCTCTTCAACAAGATGGACATCATGGTGCATGACACGCTGGTAAAGTTGTGCGTAGACCACTTCACTTCCAGCGAGATCGAAGCAGCTAAACAGACTTTATACGAATGCGAAGTCGTCAAGAATCTTGCTTTGCGTCAGGGCCGGCGCCGACAAGGGCATCATAAAGAGAAAAACAACATTGAAGATATACTGAGGGCGCTGCACAAGTCGCCTAGGGGACTGCCAGTGTTTGCGGCTACGGATTTGTCCATCCTGCCGCCGCTCGACGTCAACAACATCGACTTCGGTCACATTATTACCGAGTTTCGTGCGATGCGGGCAGAAATGGCGGATCTGCGGCGTGACATGACAGCCATCAAATCGAGGGAACCTGACCCGGTGATATGGCCTCAGCGTAAGCCTGAGCTCACGACAGATGATAGACAGACGCTTCGGGTGAATCTGCCGCCGATCAGCGCAGTCACCACAGCCGAACCGAGCCACACGTCGGCAGAAGTAACCGTGAGTAACATTCGATCTACGTCTACTCGTCAGCGTAGCCCTGCGATGGTTAACATAACACCTCTACCAGCTGCGAACGTTATCGGGAGCCGTGCGCCGGGTGTCGCGAAACAACCAAGGAAGACTATCGTTGATGATGACTTTAAGCTGGTGTCTGGCAAGAAAAGGCGCAGTAACGGTTCGAAGGCGGTGATCGGCACGCGGAAATGCGGTAACCAGCTCAAAGTAAAGGATGGACGATTCCTGACAGCCTTTGTCTCACGACTAGATCCTACGGTCACTGTCGATGACATGTCTTTGTATGTGAAGTCTGTGCATAAGCTCGAGGCCAAATGTGTGAAACTAAAAACTAAGCATGAGAGTTATGCCTCATTCAAGGTTGATGTTATATGCAATGACGCATCTAAGTTTTATGACCCGGACAACTGGCCATCTGGTGTATACTTGAGGAAATTCTTTAACACCAAGAACTAAGTTATGGAAATTAACATCACATCTTTTAATTGTAATGGATTTAAAGGTTTTATGCCCTTCTTAAAGGATGTGTTAATGGAATGTGATATACTGTGCCTACAAGAGCTTATGCTCACTAAACAAGATTGCCATATACTAAACACCTGTCACGAAGGTTATGTGGGTTATGGTGTTTCTCCTGTAGATGCATCTTGTGGTATTTTAACTGGTAGACCGTATGGTGGTGTAGGTTTTTTATGGAAACATTCCCTTGATCAATACATCACCATTCTTGACCAGTGCTATGATTGGCTATGCGGCATAAGAATTTGTTGGGGTAACAAGGAGTATTATCTACTAAACGTATATTTACCTTATGAATGCGAGGAAAACAGGGACAAGTTCAATGATTATATGTCCAAAATTGCTGTATATGTTAATAATATTAATAGCTCGTGCATCACTATTGTTGGTGATTTTAACGCGGATATTTCCAAGAAATCAGTTTTTGGGAATATCTTACTTGATTTCTGCAAAGAATTTACTCTGGCTATATGTGATCAAGATACTCTCCCAATAGACACATATACATACGTTAGTTCTGCCTGGGGAACTACATCATGGCTAGACCATATCATATGTACCGCGGATGCGAAGGATTGCCTATCTAACATGTCCATACTTTATGATGTTATTTATTCTGATCACCACCCGATATCGTTCAGCATAGACAGTGATATTCTACCAGAATGCGTTAGTGGTAGTGGCAATACTAATGAGAGTAAGCAAGGCTTACAGTGGGACAGATTAAACCCACAAGATATTGATGCATATAGAGAATGCACGAACGTTGAATTGAGCAAACTGAATGTTCCACCGGGTGTTAGATGCAATGATCCCAATTGTCATAACTGTAATCATCATGATGATCTCGATGACTTTTACAATTCTATCGTGATTACATTGAAGAGGTGTGGTCACACACTCCGGTCAAATCGCAAAGGTGCTTATAAGTATAATGTTGTACCAGGTTGGAACGAGCGAGTGAAAGAGCTTCATTGTGCAGCCCGTGATGCTTACTGTATATGGAAAGAGACTGGTAAACCTAGACAAGGTGACATTTTTAATGTTATGAAATTATCCAGAATGAAATTCAAACAGGCGATCAGAAAATGTAAAAGGGAGAAAGAAACTATCATTGCTGATAACATTGCAGAACAGTTGTGTCAGAAAGACCACCGCAAATTCTGGAAAGAAATTAAGCACTGTACGAACAGTAAAGTAAAACTTCCGACAAACATTGATAATATACACGGTGACGTAAACATCGGGTCAATGTGGAAGCATCATTATGAACATTTATTTAATGATGTGGAGGATAGTCGATGTGATAAAGTTTGTTATGACTGTTCCACTGACAATACAGGAATGACTGTTGGTGCAGTTGAACTGATGGATATTATTAATGGACTCTCAACAAATAAGTCACCAGGTCTGGACGGTATCAGTGCAGAACATATTAAGTTCGCTGATTATCAACTCGCTGTGCTTTTGTCTATCCTTGTGTCTTCGATTCTGGTGCATGGTTATTTACCAAAAGAAATGTCACAGTCTGTTATTGTACCAATTATTAAAGACAAAAATAGACGAGTAAACGACAAAGGGAATTATAGGCCAATATGTCTATCGAATATATTTTCGAAGATAATAGACACTGTTCTTTTTAACAGAATGAAAATGTACTTGGAAACCACTCCTAATCAATTTGGCTTTAAGCCTAAACATGGAACGGAGTTATGCGTGTTTGCATTTAAGGAATTATTAAGGTTCTACACTGAACATGGTTCAGCTATGCACGTCGCATTTTTAGATGCATCAAAGGCGTTTGATCGTGTCAACCGAAATAAACTTATAACGAAACTAGAACAACGAAATGTACCGAACTATATCTTAAGAATACTCAGCAATGAATTCAATAATCAATGTGTATGCATACGATGGGGAAATACCTACTCGGACTTCTTCTCGGTAGGCAATGGTGTTAAGCAAGGTGGGAAGTTATCCCCTTTGCTTTTTAACATTTATATGGATAATCTGAGTATACAACTGCACAAAAAACAAATCGGTTGTAGTCTTGGTAACATGGTTGTTAATCACCTTATATACGCCGATGATCTACTTCTGTTTGCACCTTCTGCTAAAGGACTACAAACACTACTAGACATGTGTTACTCATATGGATGTGAGCACAATGTGCAATACAATGCGAGTAAATCCCTGGTCATGTACTTTGAATCTAGAAAGTCAAATCTGTCTAAAGAAATGACATTAGGAGGAAAGAAGTTAAACTTTGCCACCTCTTGTAAATATCTTGGACATGTCATTTCTAATAACTTGTCTGATGAGTCTGACATGCAAGCCAAAGTGAGACTTTTGTATGCCAAGAGTAACATGTTACGTCAAAAGTTTCACTTTTGTTCAACTGCTGTAAAAAATAAGCTATTTACAGCGTATTTTGGTAATATCTATATGTGTGCGTTATGGGTGAACTTTAGAAAAGTTAATTTTCATCAATTCATTGTTGCATATAACAACTCTTTCAGGATATTGAACAATTTGCCCATGAGATGTAGCGCTAGCCACATGTTTGCTACAGCTAATGTCAGCTCGGGTAAATGTGTAATCAGAAAGGCTATTTTTAGCTTAATGAATAGGATTGACATGTCTTTGAATCCCATTATTTATAGCATTAAAACTAGCGACGTGTATTGTACTTCGAAACTGCGGCACCAGTGGGTCCGGGATTTATATAATTTTTAAACATATTGTTCTTATCTATGTATTTTTATATTATTTACATACTTTTATTGATGTATTTGTATATATATGGACATCATGATTGTCTGAAATAAATACATTATTATTATTATTATTATTACATTAAAAAACATATTTGACAGATATTTTATTGATGTTGATTATCTATTGTATACTTAATTTTCCCTGTCCACGTACCTTCTGCACCTAGCTTTGTTTCCAATAGCAATATTGTAAAATCATGTTAAATCAATTCATTGCCATATATAGTGTTTAGTCGTTGGTTGGAGTTCGTGTCTGGGATTTAAACTAATTTCTGGTCTATGTTGGAGATGGTATCATGGTACATAGTTTTGTCTTATGCAGGGGTTCCACAACGTACCCAAGAAATCAGGAAGAGTGAAGTCAGAGCTGATTGATGTCGATCTGGTTAGAGGTGGGTTTAAGCTTCTTTTTCTTCCCTTGTGGGGTGGAGGTGAGAATCTTGATTTGTTCTGTTCTCTCGACTGTGCATCTGTGTCCTTTCAAGACATCCGTATTGAATGGAGGTTCCTTTTTCTTACATCAAGTTCAGTTTGTTTGTTACTGTCAGTACAGTAGAAGCCATAACTGTTTTGAATCTTGTAAAAAGAGTACACACGCATACACACACACAAACATACATGCAAACACACAGTAGGCCTTTTGAGCAGCTGTAATTCTTTTTATGTATTCAGCCACGCTGTACACATTGAACACAAGTTTCACTGAAATTGTTCCACAGACTGGAATTCATTTGTATGGCTGAATGAATTGAGGCTGTGAAGGTGAACAAAGCTGTCCATATAGCAATGTCTTTGAGTAAGGCAACTACTGGTATGCTGCCATGTGCCAGGAATAATGAATAACTAATGAGTCTACATATGTTTGAACTATTCTGCATTACAGGATCAACATTCACAAAAGCAAAGCCGATGCATGGCTGGTTTCAAGTGACTATTCGTGGTCTCATCAAAGTCGTATTCCTGCCCCTATACTTACAATGGTTTGTGATGAGTTTATGAATCTTCAGTTTGTTAATAAACTGGATCAGTATTGTTATCTTAACTGGTGATACATTTAACTACATATTTTAGTAAACACATTGAATGACATTTGATTGTTAATTTGTGCGGCATTTACAAAAAAAGTGGAATACCTTTTTACCTGAAGGATTCAGAATTACTGTGTATTAGTTTTTCATCTTCTTCACAGAGGGTTGAAGTTTTAAAAGTATAACAATGTGCATGCGACTAGAAATATGTAATTCCAGTGTATTATTCTTCGTTATAATTATGCCATTCAAATTACAGCATAACAAAAATACAAATCTTATATCCCTTGCCAAATTTTTTTTGAATATCCCTGTGTAACGCCATCTGTTGGATGCATTCTGTACAATGACTTGAAACCTTTGTTCACCAGGTGGAAGCAGCAGACATCAGATCGGATTGGCATGGGCTTGTTGTGTCTCTACGCAATGCAGGTGTTTACACTTGGTGTGTACTACACCAGTGATGCATCATTGGAGGAAGTCGAGGTGAGAATGTGGTGCAGGCTGCACCACAAGTGGTGCCTGTGGTGCTAGTACTTCATTGCGGTGCAGCGATATATGTTGATGCGTATTGCCACTACGAGTTCCGGTTTGATTTTAACAGTATTTTGACCACATTAGATTTGCTGCTACTTATCAGTGCGCAAATCTGTTTGGTTTACCAACATTTTCCTTCAAGATCTCTACAGAACCAATCTCCTTTTAGAGCTTGTAATAGCAGAATCAACATTAAGAAATACTTTGATATGAATAGATGTATGAATACTTTAAACACACTGTAGTTAAGTGATCGAACTTGTGATATATTTTCAGGAGCCGAATCCGTTAGATCTTCATTTAAAAAACACTGTGTATAATGGATCTTTGTCTGTTATATTGATGTTGGTATTGTGTGTGTTATTATATCCTTATTTTTCTTACTGTTTTATTATTTATACGTATTCTTTCTATCATCAGTCTAGTTAATGGATCCTTAGAATTGTTGGAATCTGCATAAATACAATATAGCGTATTTGCTGTCGTTCCATTTTAATGGCAAATTATTCGATCTGGTCATCCACTTTTGGCCTGCTGATTGTGGTGGCTCACTGCCTGGGGAACCTGCCAGCATATAAGTCATGTCTTGGTCGATATGTTGTCTGGGAGATGATTTCTTGATGACTAGACACAACTAGGTTGAGTCGATAGTCAGTGGCGCCATGCAGTGGACAACAGTGGACTGGACAGTTAATCACCATGTGCCGCCACTGTTTTGTGAATTTATTTACAGATTTTTTATAACCAGATTTTTTTATTGGAATCTGCCACTGGGAGTAGTGAAGGTGGTCGTCTGCTGTTTCTGGTGGGTTTTTGGTTCAGGTGCCACTGGTGCTGCTGTTTGTTATGATTTGTAATATTCAAACTAAAATGTTCTACAAAACTGTACCGGGTTAATCCTGTTTTTTGTGTACTCATGTTGAATGATTTAATGTCAGCTGTTGTTTTGCTGCCTTAGGTAAATGTAATCCAGTATACGCATAAGAATGTATACATGCATGTGCTGTGACTTCTTCAGTTTAAAACAATTATTGTTGCAGGTTTTTCGAACAGTCTCTACTGACGGTTTTTTAACTAATAATAACCAATATAAATTCAAGTAAAGATAAGTATGATCGTGCCAAAATGGTGATAATTAATAAAATGCTAATTATATAATGTTTTAAATGCCATGTTTTTTCTCTTCAGGTTTGCTACCCTGAGACAAGCAAACAAGCAGAAAGAAAATGGCTTCAGGTGAGTGGGCCAACACTTTGTTTTAGATTGCATTGTAAAAGTACTGAAGTTAACCAGTCATCTCGTTGCCATTCTAGAATCAACAATTTTGGTTTTAGCCGGTCGTGGCTGATGATAAATGTAACGTTCATGAAGTAGAAGTCATTATTATAAACTGCACTGCCGCTGGCTTGTGATAATGGCCAGACTTGTAATTATTATTAATTCCTGGAGCTGCCCTTTGATATCAGGCATAGGTGTCTGCCGTTTATCACAATTACTGTCTCGACCAGTGGATTCAATAACTGGGACGAAGTTCAGCTGATTCAGCTAACTCCGTACATTTCACAGGATATATTCCAGGGGTAGTATAGTCAGCAACCCCTTTCCAATAACGATGCACAAATCATGACTATACATCAAACATTCCTGGACGAAAAGTAGGGAGGCGGGTGGGTCAAATTAGACAAACGTCTGCCCCTTTATGCTTTCGCAAACGGAGTGCGGGATCAGCTTAGGATTCTCCCGAGGGACGCGCGCCAGTGCGCGCTGATTGGTTGATTTGATTCTCCCCACGGGAGTAATTAACACGTCCTTGCATAAATTAACCTCCTCTAATGGGAGACCTCCGTGTGCTGTTGTCTTGCACAAAGTCCAGTATGCAAATCGGCTGTGCCAGATGTGCACACCATCATATTTGTAATTCGTAATACGTATTGAAATGTATACCTAAGTATCCATGTGTACGTCAATGTGTACACGAGTACATATAATCAGTCCTTGTATTATGTATGCATGTATGTTGATACACTGAGTTATGTATGTAGGTCAATACACGAGTACACATTATATGTAATTGTATATGTGGAAGTATGTTGATACGTTGAGTAATCCTCAACTATCTATTTAAGTCATATTATTTTAATTGTTTCATGTAAATTTTGCTGTTGTTTATATTAATGGGGTGGCTCCTGTGCTAGAGGTATAATATATCTTAATGAGAGTCTCCCGACCTTATGTATTATTTAAGTTATTTGTTGTATATGTACTGTATACATAGGTCAAATGAATTGATTCTGAGTTCTGAAAGGCCGTACTCCATTATCAGAGCATGTGTTTTGGCAGCAACTAATGCAGCACATGCTTGAGTTGTTTTAATGAAGACTGGCTGTGAGTCGACTACAGGATTTTTCTGTATAGGGTTGTTTACTTCACCCTGCCCAAAGGACCAGCAGGTGTTTGTTTCTTCTGAAAGACACAGACAACGTAGGGGTAAACATTTCCAAAATTTTGGTCCCCCCCCCGATTGTCCCCTTGATAGACAATATGATGCTCTAATCAGTGGACCAATGCACCCCGACTAATCTGCTTTATTTGACCCTTGCAGTCACTGTCAATTGCTCACCTGTGTGTACCAATTGGCCTGATGGTTGTCCTTGGAATTGCCCATGCCCACATTGTGTCATCATCGGAGTCGAACAAACAGCGACGTACTGACACCGATCGGACCAGGTAAGAAAGTTGTGTGTTTACTTAGCACTGATACACAGTTAACATTTGAATCATACACCATTGTGGTTGTGGATGGCCTTCAACGTGGAGTTAAACCCATTGGAAACAGTTTCAATTAGAACATGTCACACCTACAGACTACCGTGTCACCATCTAACTGTAGCTGTCGGATGAAGATTGCTGATAGCAATCGAAAACAGATAAACTGACTGTGAAATAAGTAGTAATATCACTCATTTGAATCATCCAGTCTGAATAACCTCTTCACCGACATTTCTCACAATATGATAGGCTATACACTATATTATTAATTGCATTTTTAAATGTATAAACAAATATTAAAAATCATCGCCATCGAGCAGTCTGGTGAGAATTGCTGATAGCAATCAAAACATCACAGAAAACAAGGTAAGCTGACAGGCGTAGTGAAATAAGTAGAAATATTAATCTCGTGAGATGAGTATCATGATATTGCCGCAGCCCTAGTTGTACGTGACCTCTCTATCCAGGTCAAGCAAGTCAAAGAAGTCAACTGGGTCAAGGAATGAATCGTCATACAAATATAATGGCACAGTGTCGCGAGAAAGCGAACAGAATGTTGACAACAAAAGTGATGCAAGTACGTCGCTAACTGGCAGCACGTGCCGACGACGCCATGTTAGCCACAACTCGGCCACAGCGGCGAACACGACTGTCACCAGGGGGCTGTCTCTGCTCAATTCCGCCGAGTGGAGAATAAATGGCAGTGGCCTGCCGTCAGAGCCGGACAAACTGCTGAACAGAGAGGGCAGCACAGGTACTGTCGGAAACACAGAGCTGCCACCTGGTGTCACCCAGGATGAACTAAGAACAAAGAATCTTGTCAGTGCGAAAGGTGTCGGCGATTGTGGTTACAAAGAAAAGCAAGAAAAGCATAACTGTGATCATGTGACTGGCGACGAGATGGGAAGCGAAAACGTGATTCTCATGGGGAATGCCCTGGAAGATGTCAGTATGTTAGATAATCCTGTTACCGAGGTAACGGGCGAAAATCTCTTACCGAACGACACAGGAACACAGCAAACTTGTGAGTCTGGTGACCTTGGAACAGGACGTAATAGCGGCACCACAGTAAATACCGATGACTTGTACGGCACCCCAAATCCTGTCACAAACGTGGACACACCGGAGCATCAGAAAACAGCGGACAACGTTAAATTCTTTGAGGACGGCATCGTGGGCCCGTGTGAGGTTGGAGACACTGACTTACTCATGGGTAGTGAAAGCGAGGGGTTTTCTGTCGGTGCCAGTGGGGAGAAGGAATACCAAACTGAAGTGTGTGGCAACCACATCGAGTCTTGTACGAGGAATGGTCCAACGATATTCGTAAAGCAGCCGAGTGGTGGCTCAGACGATTGTTCCAGAAAATGCTCGGAGGAACGAGAATTGTACGATGCCTCAAAGCAGAATCCGCAGGCCTCTGGCCCGCAGTCACAGCTTGGCAGACGGCGCGTGTGTAAAACCGCGTACCAACGCTCCCAGGAGAATCTTACACAGGGGGTTAGGACCCACCCAAAGCTTGAGGTTAAGTCATTTGGGCCAAAGGACAACCTTGGAGTCAGCTCAGCAGAGTCGGATGGCGAGTTCACCCCTACTTCTCCGGATTCACCCAGGGTAAGGACATCTTCATCTTGGATAGGGTCGGGCACGGATGTTATTATAAAAATGCCATTTTTGACATAATAGAACCTTTTAATTAATGGCTTCAATCTAATAATATTACACATATCCAAGGACACTAACATATGTACTATAAGTCTACAAAATATTAGATGGATGTGAATGATACTTTTTGAGATATATTATTTTGAAAATGAGGAAATATATTGTTTTGGCAGTTTGGCACCTGGCAAGAGACAAGCACAAAATTAAAAAGATAACTTAGGCAAATAAAAATATGAAAAAATGGAAGATAAATTTGATATGTGGACAATAAAACAAGTTTCATTAAGCTATGTCATGTTGTTTGGTTTTTATCTGACTTTTGTGACTTGTTTTTCTTTCCATGATCATCTGGAGTAAGGAAACCATTTCAAAACTAAAACTTCTTGCACTAGAGTGGATCTGACACCAGAACAGCCATTACAACATAATAACGTTGTAATTTCTAATGTACCTTTATTAGAGTTAACTTCTGTAACAAAAATAGCTTACTTCATATAAGTACAATTGTTTTTATTTATAAAATAATATTAAATTGAACTATCTGTAATTGCATATTTAACACAAACACTGTTTCTTTGTAATCTTTGTAAATTTGGATATTCCTTTTGAAATATATTATTGTACATTTCAAAATTATTTATAACAGCAAATGGAACAACCAAAATACATTCTTATCAGAATTAACTGAATAATTTTGTCGACAATCTTGGCCTACGTCGATCTCGTCCCGCCACACATCCCACATACCATCAACAATATTTTATATTATCTCATAACGTATGTGTACACTCAAGTTGAAAGTCAGCTTTTATTGCGATGAGGAGATCCACTTTGAACAATAAACAAATACTAAAATTATTCGCTACAAATTATCAATTACCAAATTATTTGTTGTGTGTAGATCATATTTGTTTGCAATTAGGAACTGCAATATGCAGAAACACTTGCATATGCGTCGAATAAAACATTGGCAACTTAACTGATGGCACGCGTAGCGAGCGTTAGCGAACTACCGAAGCCGCACTAAGCCTCGATACTCGGTGAAAATTTGCAAATCTTTCACCTTTTAAGTGTCGGTGCTGACACAAATTAAACGTAATCTTCACAAAACAACATGTGTTTGACTAAAAATTTAATGCCGAATTGATTGGTGATAAGCACTAGCCGATCTGATATGAAATAGTGAAGTTGTTAGCAAAAAATGACAGCTACTCGTAGGCTAATGTTAAATGCGCAGGTGGCCAGCAAACTTTTCTTCGTTCGGATTAGTGCTTATCACTGATCGTTCGAAGTATTATTCCTCTTCAAAATAAACTTTATTCTGCAGCGTGGCGCACGGTGCCAGCGTAACAACATAGCAACTTAGCACAGGCAGCATGTCGCCACGGCCTGTAGATCGTGGATTCATTTATTGTTTTGGAAGCCTACTGGACTTGTGGTTTTTGAGTTATTACAACAAAATTTCACACATGAACAGACAACATATTGGCGTTTTTATTGGTACAAACTTTATTTAAATACATGTAATAGCAAGGGCTGGAGTACAAATTGAAATATGGTCAATTTCACTTAAAAATGCGTGCCCAAGCCTATCTCGAGGGGCTGCTTTCTGATTTTTATCAAAACGTCAGGGGGAGTAAACAAGAAAACTGATTTCGAGGTTGGGGTAAAATTGGGTAATTTTAAATTAAGTGGAAAGTCAGGAAATTGCCTAATCATTGGGTGAGTTTTAAAATGATTTGTTCAATTTATAATAATAATAAATAAATAAATCACTTCTTATGCGCCAATATCCTCAAACAATCCAAGCTCAGTGGTAATTTGATAGCTTGTAAACGTTTCATAAAATTAAGTTTATGATGACAATTGCTTTCTCAGGTTTTTCTATTTTGGGTTAATTCCTAGCACATGGGCCAAGTGGAACAGTTCGTGTTCATAAAGCTAAAAACTGTTTATTATCATGTATAAAAACAATTACAACATATTCATGGTTCATTACATTACAATGTTACAAGTCTCATTTAGCATAACGCTAATTTTTTATGATCATTAATACTAGCAAAAATAGTAAGTTGTAACTGGACACAGCCTGTGCCATCATTTTGCCTTTTCATTTATGCGAAGCTCCTTTTTTCTGTGAATAATTTTCAGAAAATGTGCACAAAGTCTTGTTCCACTTCCAGCAACTTCCATTCGCTGCATACATGGGTCGGCGTTCATTTAGTTGTCTCCATGGCAACCCTGATACCGCTTCGCCCCTCAATAGTGTCAGCAGTCTCCAGCTCTGAGATAACTTTTCGGGGAAGCCTGAAGTATCAAATTGGCTATTTTTCGATCATATAAAGGCTGTATCTAAGAGAAAAATAAAAATTTGGGGATGTTGAACAAGTTGTGTGATTATTAAAATGTATTTATCAAAGTGTAAATGCGTTAAAGTTAATTCATGACTGTTGTTGGATTTAAAAGGATGTTGGTAAACTTGTTTTGTGATTCTGACAATTTTTTTTCATTTTTAATAAAAATAGCCAATGTGAATATTTCCCGCCGACCCAGTTTTAGTTGTTATCTCAACATAACATGCCTGGTAGCATAGAATTGTCGTTGAAATGTTGTGTTCCATTAGACTAACACATGCTAATTTAGTCCGTGTTACTTCTTTGTTGACTTTATGTTTTGATCTAAAATTTTCTAAAATGACCAAATTCATTTACAGACATTCAGTTTTGTATACTAATCACTAGCCATTTGCTTTGTTATTTTCCTTGGCTCATTTCAAGGCCAGGCCGAAGTCATATATACATTTGATTTGTAATAAATCGTAGTATTTCGAATCAGTGCAAATTTAAATGAATATTTATCCTTGGTCTTACTTTCAAAATGTCTGAATATGATTTACTGGATCTGTGAGTATACCTACAGTCACAAAACATATATTTCGATCAAGTAAAATGCGCAATATTGTGGAACAGAATTTGTTATGTACATATCTAATAAGACTGACATTTATGACAATTTTTAGATAACGGACATATTGCAGAATATGCAATGAAATAACCATACCTTTTTATGCAGAAACATAATCATGATACTTCATGTATGTAACACTGACCCGCAAACTTGGAAAATATGTATTAATACCAGTTTCACTCATTAGATGGTGCCACTGAAACAGGAAACATTACCCAAACCACAGTGACGACCAAACCACCGCCTGCCTATCCGTAACGCTAGATTTTTTTAGTTTGCAACCCACCCGTTATTGCACGCTGGTTAACCTGTAACACCACTGCTGCCCCCTACAGGTAATGAGCTCGGAACTCGACTGGGATGACACGATGCACAGCGAGATGGGGTGCAGTAGTGACACGTCCAGTAATGCAACACCAGAAAGTGACGAGTCGGAGAGGAACTCTGTCATGAACGAGGAGCAAGACCTTGTCAATGTGCAACACGTGAGTTGTGGCTGTCTTCTCTCCCTGTATGTCCAGGGTGAGGATGGCCTCGATACTCGTCCACTTCTGTTTCTTTTTCTTCCTCCGCACTACAGGCCTTAGCCAGAAATATTTGTTGCGAGTCTTGAAGTTATCAAACGTGCTCCTTTTAGTGTGCGAATGGCTTGTGTGGAGGCCGTTCATGTCAATCATATCCATTATTGGCCAGTTTAGTTCTTTTAAGACAAACCAGTCTCATTTGAGCCTTTTGTTTAATTAATACTAATCCATACAATTTGTTTCACTACCAGGTGTGCCAGTGATAGTCATTAAAGTGAGCCCCTAGACTTGGAACTAGTGGCCAGCTGACTCTCTCTAAATTCCACCGGTTTTATCAGTTGCAATTACCTGTCTTGGCCAGTCAACTGCCAGTCTTGAAGACAGGCAGATGGGTCTCTGGCTAATCCCCTGCATCATTATTCTTGCACTGTTCTCTTCACCCACCGGCAACACCCCCTCTTTGTGGCATCTACATTCTCCTCTCCTACCAATCCCTACAAATCTCTCTTTATGCAGTCCTCCCAATGCACTCTAGGTCATCCTCATTTGACCACGCACTTATATTGCTTTTTATTTACTTTAAAAAAAATTACAATTGTATAAATATTGTTTGGAAAAATTATAAACCCTTTGTCTTGTCTCATGAAAGGTGCATAATTTGTATGCACTGTCAGTCTTTTTCCACTTCCTTTTGTATATATGATAATATTTTATGTAGACATTCATGTGGAAATTGCATAGTTAATATTTGTGAAAACTGATATGTAATCATTTGTTTTGTTGTAATAAATGTGGCTTCCGTGTTAACATTCCCTCTGTTCTTCACTAAGGCTTTCAAATGTGCCGCTGAACATGAGAGCCACCCACTAGTAATTTTAACTAAAACATTTCTCCTACTCCCATTGTGATGTACAACCATATATTAAGTTAAAGCTACAAGCTGCTTTAATATAAAAAACAGTATATGTTGTATGTTGGTAGGCTAACAGCATATGTAGCAGTTTTTGTCCGTGCATGTGTCTTTGTAAAATGTCAGTAAGTACTTTCTAGTGTATTTAGAGAAGCTGCAGAAACTATGTGTGTACATTTTGTCTAAAATGCAGGGTGGCATTTTTCTAAGTAAAACTGGTAGGTTGTATCTAATACATTTTCTGGCTCTCAAAGTTCTAAATGTTGCTTTCTCATTACACATTGGACACGCTAATTGTTATTCAATAAACATCGCAAACCTGACACTGATTCTGACAGCTATTTCAGATGTTTAAACTAATAGAAAACAAACCCAATTTTCCCTTTAGCAACTATTTGATGATTTAGAACAGTTGTTTACTATGTAATGTTTCTGCCTGCTGCTTTCTGTTGTTGAACAGTGGCCCTCTGATGTTTCTATTTCAGGCCTCATCTGTAATGAAAAACTTAGCATCAAGCACCGACAAAGGTACAGTCAACTTTCTCCAAGTAATAAGTGCAATGAGTAACCACCAGTAAGACATTAAATTGTTCCTTTATCATGTCCTGTATGCAGCTGTCATGTTCTATTGTATTATTCCAGTTTAACTTTACGATAACACAATTAATGGGATTATTCCTTATTTGATAATATTGAGATGTTTCAGTGGTGTCAGAAGTGGGATTTCAGTCTTTCTCTGATTGGTATCAGAAGTGGGATTTCAATACTTGTCTGTTCGTGTCAGAGGTGGGATTTCAATCCTTGTCTGATTAGTGTAATACATGGGATTTCAATCCTTATTTTTGGGTGTCAGAAGTGGGATTTTAATCCTTTTCTGTTTGCTGTCAGAAATGAGATTCCAGTCCTTGTCTGTTGATGTCAGAAGCGTGATTTTAATCCTTGTCTGATTGGTGTCAGAAGTGGGATTTCAATCCTTGTCTGTTGGTGTCAGAAGTGGGATTTCAATCCTTTGTTGATAACGTTGATACATTTGATGGTATCAAAAGTGGCATTTTGAATACCACCAATCCCAGCATGCACTTCTTCTGACAGTGAGCTGCATGATCTGGGAAGGCGAGGACGTGAAGAAAATTGACCTGACTGTCCTTGAACTTGGCTGGACGATCATCGAACGCGTCAACAAGATCCCCGAAGTGTGCGATTATTTGATGCTCGCCGTCGCCATGGTGATCATGTCGATGACAATGCCTGTGATTTTCCGAATGTATCACACACGGCTGCACCTTGCACAGCTGAATTATTGGAGCCTCCCCGACATACTTCGGGCTGCGGCCATCTTGTTTGGCAGCAATTGGAGGTATGTTGGATGTATTCTGTCTTGTTGATTTGGTGTTATGTACATTATCAGTTTTTATTACGTTGATAACCTAAGTGCTGGATCCAGGGTAGGACGTCACAATCCAAATTATGTTTGTGATCTATATATAACACCATCTTAGTAAACAGGTTTGCATATATACATAAAAGGTGTGTTCAGTGTAAGTGAAAATAAAGTGTTTCCAAAGAAGACGTTTAGATGTGTGTGAGCTAACCTTATTAGGTGAGCTGCTGAAGCATGCTGGGTATTCTTCTGGAAGCAGAATTTTCTTCAGTGACAACTGGAGGTATTCAAAACATGATTGATATGTGTAACTGAGCCAACTGTTGTGTAATGTGCATGCTCTTTAGGGGTTATTAGCCGACAGCCAGTTGTATTGGTTGGCCTATTGACACATTGCAATACAGTTTCTGCCCCATGAATTCTCATTGGCTTATATTGTGTTACAGCATTCCTTAGTGGCTGAAGTGTTCACATGTTATGCAGATCCATTGTTTATGATGACTATCTTTTATTGTTAAAACACATAACAATGTCAAAACTGTATTAGATTACCTGCGTGTAAATGTATTGAGCTACAATAATTTAGAGCCTTTTGTTGACAGGCAGACTGTGATAATAGTGAATGGCATAATACAGAGGATGTGCTTCAGTTTCCTCTTCTACTTTCTCCTCTCTGTCGCAGAGAGAACCTTCAAGCAGGTACGCCTCATAGTTACAGACATTATTCACTGAGACTGCCGTTGTATATCCTCATTGCATTTGTCTTTGTCTGTCCTCTGTGTCTGTCTTAGTTTGTTTTCATTGTGTTTGTTATTTGGTTTGTGATTGTGTCCTAATCATCATTGTGTTTGTTATTGTGTGCCATCCTTGTCACTATGTTTGTCATTGTGTGTCATCCTTGTCATTGCGTTTGTCATTGTGTGTCATACTTGTCATTATGTTTGTTATTGTGTGCCATCCTTGTCACTATGTTTGTCATTGTGTGTCATCCTTGTCATTGCGTTTGTCATTGTGTGTCATACTTGTCATTATGTTTGTCATTGTGTGTCATCTTTGTAAGTGTGTTTGTCATTGTGTGTCATACTTGTCATTGTGTTTGTTATTGTGTGTCATCATCATGTGTCATCTTTGTCATTGTGTTTGTTATTGTGTGCCATCCTTGTCATTGTGTTTGTCATTGTGTGTCATCTTTGTAAGTGTGTTTGTCATTGTGTGTCATACTTGTCATTGTGTTTGTTATTGTGTGTCATCCTTGTCATTGTGTTTGTCATTGTGTGTCATCTTTGTAAGTGTGTTTGTCATTGTGTGTCATACTTGTCATTGTGTTTGTTATTGTGTGTCATCCTTGTCATTGTGTTTGTCATTGTGTGTCATCTTTGTAAGTGTGTTTGTCATTGTGTGTCGTACTTGTCATTGTGTTTGTTATTGTGTGTCATCATCATGTGTCATCTTTGTCATTGTGTTTGTTATTGTGTGCCATCCTTGTCATTGTGTTTGTCATTGTGTGTCATCTTTGTAAGTGTGTTTGTCATTGTGTGTCATACTTGTCATTGTGTTTGTTATTGTGTGTCATCCTTGTCATTGTGTTTGTCATTGTGTGTCATCCTTGTCATTGTGTTTGTCATTGTGTGTCATCCTTATCATTGCGTTTGTCATTGTGTGTCATACTTGTCATTATGTTTGTCATTGTGTGTCATCTTTGTAAGTGTGTTTGTCATTGTGTGTCATACTTGTCATTGTGTTTGTTATTGTGTGTCATCATCCTCGTTGTGTTCGTCATTGTGTTCATCATCATGTGTCATCTTTGTCATTGTGTTTGTTATTGTGTGCCATCCTTGTCAGGGTGTTTGTCATTGTGTGTCATACTTGTCATTGTGTTTGTTATTGTGTGTCATCATCCTCATTGTGTTCATCATTGTGTTCGTAATTGTGTGTCATATTTGTCATTGTGTTTGGCATTGTGTGTCATCCTTGTCATTGTGTTTGTCAGTTTGTCATTGTGTGTCATCCTTGACATTGTGTTTGTCATTGTGTGTCATCCTTGTTATTGTGTTTGGATTGTGTGTCATCATCCTCATTGTGTTTGTCGTTGTGTGTCATCCTAATTGTTTTTGTCATTGTGTGTCATCATCCTTACTGTGTTTGTCATCGTTTGTTGTCATCCTCATAACACTGGTCTCCTTCAATAACATTATGAAAATTAATTATTGCGTCACATCTGGCTTTCTTTTGATATATTATACTGAAAATTAGATCAGCGTAGGATGAGTGGATGATGTTAATACATAACATGACATTTCACAAGGAGTGTGACTCTTGATATTCTCCCGGTTTCTGTACCCTTAAAACTGAATGTCTACCTGTTGTTTATTGGTTCCAGAGGTTCCTTTACGCCAAGTACTTTGCCTACCTGACATTGTATATGTTGTTTGTTGGTTCTAGAAGTTCCTCTATGCCAAATACCTAGCCTACCTGACATTGTGTGTGATGTTCTTGGTTCCAGAGGTTCCTCTACGCCAAATACTTTGCCTACCTGACAATGTGTATGTTGTTTGTTGGTTCAAGAAGTTCCTCTATGCCAAGTACCTAGCCTACCTGACATTGTGTATGTTGTTTGTTGGTTCCAGAGGTTCCTCTATGCTAAATACTTTGCCTACCTGACATTGTGTATGTTGTTTGTTGGTTCTAGAAGTTCCTCTATGCCAAGTACCTAGCCTACCTGACATTGTGTATGTTGTTTGTTGGTTCTAGAGGTTCCTCTACTCCAAGTACTTTGCCTACCTGACATTGTGTATGTTGTTTGTTGGTTCCAGAGGTTCCTCTACGCCAAATACTTTGCCTACCTGACATTGTGTATGTTGTTTGTTGGTTCCAGAGGTTCCTCTACTCCAAATACTTTGCCTACCTGACATTGTGTATGTTGTTTGTTGGTTCTAGAAGTTCCTCTATGCCAAGTACCTTGCC
>CM034533.1:54493562-54524682 GCA_020002185.1 Paraescarpia echinospica | reverse complement strand
AGCACACGCCTCTTTCATCCTCAATCGCACCCCTCTTTCATCCCACAAGCACTCCCCTCTTTCATCCCACAAGCACACGCCTCTTTCATCCACAAGCGCACCCCTCCTCCCACAAGCATGCCTCTCTTTCTCCCACAAGCACTCCCCTCTTTCTCCCTCAAGCCCTCCCCTCTTTCATCCCACAAGCACTCCCTCTTTCTCCCACAAGCACACCCCTCTTTCATCCACAAGCCCTCCCCTCTTTCATCCCACAAGTGCATCCCTCTTTCTGCCACAAGCACACCCCTCTTTCTGCTACAAGCCCTCTCCTCTTTCAACCACAAGCGCACCCCTCTTTCTCCCACAGATGCTCCCCTCTTTCTCCCACAAGCACTTGCCTCTTTCCCCACAAGTCCTCCCCTCTTTTTCCCACAAGTGCTCCCCTCTTTCTCCTACAAACACTCCCCTCTTTCTCCCACAAGCACTCCCTCTTTCTCCCACAAGCACACCCCTCTTTCATTCACAAGCCCTCCCCTCTTTCTCCCACAAGTGCTCCCCTCTTTCTACCACAAACACTCCCCTCTTTCTCCCACAAGCACTCCCTCTTTCTCCCACAAGCACACCCCTCTTTCATTCACAAGCACACCCCTCTTTCTCCCACAAGCCCTTGCCTCTTTTTCCCACATGTCCTCCCCTCTTTCTCCCACAAACACTCCCCTCTTTCTCCCACAAGCACTCCCTGTTTCTCCCACAAGCACACCCCTCTTTCTCCCACAAGCCCTTGTCTCTTTCTCCCACGTGTCCTCCCTTCTTTCTCCCACATGTCCTCCTCTCTTTCTCCCACAGGTGCTCCACTCTTTCTACCACAAACATTCCCTTCTTTCCCCTCAAGCCCTCCCCTCCTTCTCACACAAGTCTAGGTAGCTGCGGCAAAGAACTTTCTTAAAGCTAAGATGATTGTCTTACTAAGTTAGTAAATGACACAATGTTGTATGTTGACAAACAGGAATTTACATAAACACGTAATTGCGTCATTTTGAGTATACTATATGAAACCGGCTCCAGTGCATTTATTTATGTAAAAGGACTAATGTGTTTGACCCTATGGACTGGAGGAACCATTCCCCAACATAAAATATTAGTTGCTGCCAGATTTGGGGTGGGAGATTGCATTCAAAATCACCCCTTAAAGTGGGCAAAAGTACATCTATTTGATGAATGTCCTCTTGCTTCCAGCTTCTGCTGCAGGAATTGTTCAAATCTGTTTTATTTTTCAGAAACGAGGCCCGCAGCGTTCGGTGGACTCGATCGTCTCATTTGCATTTCTGATCAGCGTCATGCTGGTGTCTTACATGTGTGTCGAGGTATGCTACAATCTTTTAACGTCTGAAAACAAAAGTCACATCTTGAAATGTTATTTCATGTCACTGAAGGTTTGTTTGAATAGTTAACTTTTATTGAAAATAGCAGTCCCTGCTTTCAACGAACACATCTGTATCCAGGTAAAAGTGTCCCGACATTGCAGGTGTCTGCTTATTGGAGGGACAGGCATTTTGGTGCGGGAGTTTAGACTTCAGTACAACTGGTTCGTGGACATGGTAGAAATACATCCGTGATGTACTAAAATAAACACTTGGTCTTGCAGTCATATCGTCAGCCCGGCACCGTCTGCCTGACTCCCTCATGCAATCTATGAACTGTGCACTACCACGGCGGACCAAAGACAACTCTATTACAACATTGTGGAAATTGGCGTTCTCAAACAATTTAGATTTTCCTTCACTAAAATGCTTTGTACCTAATTCAGAAGTTAACAAGTTTGGCTGCCGCCTATGAGATGAAAAATGATATCCTGGGGATGAAGAACCGAACATTTAAATCGGTTGATACACTCAGCACAGACATTTATTAAATATTAAAACCTAGAACAAGTACAATCGATAATTATATCATTTCATCTTTCATCCAAACTTGAAAGATTTATGAATGCACGTGTTGTGTGTCACTTGATAATGCGATCCACTGTTTCATACGCTAGCAACAGGTTCATCTTTTCCATGCACTAGTAACCTGCTTATCAAATGTCATGCCCCCCTTGTAGGGATAATGCACGTATGTAAACACTTTTTGTAGGCAAATGTGTAGTTTAATTTTGATTGTGATGTAGGTAAACAGTGATCTACTGTATTCATCAGTTATGATCAGAAAATAAATAATGTTTTTAGTCCTTTGGCCGAAGGTCCAAGGGATTATTGCCATCATTCTGCGTCCGCTGTCCGCCGTTAGCTGCCGTATCTCGGAAACCGTTCAGCTTTTTCTCTAATTTTGCATAGACATATCTTGGGGCACTGCCACTATGCACAAGAAATCTGTATTTGATTGAATCATTTTAAGGGCTCCCTAGGGCCTCCAAGGACCCCAAAACTGATAAAAAATGTAACATTTGGCCTATTTTTTCAAAAACTGTTCAGCAACTTTTTTTCTTATTTTGCATAGATGTATCTTAGGGTGCTGCCACTATTTACAAGAAATCTGTATTTGATTGAATCATTCTAAGGGCACCTAAGGGGCCCCCAAAGTGCAAAAGGTTTACATTATCTAGTGATGTGGTTTTGAGAAGGGCCCTTGAGACCACCCCCAACAGTAGATGTTGTGTAATGTGCCACAAAGTCAAAAGCTGTGACTAATCTCTACAGCCTAGGCCATTGAGACCTTGACTAATCTTTAATTGGTCACAGCACCCAGGCAGAGTAGACACACTTGACCCCTGTTAGACTGAACAGTTGCCTAACACTTTTAAACTGTATCTTCAAAACTATTGATTTTCTATAATTGCAAGTTGTGTTTATTTTGATATTCATTTAATTATTATAAAATGGTGTGACTGTGGTGTCTATTGGTTAAAGATGTATTGTCTGTAGAAACCTGTAGGTGACAAACATAGAAAATTAATATTCTGTCACCTGTAGGTGACAAACATAGAAAATTAATATTCTGGACAACTATAGAGTGAAATATCCTACACTTTATTTATATCAAATGCATTCTACTATTCTGTTTACGCTTGCCATGCCTTGTGTAGACATGGTACTATGTAAATCAATTGTATCAATATAGACTAATAATTACAGATTCACAATATAGTTGACACCTGAAACAACCAAATGTCAACCATTAGAAGAGTTGACATAGTTCTGCTATACACTATATATGTAAATTTAACCAGCTGCCATGTCAAGTCCATTATAATTGTGACTAACAGTGTTCAAAATTATTCAGGTAAATAACAAATAACAAAGGACACAAGTTTTCTCCTTGCCATACCTCTACACATGACAAGAAGGCTGACACAGCCTGTCCCTCATTTATACATGATTTAGCATTTTTGTACATGTTGTATACAACTTTCAACACAATACCATTAATACTGCATGAAATTATCTTAGACCGCAGGGAGGACCGGTCTACTAAATCAAATGCTTTCTTATAATCGATGAAGACACAACAAAGCCTTTTGAGTCGAGACAAATACAATTCAACCAATACTCCTATGTGAACACTGCCTGTTCTTCACCTATTACATTCGCTTTGTTTAGGTATGTGGTCAGTCTGCATTGATGAACACTTGTGCAGAATGTCACCCACTTGGCAGGTTTAATTGATCTATTCAGCAATGAGGACACTGCTTAGGCCTCACTCTGGACACTGTCACTCACAGTGTTGTGTATTGTCTTAGTTGGTGCATTGAGCTAATCTGCTTGACCATGAATCAGTGATGACTCTGGTTGTGTATTACACCCAGCTGTGGAGCTAAGATTCTCTGCCTGCTATTGTTTGATGGAAGCTGTGACTAATCTGTAATTGGTCACTGGCAGTAGCTTGTGTCAACAGACAGCATTAAGCCACTAGACCCCTGTTAAACTGGACAGTTGCCTGTAGGTTTTAAACTGTGTCAAACAGTGAGTCTACCTTTTGCTCTCAGATAATCTGTCCTCTTAGTTTTACACATGAAGGCATAATCTGGCATAACTTGATAAGTCTTTGTAGCAGCACATTTGTACTTCCAGTGTATCATTGCAACATAACATACATATTACATACTGTGTGCCACATTTGAATGTTGTGCATGTAATATTTCCATGCAATCCATTTGCATATATAATGTAAAACTTCAACAGCCATTTTCTTCATTTTCACTTTTTGATCCCTACCATGTTCAATGCTCCATAACTTTGCCAATTTTTGTAGCAGTCATATTTTTTGAAACCGTATATAGCACCCTACCAAACCTTTACAAGGATGTAAGAAAACAATGTTACAATTTTTCCGACTTATCACTCATTTGGTCAGCCGGGGTCACATATAGACGTATTAGTCCAAAGGACTTCAGGGCCACTTGGCCCATTTTTTTAAAGTAAACGTTGATGTATGATGCTATTAAAGCAAAACCCCTACACAATGTGAATCCCATTTCCTGTAATATACATTAACTACGAGCTACTGTTTTAGTATTATAATTTTAATACCTATTCTGCGTTCTGTGTACATTTATAAACTTCTTTAATTTCGAAAATAATTGTTGTGCCCTAATCACTGGTCCCTGCAGTTTCGACATGATTATCTTTGATAGATATCTTATTTATTTATTTATCTTTGAGATATTAATTTTAACCAGTCATCTGTAATTATTACAGTTGCTGCAGGACAGTGGCACGTTCCTGGAGCACTTGAGTAACTGGGAGGTGATGCTGTGGTGCATGGCACTGGGCCTCTACATTCTTCGTTTCATGACCCTTGGAACAAAGATCAACAAGAAATATCGCAACTTCTCTGTACTTATCACTGAGCAGGTGGGTAGTCGGGAATGTGGGTGCAATAATATCTGTTTGTGTTTTAAAATGCAGTGTGTCTAATGTGTGCATCTCATTTACTAATTGAGTTAATTATGCGATGTGATTGTATGTCTCCATGCTTGTTGTGTTTGTCTGTGTGTGTCCTAGTTTTGTTTGTTATTGTGTACACTCATCCTCACAGTGTTTGTCTTTGAGTATCCTCATTGTGTTTGTCTTTGTGTGTCATCATTGTGTTTGTCTTTGTGTGTCATCATTGTGTTTGTCTTTGTGTGTCATCATTGTGTTTGTCTTTGTGTATCATCATTGTGTTTGTCTTTGTGTATCCTCAGTGTGTTTGTCTTTGTGTGCCATCATTGTGTTTGTCTTTATGTATCCTCATTGTGTTTGTCTTTGTGTATCATCAGTGTATCATCATTGTGTTTGTCTTTGTGTATCATCATTGTGTTTGTCTTTGTGTATCATCATTGTGTTTGTCTTTGCGTGTCATCATTATGTTTGTCTTTGTGTGTCATCATTGTGTGTCATTATTGTGTTTGTCTTTGTGTATCCTCATTGTGTTTGTCTTTGTGTATCATAATTGTGTTTGTCTTTGTGTATCATCATTGTGTTTGTCTTTGTGTATCATCATTGTGTTTGTTTTTGTTTGTCATCATTGTGTTTGTTTTTGTGTACCCTCATTGTGTTTGTCTTTGTGTATCGTCATTGTGTTTGTCTTTGTGTATCATCATTGTGTTTGTCTTTGTGTATCCTCATCGTGTTTGTCTTTGTGTATCATCATTGTGTTTGTCTTTGTGTGTCATCATTGTGTTTGTCTTTGTGTATCATCACTGTGTTTGTCTTTGTGTATCCTCATTGTGTTTGTCTTTGTGTGTGTCATCATTGTGTTTGTCTTTCTCTTTGTGTATCCTCATTGTGTTTGTCTTTGTGTCATCATTGTGTTTCTCTTTGTGTATCCTCACTGTGTTTGTCTTTGTGTATCCTCATCGTGTTTGTCTTTGTGTGTGTCATCATTGTGTTTGTCTTTGTGTATCCCCATTGTGTTTCTCTTTGTGTTTGTCTTTGTGTGCCCTTATTGAGTATCCTCATTATTTTGTGTCTTCGTTGCCTTTGACTCTGTGTTTCTCTAACCTCATGTTTGTCTGTACTAGTGTGTAATTATTATAGTAATGTGTATTTATGTTCCTTATGAGCCAATTATAGAAAAGTCGCTGTGCAACATTTTGTTATATCCATTAATAATGCATTTAGCATTATGAACAGCCCATCTATGAGATGTAGTGCTAGCCTAATGTTTGTTAGTTTTAGCATGAACTGTTGTAATACTAAAGTTAGAAAATGTATGTACAGTCTAATGTGCAGTGTATCTGTATCTACAAAAACCTTATTCAGAGTATTAAATACAGTACTTGATGTTTATGACATCTCTGTGTTACACAGGAAGTGAATAAGTGCAATATATAAACTGTAAAAAATTAACTTTTAAAGTTTTTGTTTTGTTTTTTACTATGGTCATAATGCATTTTGCATGTACGCTTTTTTGTCTGAAATAGTGATTAATTGATTGTCTGCATCTTCATTGTGTTTGTCTTTCTGTTTCTGCATCCTCATTGTGTTTGGCATCATGTATCTACATTGATTGCTGCAGGTATCCTGTGTTAATAATGATAGAGTGCTTTGTTTGTCCAAGGTTGTGTTGTAATTGTTGCTGTCTGTGTTTGGTGCAGATCAACCTGTATCTACACATGGAGCAGAAGCCTCACAAGAAGGAGGAGTTGATGTTGGCCAACAACGTTCTCAAACTGGCCGAGGCTCTGCTCAAAGTACGTCGTCTCTCTCATCCAGTCTTCCTGTCATCCACTCTTTGTCTGCAAAATCACACCATGGCCCTGTTATCCAGTCTGTCTGTCTGCTAAATCACACCACCTCTGTTATTCAGTTTCTCTGTCTGCTAAATCACACCATATCTCTGTTAGTCAGTCTGTCTGTCTGCTAAATCACACCACCTCTCTGTTATTCAGTCTCTCTGTCTGCTAAATCACACCATATCTCTGTTAGTCAGTCTGTCTGTCTGTCTGCTAAATCACACAATCTCTCTGTTATTCAGTCCCTCTGTCTGCTAAATCACACAATCTCTCTGTTATTCAGTCCCTCTGTCTGCTAAATCACACCATCTCTCTGTTATTCAGTCTCTCTGTCTGCCAAATCACACCATCTCTCTGTTATTCAGTCTGTCTCTGCTAAATCACATAATCTCTCTGTTATTCAGTCTCTCTGTCTGCTAAATCACACCATCTCTCTGTTATTCAGTCTCTCTGTCTGCTAAATCACATAATCTCTGTTATTCAGTCTGTCTCTCTGCTAAATCACACCACCTCTCTGTTATTCAGTATCTCTGTCTGCGAAATCAATCCATATCTCTGTTATTCAGTCTCTCTGTTTGCTAAATCAAACCATCTCTCTGTTATTCAGAATCTCTGTCTGCTAAATCACACTATCTCTCTGTTATTCAGTCTCTCTGTCTGCTAAATCACACCATCTCTCTGTTATTCAGTCTGTCTGTCTGCTAAATCACACCATCTCTCTGTTATTCAGTCTGTCTGCTAAATCACACCATCTCTCTGTTATTCAGTCTGTCTGTCTGCTAAATCACACCATCTCTCTGTTATTCAGTCTCTCTGTCTGCTAAATCACACCATCTCTCTGTTATTCAGTTTCTCTGTCTGCTAAATCACACCAACTCTTTAGGACTTTACGCAAACATATAAAGCTAAGTAATTGCGTAACTTTAAGAATGCGTTGTGAAACGGTGTTCTATGAAACTGGCCCCTGATGCATGTAATGCATCCTTGACTGTGGCATTACATGTTCTCTACAGGAACTGGAGAGTCCATTCAAGATCTCTGGCCTGTCTGCCAACCCCTACCTCTACAACATCACCAAGGTTGTCATCCTGTCAGCATTCTCTGCTGTTCTCACGGAGCTGCTTGGCTTCAAGCTGAAGCTCTACAAGATCAAGATGCGGGGATGAGAGCAGGGTCAGCAGAGACATGTTCTGGTTGATTCTGGCGGCTGGTTGCTTGACGCAGTGGCGGTTCGGTAGTGGTTGACCCATTGAGAGGAGAACTCATGTGTGGGTTTGTGTGGTGACAGACGCTACAGCAGACACCACGTGGAGATTTGTCCAGCCTTGTGGTGGTCAGGAAGTGTGGAGTCTGTACACTGGTACAGTGGACATCGTTACAGTCTACGAAATGGTTGTCGTAATACGTATTGTTGAGATACACCAAGCCGTGATACTGTATCGGGGATGAAGTAATTGTGTCATACACATCATGATCGATGTTACAATGTTTGTGTCACAACGCATATCATGATACATAACGATACATGATCATAGAGAGATGTTCAGTTAAGTGCATAACAGTGGGCCCTCACTATTAAGGTCACCCTCGAGACTGGACGAAAGTGACCATATTAGCGGGACTAATTTCCAATACTTGACTGTTATGGAAATGATTTTGGACTGTCCTATGGTGACCTTAATTGCGAGGTGGCTGTAGTACCGAGGCAGCCGTAAAGTGAGGTTCAACTTAATATAGAGTTCTATAAAGTAGTGTATTTTGAGAACAATGTTTGTAATAACTAACATTAAAAACCTTAGGTAATTATCCCTTGAATTGCTGACCGGAAATATTAATTAAAAAATGTAATCAGCTTAAATAAAAAAATGTCATGCTTTTGTAAGTTTTGACAACTTTCAACATGGTAACACTTCGTAAATTACTGGGTATGTTTGTTTGTATCGTGTGTATCACGATATGTGAAAAGTGTCTCATAAGAGGTGTATAGTGATACATCTATAAAACATTACAGTGGGTACACGAGCAATCTTGGTACTGATCCAAAATACGTGATTTAAGTGTTGTGCATCTTGGTGATTGTTACCTCGCTGTATACATATCTGCTGAGCAGTTGTTTGTAATCTGCTGAAGAACGTTTCGAGCATTTACGTGTGTTTCGCCAAAAAGACTGCCGGTTTTTCATGCATTTTCACTGATTTTGTGTTGTTTGTTCGTAATGAAACGTACAGTTTTGCTGTTGTTGTTGCTGCTGAAAAGCATCGGGTAAATTTGTGCATTTACTGCATTCGCAGGTGATGGTTTGGTTGCTTTGAAACCAAGTGCATTCGTCTACATGCACATGGTTGTCAGTTGGGTACAGCCCAGCATTCACGTTACGACCCGACGCAACCCGACTCATTACAACAATATGAATTAAACAAAATACCTTCTGCGTTGCATCGCATAGTAACTTAATGATGCCACACAGCTAGTTTTAGAATTGTCGCCACATGGATTAGGTCAGGTTACAAAGGTTGTATGCCAGACTTGAGTATCAGTGTTAAATTTGTACATTGGTCACAATCAAACGTCTGGGTTTGGTTCCAGCCCGGGTTATGTGACTGATGTTAAGTGGTGGTTCTAACAGGTTAAGTACGTTGCGGTTATTAACATGTTAATACAGCCGAGTGTCTTCTTATCTTGAACATTGAAGGGCGGTTCCTGACATATTTGTGCCGAACATTTGTCAAAGAGTATGCCATTTGAAGATTTTCGTAACACTGCATGTGTTTTCTCAAATGTTCCAGCTTATGTCAGACATCCTCGTTTGATCAGTGGCCAGTTTACGTAGCTTTAAAGAATCGCAGAAAATGTCCGTTAACGTTGCGAATGATTATTTAATGTCTGGTACGAATCCTTAACTAATAAGAACGCCTAACCCTAAATAATTACGTTTTTGCAAGGGGTCATATATGAACCACTGAAAGTTTGGTACCCGAGATGGAAAGCATTTAGTAGGAAAAGCTTAACTTACATACATATATGCTAACTCGATTATTGTTAGATAAACATTGAAAGAACAACATTTATTGCACGATTGTCTGCACTCAACAGTTACCGAGTCGTGTTAAAACTGCAGTGCATTTGTCTACACTTGTGGTACACAGTAAATTAATTTAAACCTGCTCCATATTTAAGCTTGATATGAAGTGATGATAATGTGACAAATGGGGTGTTAGTGAACGTCATGACTGCGAATCGTATGACAACCAGGACATATAGCTTACTGCCTTTCAGGTTGTGAATAAAATACTAGTCACTTTAGAGGTAGCAGCAGCCATCTTTGATGGTGCTGCCACCTATCGTAGCATCACCATCTATTGGCGTGATATGGAACTTCTGGTATGTCGCCATCTTGTGTGTTGGCTAGGAACTGCAGCAAAATAGTATTATATCTCCTGGTAACTTGAATCTCAACTTTGCAAGTTACCTAGTCCAACTGGCTTTGTCAAGCGACTTGTCAGGAACCTATTTATATAAGACTGTTTATGACACGATGAGTGTATAAAGGGTAAATTTGTCTTAAGTTCATGTATACAACCTTAGTTCCACATGCCATTTTGTTGAGTTATTAGAACCGGTGTCATTTGTGGGACATATCTGTGTGACATATTGCCTACTGTATCAAGTTGGCACTACAAAAATGTGCAATACTTTAATGGAGTGTGAAATTTCATTTGAAACACCAGCGTGTTTCGCATTTGGAGAGTTGATGTTTCGGCTAGTTAGTCTACAGTAAAGTGTCGCATTTGGAGAGTTGATGTTTCGGCTAGTTAGTCTACAGTAAAGTGTCGCATTTGGAGAGTTGATGTTTCGGCTAGTTAGTCTACAGTAAAGTGTCGACTGACAGTTCTATTTTTATCAGATTGTTTCGTTGCTGTTGTTGTGTATTTGGTGTCAGACGTAGTTTCTTGTTTCTACATTTAATGTACACTTGCTTGTGGAGTGTTAAAGCTAATTATAGCTGGTTGTAACCGCTGAAAGTATTAACTCTAAGTTAACTAACACTGGCAATTTTTATCTGAATTGTAGAAACATTTAGAGGCTAGATGTAAACTATTTCAACCTGGACAACAGTGGTAAACAAGATCATTATTCTAGCAATGAGACTATTCTACTTGGTGATCTAAGTGCCCAAAATGTTCAGTGACATGTTTTGCGTGAGAGTTTATCCACTAAAGATGTAGACTTTGCTGTTAATTTATTCTTAGCTAGGAAATCGTACATATCATATGATCCCATCAAAAAGAGATGTGATTAAAGTGATGTGGTCTGTTCCATTACCCAGAATGCCGGTGGTAACTATTAACAGACAGTTTGCAGAATTCATTGTCTTGAATGTGGCAACATCGCAACCATGCTGAACTCCAAAGAGCTTTTTGCACACCGGCGACCATTATATTGCCAATAGTGTTGTTTGTTTTGTTGACATGTCACAGAAGAAACATTCAAATTGTGAATCCTATTTTAGCCTTATTAAAAACAGTTCTTGAGAATATTATATTGATTAATTAATTATAAAAATTAGCAACATACAACCGTCATCTAATGAATGAAACACTTGCATTTTACATTGTATGACCTTGATCTTCAGAATACGTGATCAAATGTGTGAACATCAGTTATATTATGATATGGATGTGTATTCTGTAAGTATATTTCACAACTGTCTTACTTATTATTGCAGCTGTATCAAAGTATCTAGTCAGATTATATAACACATTGATTTATGATGGCGTTTGTGTTGTGATATATTCTCTGTTATTACAAATGGTAAACTTAATGAGGTTATTCTGATGTTGTGATTTGTGTTGTGGCAAATAACCAGATGTGGGGTAAAAGACGTGTTTGTATTTAAATACGCTGATTTTGTGTACAACAGAGTTTGTATTTGATTTGTGTTTCTTGTTCGTAGTTGAACGACTTCTGTTAGACCTGCTGTAACATGCACCGTTTTGGAACGTAGATGTCAGTAATTGCGAAATACTCGACAAACAAATGGATTATTTTTGAATGGATCCAGTCAGAATCAACAGTCAAAAAGTAGCATTGTATGACACCAGGCACAATGTATGACACAAGGCACATTGTATGACACAAGGCACAATGTATGACACAAGGCACATTGTATGCAATTGCCACAATCTAAGTAAGTAGATGACTTTTAAAGCCACTAATGGAAACTATATGTTATTATCAGCAAGCCAGTTGGTTGTACTTGTTTAAGTCATCGTCTTTCACAAGTGGATTGTCCGACTACTCGTTAGACCTTTCCTGGGAGCTGATACATTTTCAAATGTAGATGCTGCTTGGAAAGGCCAAGGTTTCTAAAGTCAATGTCTAATATGACGTAATCAATTTATATATACCACAAAGCAGAATATTTAAGTTGAGCATTTTATCCACACAAGTAGTGACAATGTAAAACATTAAACATATCTCCACCGATTGTTGTACATTTAAATTAACTGGGGTTATGTGTATTAAATTACTCCGAACTGTGATAAAGAGTGAAGCACATTAGCGTGAGCTAGTCTAAGAAACATCGGTGCTGTATGTGCGTCTGTTTTCAACATTTTGTATGATTATTGTCGCGCTTTACTTTTTCGTGTTCTCTCTGCTGCTATGTGTAAACTTGTTTTGTTGATGTGAGAGTGACCAATAAATCGACTGCATGTATTCGTCTACTGCGATGCCTGCTAGTTCACCGTCTCTCGGGTTCTTTTTCCACTCTCATGGCCGTAACCGGGGTTGTCGTTGGAGTCCACCTTTGCTTTTTCGTGGACATCGATACCTGTCCATTGTTTGATGTTATAACAATAAAAATAGTACTGGACGTCTGTCGCATAGGCCTTCTGTCCCCGTGAACCTGAGCTCAGAGACGCAAGATACGTTAGGCAAAAGTCATAAACAGGAACGAGCAAGAGTTATTATGCTTCATCTACATTCACCGCTAACTTATCATTTCCATGATAGCATTTTGTATATCGAACAGGATGGGAGGGCAGTTAAATCAGGACTGCGAGTGGTTAATGAAATGTTTGCAGGTTCGATGGTTTTAACAGGTAATGTCAACTCCCAGTGCCACGATCAGTTTGTATTCTCGTGAATGCCCTGACCACCTATATTCGGCAACATTCTTCTTCTCTATATATCTGGTTCACCACGTCACTTCCCAAATCTCTGCGGGTCCGATGTTTTCTTCGGCTGTTCAACCAGCCGATATCAACGTCCAGAAGACACATGTCTCTCCCCCGTCTTTGTCGTCGCTTGCGTCTGCATCTTTTCCCTGTCACGATTCTGTAAAGTATTGTAACTCCCAATCCGGTGTGCCTCTTCGTGTGACCAAACTCTTAAAGTCCCATTATGAGTTAAACTACCACATTTATCTGTTTTAAGAAAATTTATGTACAATATGAATAATAATGTTATTTACTTATTTGATCATACTTTCTGTGTCACTTTGGCATTTCATATGTTATTCAGTAAATTGTGCTTTTACAAAATTACCGGTCGCCAGGCTCCAGCTGATATAATTTTTAGTATTGCGCCGTTTTATCTTAAAATTCCATGTTATGTTAAAACATTTATATGGAATTGAGGAATGTGGTACGTAGTGTATGGGGTATGTTGATTCACAGGACATTTGTGTTTAAAAAAGATGGACCTTCTCAGAACGCAAAACTACAAATCTAGTCTGTTTTGCGGTGCATGAAATCCGCTCAATACTGATATGTTGGTACGGTGCGCAAATCTTTGAACATACACACACACACGCGTGCATGCACGCTCACGCGCACACACACACACACATGCCTAATTATATACATATCCAGTACGTCACGGTTTGCCTACGTCACAATCAAAATTGTGGCCGTGAGCTCCATCATGTTTTACCTTTGCCACCAATGTTGATAACGATTAATAACGTTGTCGCGCTTTTAATTATCCGGGCGTTAAATAATATCCGGGCGATGTTTATACGCGTGCGCGTATCTAGGGTAATGTATATAGCATCAGCTACGACTGTCGCGTTTTCATTTATCCAAGCGTTATGTATGTTTATATATATATATATATATGTGTCTATATATATACATACATTATAAAATGTTTGTTTCCCACAGACATAAACAATTCCTGTCGTAAAACAGTTTCCTTTCCACGCACACGTCACGTGACTTATTCTTATACTTGGTCACAAATCTGAAACAGCAAATTATAATTATGTACTCTAACTATAACGCTCGTATTACGACAACAAACGAAACATATTAAACTACTGGATATTATTTATCACTACGTGATCTACTGATGCCAAATATTATGCCTTACATATGCACATAAACATCACCCGGATACAATTTAACGCCCGGATAAATGTAAGCGCGACAACGTGAATTACATTACTATTGCTGCACGAGATCTCATAAATCAAACATTCCCGCATACAATTGTTACTTTAAAAACTTTGCCTTATGTTTTGGTCACAAAGAAAACACTTCTGTGGCCAGAATTTTAAATAAACGTTGATGTACAAAATGCACGAACGCATTACGTGTTCGGCATCCATTGGCATTCTTGGATGGATCGACGGAGATTTTGCTAGACACATATTATTAATTAAATATTTAATATTTTTACACTAGCAAAAATGCCCGTCACCTAACGGGATGCCTTGGTAGAAGACAGTCGTGAAAGTAATATTTACAAAATGTTAGAAAACACGGAGCATCGTTACATAAACACCATACCGCGTTCGCAGATACTCGCTGTTTGTTCAAAATGAGGAAGGTCGCAGAGAAGTTCACGTCAATCGATAGGCCCTAGTTTTGATAGTGTAGAATTGTGAAATAATATTCGTATTGTTATCTATCGGCATGAGGGTAGACATAAGCAATACAGTGTCTGCGTCTGCTCCATGTTGCCAAGTATACTTATTGACGCAGGAGCCGTTTTCCTGACGTCTCTGCCGCGCGCCCGTGGTTCCTGTAATTGTTACGTTACGTTTTACTTATTACGTGCACATTACATTTTGAGTTCAGAACCGTTACGGAACGAACTGGTTTACCCCGTAAAGGTATTTTGACATACACTGTATATGGGGTATTTTTAAAATATATAGGGGGCACATCCTATTCTAAGGGTCGTAGATTAATCCCTGAAAGTTTGGCTTTCGAAGTTGAAGCCGTCTAAGAGGAAAACCTTAACCGACTTACGCAAGCTCGTTTATAATAAGATAATTATGAATACTATTAAAGGATCGGTGTCATAAGTCTATGTGTATGAGGAACGCGACGCACAAACCCTGGTCCGTACAAATAGGCCGCCATCCGGTCCACGCGGTCATTCGCATGGCAAATAGTCCTAAATATTTTCTGAGGAATACCCCGTTGTACAAAGAAGGCTTGTTGACTAATTCCTGCACATGTCTGCTAACCTCTGAGGGTCGTGAATAGGATACCTACGAACCGGCAACACCCTAGCGTGATATGTGTCGTGTCATGTGCGTGTACGTCAGTCGGCGTCAAAGCTCTGCGTATGGCACCCGTCGAGAGATCAAACGTCACACGCGACATTAGAGCAGGGGTGATTTACCCGGTGGGCGATTGCGCCCCGCCGACTTGCCCCCGACCTCGTCCACCCAACCTATTGTGGGGTAGGTATTTATTCCACGCCATTCACCGACTGAAGTCCGTCTTGAGAAGAGGCCAGTGACGGACAGAGCCAAGAGGGGACTGTTGAAGCACTAAACCTGTGCCGCTGCTGCGAACTGACGCAAAGTTTAACGGTGGGTTATTGTACTAATAACGACAATAATAATAAAACACTGTTCTAACTTAATCTTAATCCACCCCGAAACGTCTGACATATGTGAATTATATATTATTATTCTATTAAGGTATGATAATATTGCCAGTGCCGGTCACCACCACATGTTTTTTCTACACTACTTAAGCGAACATTTATTATTTGATATTACTGTTATAACATTTTAATAGGTAAGTTCTTAAATAGCGTCGTATCCAGACCGTACGGTCGCTCAAAGCGCTTTACACTTCGTCTCCTGGCAGACCTGTTCATTTCAATACCAGTTCGACTACAGACACACGCTGCAGTTATTGCGCGAAGGCTATTCTTTCATTTATCTCCACCACTGCCAGGTTTTCATTTACACAGGTCAGGCAACGAACGAAACTGCGCAAGCTTCAAAACAGCAGTGAGAGAATTCCACCCCGACTTTCCTCGCTTGAGAGTAGGTGGGCCGACGGCAGGGGTTGGCGAGCTTTAGGAATGGAGGGCCATATAAATGACTCGTATTAAGTGAGCGGGCCACACGTTTCAAGCCCGCAGGCTGGGGATGTAAATGTAAATGTTTATTGATTTCTATAGCACCATATTTATACAATAATATTCTATGGTGTTGTACAGTACAATAGATGACATGGTAGAAAGTTTAAACAACACAAGCATTCAACATAATACAAATATTGATATAAAAAGATAACATTATAAAATTTATAATTTCAATAGAAACATCGAACATATTTTTTATAATTATCTAACAAGTATAAAACTATGTAAATTAGTAAAATTAATAAGTTAATTGTATGCAATTCTAAAATAGTGAGTCTTCAGTTTGCTCTTAAAACAGTGACATTATTGCAGCTGCGAATATCTTTGACTTTAGTACTTGAATGATATGGTTATATTTGCCGATTCGGCACAACACTCTGGCTGCGGTGTTTTGAACCATTTGTAATTTCCGTGTAAGGTATTTTGGTAAGCCGATCAAAAGGGCATTACTGTAGTCAATATGGCTATGGACCAGAGCATATATCAGTTTCTCTGTACTCTGTTGATCAAGATTTTTCTGATTTTTCCGATGCTAAAATAGGATGTGTTGGGTGAGTACGCACCCCGAGCTTGCTGCAAGAGTTCCGCTTGAGGTATCAAGCGATGTGTGGCTGGGTGTTTTGGGGAGCCGCAGTGGGTGTCTTGATTAGTATAACGCCTGATGATGTTGCTGTATCACCAAGTGTCCCATCTCTGGCTGTAAACTTGTTCATGCGAGACTCATTGCGTCATATAAGTGACCGTCCGTCGGTTCGCAGCGTCCCCGTTCTCCATTTCATCAAGTTCATTTTCGACAACAGTTCCTCACACATGTTGTGTCAAACAGTTGTCAATATGCGCTTGGTGTGTTTGGCCATACCAAGATACAGTTCCGTCGGCAAGTACATGCCATACTAACTCCATGGCGGTTGTTCTAAGTGCCACAGAGCGGCACTGTAGTTCAATGAGCTCCATCTGTTTGGCCATACCAAGATACAGTTCCGTCGGCAAGTACATGCCATACTAACTCCATGGCGGTTGTTCTGAGTGCCATAGAGCGGCACTGTAGTTCAATGAGCTCCATCTGTTTGGCCATACCAAGATACAGTTCCGTCGGCAAGTACATGCCATACTAACTCCATGGCGGTTGTTCTGAGTGCCATAGAGCGGCACTGTAGTTCAATGAGCTCCATCTGCTTGGCCATACCAAGATACAGTTCCGTCGGCAAGTACATGCCATACTAACTCCATGGCGGTTGTTCTGGGTGCCATAGAGCGGCACTGTAGTTCAATGAGCTCCATCTGTTTGGCCATACCAAGATACAGTTCCGTCGGCAAGTACATGCAATACTAACTCCATGGCGGTTGTTCTGAGTGCCATAGAGCGGCACTGTAGTTCAATGAGCTCCATCTGTTTGGCCATACCAAGATACAGTTCCGTCGGCAAGTACATGCCATACTAACTCCATGGCGGTTGTTCTGAGTGCCATAGAGCGGCACTGTAGTTCAATGAGCTCCATCTGTTTGGCCATACCAAGATACAGTTCCGTCGGCAAGTACATGCCATACTAACTCCATGGCGGTTGTTCTGAGTGCCATAGAGCGGCACTGTAGTTTAATGAGCTCCATCTGCTTGGCCATACCAAGATACAGTTCCGTCGGCAAGTACATGCCATACTAACTCCATGGCGGTTGTTCTGAGTGCCATAGAGCGGCACTGTAGTTCAATGAGCTCCATCTGCTTGGCCATACCAAGATACAGTTCCGTCGGCAAGTACATGCCATACTAACTCCATGGCGGTTGTTCTGAGTGCCATAGAGCGGCACTGTAGTTCAATGAGCTCCATCTGCTTAGCTATTAGCTAATGACGTATCGTCGACTTCCACATGGAATGGGTTGGAACATAAAAGCAACTCCCCACTACGAGCCCTGAGATCGCCGTGTATGTTGCTGGCGTTCCGCAGTTGTGTCTCCTACTGTAGCATTGTGGTCTCGAAAGCGCAGACGATCTGGAAAATCTAATTAGTGAGACGTTTTCTTTCATGTAGTTGAACATTTAGCAGAATCGGGTGCGCCGTGATGTCGACAAAAATGCAGAATTGTACATGAGTGTGGAGGTGAGTGAATTCTGGTATATCTGCATCCTTTCTTCCATGAACTAGCTAATCCCATGGCTTATCTCGTAGGCCTACACACACGCGGTGCGTCTCAACCCAGCCAGCACACTTTGCAAATGTATATAGAGGTCTCAACATTACGCATTTATATCGGCAAGAAAGTGTAGACATTGCAGTTGGCTTAGACCACGAGCACGAGCCTAGTTCATAATCTTCACGAAGACGCTCATTTCGTTTGGCATTTTCATTTACTTTCCACAGAGGCTTTCTTGTGGGGTGATGCACCGAATGATACAGCAGGTTCTTCAGCCATGGAAGATCCTCCAACTGTTGTCATCCCGCAGGCCGCATTGTGTACAGTCTCACTTTTAGTCAGCGGGCCGCATGAAACAGCTCTGCGGGCCGCAGTTGGCCTGCTGGCCGCAGGTTGCTGAACCCCTGCATACGGCGTTCTAATTACAACGCTGTCGCGCCTTAATAACAATGTAACTATACAAGCCACTAACGGGGATGGTAATGCGGGTTAACAGTAGACAGTTTTCCATGGCAAAGTTTTGTTGGTAAGTTTTAAAATTCTTTGGAATCTATATACACAACGTCCACATTTTTATCTCGAAGCATTTCAAAAAGTTAAACGATGTCATCGTGTCATTTGCCGTAAGAGAAAACTAGAAGTACGCTCAAACTAAACGAACACTTACTAAGTGACATGACAAAAAGTGATTACCCCTGCTTTATTATGCTAACATTTCCTAGAATTTTCCAGAAGTTTTTCATAATTTTTTTTGTCCGCCTTTTCCATCCCGTCTTGCGAACTTGGTACCTAGTGTACATGATTTTAGTAAATCCGTTTTCAACGAATTCCCATTAAGTACAATATTCAGGTAGGACATCTGTAAATATGATATAAACGGCACACGTTTAAACGTGGACGAGATTCAGAATGAGTCGTGAACGTCATACAAGTAAAATACAAAAATTACAATTTAATAGGGTCGTGATCATGAAAAAGCGATTTCATATGTCACATGAAGACTTGGAGCACGAATCGCTATAACGTTACACCCTTGTAGGTAATTGCACAAATGGCAAAATAATTCACAAAAAGTGCACAACCTGCTAAATAAATGATACACATTCATGACAATTTAATGGGGGTCATGATCCTGAATAGGCAGTTTCAAATGACTAACACCGTATTGGGGCATTACATCCTATAAAACGCTTTTATGAAGGTATTACTTAGGTAAAAAAAAAGTAGGCATGTGCGTAGGTTTCATTCACTCACGAAAATAAAAAACAAATCACAAACTGAAAAACACTCTATAAAACAGAGTACAAACTGCAAAACATTATAAAAACAGGGCGCACACTGCAAAATAAAGGTTACAATTTTATAAACATGTAATCGAGTTATGGTCATGAAAAGGCGGTTTCAAATGTCAAACAGTCTTAGGACACAAATTCCTATAACATTTTAAAGGAAATTTATATATCACTTAGATAAAATTTAGTTACGCATTAAGGTTGCATTCATTCATTAAACAAGTTGCAATCTTCTAAAACACTTATGAACAGCATTAGTAAGATTGAACAATTGTAGAAAACACGCTTAGCATATAACGAAATGATGAAAAATAAAAGTGTTATTTTTCTTTCCGGTAGTCTTATGGTATTGACACACAAACACGCGCGCTCGCACGCACGCACACACACGCGCACAAACAAACACATACATACACACACACACAAGAACGCACACGCATACGCGCGCACACACACACGCACGCACAGGCAGACACGCACACGCACACACACACTCACACACACATACATACACACACACAGACACGCACACACACACGTACACACACGCACCCGCGCGCACACACCCGCGCACAAACAAACACATACATACACACACAAGAACGCACACGCGCACACACACGCACACACGCGCACACACACGCGCGCCCTTCTTATATAGCGCGATATCCAGTCCTTAGGACTGATCAAAGCGCTTTACACTTTACTCCATGGCAGTCCTGTTCAATCGACCACTATCTCAACTTCTCTGGGAAGCATTCAGCTACGCTGCAATTACCGAGCGAAGACTATTCGTACACAAACACTCATCAATGCTAGATCAACTCTGATGCTTTTACTTCGCATCATTTCACGGGCGGATCCAAATACCCGGTGTACCCGAGTGCGCAGTGCTGTATAAAATACAATAGAATGTCCTATCCTATGCAAGGTCTTCTGAGCATAGATGATACTGTAAAGCGATCTAGATTTAGTGAAATAAAATATGAATCTTGCGAGCAGGAATTGTCTCAACCAGGGCTGACCGTCGCAGAGAGACATACATACAGGGTCTACAAGGGGCTAGGTAGCGCGAAACTGATGATATTCAAACCGCGTGTAGTTCAACGTTCGCAAGTCAAACAATACGGCGATAAATTGATGTTGTAGCGTAACATATAGGCTCAAGCAATACCGCGAGAAATTACTGATGTAATGTGTATATATATATATATATATATATATATACACACACACAGGCAATCATTCAAATCACGAAACTCTACCTTTTCCAGCAACGGAAGTATCTATTGATAAAACCAGGGCGACCTTACAGCAACTGCGACTTCAGTCAGTAGTTTTTAGTACGCTACTTAAACCATGTGGAGATATATTAATGGTGTCAAGTAATGCAATATGTAGATAGTTCATCAAATTGCCAAGCCCCAATCTCTCCAACGTATGAATGATCACTGTGTTCTAAACTGCATGAACCACCGGGCTTGTGATTCGAGGCAGTTGCGTTGCGACAGGATTCATGAAGATTTCACGCTTCGGATACAACTAAATCCGCGTTTGAAACTTCGGGTACGATTTAAAATTAAATCTGCTAATCGATTATGGACATCAATTCTTTCTGTATTACATCGACGGTTTCAAGCCAGAACTTGATGAGGACGTTCGAAATGACATGATTCTCACAAGGGTCGAGATAGGTGACGTTGATGTTTTGCTTTTTTTACACATAATAATTGACTTAAGAGGCGATTGCTTCTAATATGGGTTTATACGCAAGTAAAATCTGATGAAAATTCACTCAAAAAGGCACTGATATCCAATGGCGTTGACTAATTGGAAATAGAAAGCAGAACGGAGGCAAACTAGAATGACTGCGGCACAAGAAAATATTGGACAATGTCCGCAGTTTATCTTCAAATGCCCTGATCTGTGTAAACAGTGACAGCTAAGAAAATTAATGCAACAAACCTTAGTGAAATATATGTATCTTCACATAAAAGTGGCTGTCTTTGTTGTGGCACGGAAAATCCCACGGTAGAGTATCAGCTCGGTTTGTGGTATAGACCCTATACTTTGTCACCATATGATCACAAAGAGTTATATTTACAAGTACATATCCAAAACCGTTAACGTTTTCTTGTTAGGTTAGTGATGGTGCTGAAGTGTCCTCGCTCGACAACTAATTCTTACGCGAAGAAAACTGTCAGGCCTGATAAGAGGGTTGCCCGGAAACATAGTGAATACCCGGTCGATCCGCCAATGATTTGTTTTTAATCACGCCAAACAATAACATGACAACAATACAATTAACGGTGGCCCGACTCCAGCGAGTAACTGGTCGTTTATACAACAATTTCCATTTTGATAATCGAAAATTCCTTTTAGGAATCTGTCATCAGCAAAAATGTATTGTGGACTGCTGATGAACGCCACGCTTACGGTATATTAGTCCTCCTTACAAATCTTGTTATTTCAATGGCACATTTTTCGGCCGTTAAGACCACGCCCGTGCGGGGGCGAAAAGTAATTGTTCAGCGACTACGTGTGGCTATTAATGTAATCGATTCACGTCCGTCTAACATACGATACCAACCCTAAAACTGACAATAACCCTTAACTCTTGGGGAATTTAAAAAAAAAATAAAGACGCTATTTTTCTTGCAAGGGGTCGTTGATTAATCTCTGACAGTTTATCGCCCAATATGCAAACCGCCTATGAGGAAAACGTTAACTTCCCCCACACGCACGCACGCACGCACGCACGCACGCACGCACGCACGCACGCACGCACACAAACACACTCACACACACAAACACACACATTCATGCACAAATATACACACACTCTCACCCGCACACACACACGCACGCACGCACACACGCTCGTACGCATGTACACGCTTGCTCGATTATAGTTAGATTCACTACATATATAATCATCTTTTCCAAACCATCGGCAAAACAAAGCATATTTATTAAGGCAATGATAGTAATTTTGGAAGAATGTTAATATTAAAAATTCGATTTGTTTTCTGCAGAAACGCATACAAACGTGTGGACAACTATTGTAGAACTTACATCACGGAGACACCGCAGTGACACGATGACGATACAAATGGTTGCAGTTTTGTTAATTTTGGCCACAACCATCGCCGGAAATCTCGCTCGTATGGTAAGTTTTCGTATGTCCATTGCTGAAGTTTTCCTGTCGATACATATTGCAGTTGAACACGTTTGTTTGAATTAGTCACTCTTACGGTCTTCTGGGAAAATTATGTACCCATTCCCGGTCGTGTATTACGAGTTTCACCTTGAAAGAAATAACTTAAGATCGCCGACCAGGCATGATCTGTATTACGTGTTGCCAGGATATAAGGAATATTGAACTATACGAAATATATCAAAACAAACCCCACTCGGGATTGGGGGTCAAGTACATTTGATCAAATACAATTCCAGATACAAGCACATTAGGTCAATTACAAGTATTTCGAAATATAAACTTATAAAATACAATTACAAGTATATTACATAAAGTAGGCCTACAAGTACATTTTAGTCGTAATGATCAACAATTATACTATTATTCAGGTGCTAATTTTGAAAATATATAATATTAATTGTAGATATAATCAATATGGACATTCGTAATTGTGAATAGCACAAGTAAACCAGTAGCAGTGTTATTTTTGTATTCTACATACTCAATGTGTGTACTTGAAATGTGTACTTAAAACATACTAGATATTTTGGCGAATGCTATTGTCAAAGAACAAGTACAAGTACTTGTTATTTCAAAAACCCAAGTACAAGTCCAAGTACAGAAAGATGTACTTAAGTCCACGTGCGTGTACAAGTACATGGCCCAAATCCTCGTGCCCCAACCTGTCACTCTTAGCGAGCGTCTACCAGATATTGTGAGCAGTTTCAATGGAGTCGAGTCACCACAGAACAACAACTCTCGAGTCCGATTCTCGAGTCGAGTATTTGACCGAAGAGTGATTATATGTAGGAAGATAACTAGACTTACATACAATTAAACAAATGAGCCTAGGAGTGTAGGCGAGGAGAATGACAAATGGACAAACTATCTTAAATGGTTTGGGTTCCATGTTGCGTAAAAGGATGCCCCGAGACCGAATGATTTATCATATGAGAGCACCGCTGTGATCGTACGACGACTATCACTCATTCCTTAACGCGTTTTAGTGGCATTGGCCCATCCCTTGAGTAATAGGCAATTCGATTGAAGAGACGTTCATTATGCGTGTTTTCAACAAATACTGCAAGTTACGTAAACGTCTGTTTGGTCGAGGTCGAGTGACGTCTCTTGTAAATTTGTGCCTGTTTATGTCGCTTCATGCGGCGCTGTCAGTCTTAGTCTTAACTCGTTGTTCGGCATGTTGATATAGTATTATCTGGTGGTTTAGCACACCAGTAAGTGAAAGGCGAATAATTTGATTACTCGGCAAGATTCGGCATTATTTCTCACCGTGGCGATACTGTGTTGTGTTGGTGACGCGCCAACATACCTTAGAGGCGCTACCATACGGACAATTTAGCCATCTCAACATTTGTTTGTAAACATTCAAGAAAGAGCCGTGTGTTATTGGTCAGTGTGTGACAGAATCGCTGTAATTCAACTGAGCCCGACCAACAACTCGCTACTGATGATCATCAACGTATACGGCCCGACGTCGCAACGCGTTAACACCAACAATGTCGAACAAGACGAGTTCTTCGCCGAACTCACAAGTCTCACGTCGCGGTACTCGTCGATTGCCCTTTTTTACATCGCTGGTGTTTTTTAAAAGCAAGCTCGGTTACAGGAAGTTCGACGAGAAAATTATGGGAAAACACGGAACATCAACGGTATAGTCATCGCCGACTTCCTCGAGGTACACGCCTTCTTGTTTGTCTGAAACACTGCATTCCAGCACGCCGCTCGTCACAAAACAACGTGGCAAGGACAGCGCCGCGACGTGACGACAGGTCACATTGTACCCATATACAATGTGATCGATTTTGTCATCTGCCGACAGACACACAAAAGGCTCTTGACAGACTCCCGATCATACGCCGGCGCATTACTCGATAGCGACCACCGTCTGCTCGTCGCAAAGGTTGACCTCAGGCAAATGTTCAACGTTTGGGATCGAATCGAGAAGTCGCGCTCGGCGAAACGCGTTCGCTACAACACCGAGATGTAAGCTTGCGATCCCTTCCGCGCACGGTTTCGTGACGTTGTGTCGGAAGCGCTGTCGGAAGTTAACGCGAACACTTCAGCCAGTTCGAGATGGAACACGGTAGAACATGTCCTGAAGTCGGCCAAACACCCCAAACGCCATACGCCGGTGCGAACTGAAGCGCCAGCGCAACATGATCTTGCACGCTATGCGCCTAAAAGCTCGCGATAACGCCTCAGCGAGATTAGACAAGCTAGCGTCAGAAGTTGAACGTCTCCACGACAGCGCAAAAATGTTTCGTGCCGTTCATGAGATGACGAGGAAACCTGCCGCTAAGCTAATAATCCACGACTACGTTGAACACGTTATCTGCAACGCAGCCCAACTGAACGCACGGGTCACCGAACACCTCAGCCGCCAGTTCAGGGCTCAGATCACTGTTGGTTTTCCCATTGGTGACCATGTTAACGTTTTGTATGATTATAAAAAAACGTGACCTATACAATTTCTTAAACTTTTCACCTGCTGTTATTATCATCTCATTGACATGCTGGTCGAGTTTCGTCGAAGAATAATATTTCTAGCTCTCGTAAAATGCCGGTATGTGTGACACCCGTCAATATTTACGAATGGATGCAGGCAGTAATCCGGCTAAAGTGTCAACTAGCCAAATTGCTGCTAAATACCCTTCCGCTTAGTAAAATCAGCTAAAAATACCAAATTTTACTGCCAACAGCTTCTACAATCAAACCTGGAAATCTGACTACTCAAATGCATTTATATCAGAGTAGGTGCATTTTGTAAAAAATCATTTCTCAAAAATACACTGCACTTTTTTCGTAACGAAACAGGAAGTCTAACAGTGTCATGACCCCTTCAGCGACCCAGCCTTAGAGCTGCCTGCCTTCACCGGAAAACCATAGCGACTGGCAGACCCTATCATAAACGACGAGGTCAAGCGAGCGATCGGGAAATTGAACAGCGGCCGAGCCAGCGGGTACGACGACATACAGGCCGCATTCCTAAAATACACGGCTGGCCTGCTGGCAGACACAATTGCCACCATCTTCAACGATGCGCTAAAAAAACACGAACTGCTCGACCTAGGCAGCTGTATGTTCGTATTGATGATAGATCCACTAACGAGTGTGGATCCGACAGTTTTACTATCAGCACTCCGAAAGACACTGTCTCTCATCGTTCTCTCGAGGATTGCGCCGAAAGTTGACGACTACCTGTCGCCGTCGCAATCGGGATTCCGACGCGGACGCAGCCCGGCCGACGTAGTCTTCGGGTATCGTTGGCTATATGCTAAAGCGCAGCGTCAGCACGTGTCAATCGAGTTTCTCGGCATCGACCTGAGTCGCGCCTTCGACACCATACGTCGCGACAAGCTGCTTGATACGCTACAAATATTTCTCGGCGAGTCGGAACTGCGGATGATTCACTTCCTACTCGCCGCCACGTCGCTCGAGCCGCGTCTCTCAACAGGCGATTGTCATTCATTCGATACATCCATCGGTATGCCGCAATGCTACAGCCGCAGCCCGGTGTTATTCACTGTGTACCTCGAAGCGGCACACCGTGACCTTCGATCGCGCCTCTCGACACGTCCACCAGCCGTTGCCACCCTAGCGCTGGACATCGAGTACGCTGACGACACGGACTTCGTCAGCTCTTCTCGTTCGTTCCTCGACGAGATCGAGCGCATCGCGCCAGCTTGCTTGGCGGAGCGGTCGCTGACGATCAACGCGTCGAAAACAGAACGAACAAGCATCAGCCGACACGCTGACCGCATACAGGAAGAGTGGCGTATGACACGCAAGCTTGGGTCGCTCCTCGGTGAAGCCGAATACGTCGCTCGCTGAAAGCAGCTGACAATTGTCTCCTTCCGCCAGCTGTGGACACTGTGGTTTAGCCGATCACAGATCTATCTACAGCTGCGGCTACGGGCTGTACGCATCTTTCGTCGTGGCCGTGCTGACGTACAACGTGGGTACATGGGACCTTACGAAATCAGAACTAGATCGTCTGGATGTGTACCACCGTCGTCATCTACGCCAGACCATCGGCATCTGTTGGCCACATCGCATTTCTGTCGATGCCGTCCCATCAGCGAAGCTGTCGTAAATACAAGATGGAGTCTATTCGGGCACATGCTCCGAATGCCACCCGATGCACCCTCTCAGCGAGCAATCGACAACTATTTCGCCGTGGACACAGGGGTCACGACATACAAGGTTCGACCGCGAACGACTCTGCGTTGAGTGCGGACCTGCGACTCATAGGTCGTACGCTACGTTGCCGTGCCGACGTCGACGCTCTGCGCGCACTCGACCGTGAAAAGTGGCGAGAGTTGGGGCTGGATATTTCAAAATAAGAAAGCATCATATAAATCCATGGAATTGACCTTTGAAATAATTTATTAATTTACATATTTAGAACATTTTAGTGCAATATCTACTGACTTTTTAACAACTATTTTTACGTTTTTTTATCATGTGGAAATTTTTAATCATATATGTCTCTATTTATTTATATATTTTATTTATTTGTATATCTAATAACTCTTATAGTACATATCATGTGGAATGGCACAAGCGAAACAGACGCGAACCACATCACGTCTGCCACGCTAAAGTGCTCATAATAAAAATAAAAATAATACACAATCGTCCCAAATTGATCGGTGGACGGAACAATTGCAGAAACCACATGTAAAATTACTGACAATCGATTAAAGTCAGTCTAACATACAGCGCAACGTAAAATCTGTGAGAATCTTCGGCGAATTTCAAAAAATTAAAGGCGTTACTTTTCTGAATGGTCCCTGAAAGTGTGGCGTCCGAAACGAAAATTATCTAGTAGGAAAACGTTAACATACCCCCACACACATATATACGCTGTTAATATAGCCCCCCATACATACATACGCTGTTAGCATACCCCACACCCGCATGCCCTAGCTCGACTTTAAATAGATGGTTGGGAGGTTGGTGCGGGTTTGAACCAAAATTAAAAGGCAGTCTCTCCTCGTATTTTTATATTGATTAACATAATGTTCTTAAGACTGTAATAACTATGTTGAAGGTATACTGTTCGCCAAATTATGTTCAGTAAGCCCGTAACAACGTTCACAGTTTGAAGGTTTCCTCACGCAAAATGTTCAAATTGTAAACAAAAATCCAGTTTCTAAAAAGCTTTATTGGCAATAAAATTATTGCCGAACTGGGCTGGTTTAACCGCCAATATCCTTTGGTATTCAACGATTTCCCGTTTTCCCTCGTTTAACACAACCAATTTAGCAGAATTCCTGTTATAAATTAGCACGTTGACTGATTCCGGATGGTGTAACAGACTGGCTCCCTTTAGACGTTTGCAGGAACTTTCAGAACTTGTGACATCATTCCTTAGAATACGTCCTTGTTGCTTAGGGAATTAATCAGTGTCAGGGATTTTGTTATGTTTGACGTATGAACAACAATATTCGTTCCCGATACGATAAAACGTGTTGTCATGGTTACTAATGAGAGTATAAATTATATTGTGATATGTTCCCAGAACAAAGGCGGTGCTGATACTTGGAACACATCGTGGAAGCTGCGAAGTTCTGACCGACTGGACTTGCTGCTGAATCCGCCCGGTGTTGACCAGGTGAACACCCATTGGACGCCACCGGGACACGAGAGTCGGGAGGACTGGCTGGCCACGCACGGAGCCAAGAAGGGGGTCTATGCGGAGACGCTTGCTCTCGTCAAACAGTGCAAGGTCATGATGCTGCGACAAAAAGGATATACGGTTAGTGAATACACTTTTAGTGGAGCGCAGTGATGCACTCGCTAGAGCTTCTGACTCTCGACCGAGAGAACCCGGGTTCGAATCCTGTTTTGCGGTGTTGGGTAAGTTCGTTCATTCTAAGTTGCTCCAGTTCACTCAGCTGTATGAATGAGTACCTGGTTATAGGCAATGGTGGAAATTTGTGTACAAATAGTCTTCGCGCATTAATTGAAGCGTGGCTTGATGCTTCACATAGAAGTCGAGATGGTGTTCGATTGAACAGGTATACCAGGGAGTAAAATGTGCTTTGACCTGTCCTGAGGACTGGATACTGTCCTATATAAGAACTTACCTTTTTTTACAACACAGACATACGCACTGCTAGATATGCCCTGCCCCAAGGCCTGCTGAAAGCCCAATACACCTTACATCCTGGCACAGTTGTTCAATCGAACACTACACTGTATATCGAATTCTCTTGGAAGGAATCTGCCACAACAATTAATGCGCGAAGACTATCCACACACAAATATCCACCAATGTCAATAGCCAGATACTCAAACATACAGCTGAGTGAACTGGAGTAACCTAGAATGAACGAACTTGCCCATGGTTCGACACAGCAGCACAGAATTCAAAGCCGTGTTCTGTCGATTGAGGGAGTCCGGTGTTCTCTACACTGTGCCGTTGCGCTCCACTGATATAGGTAAGTTGTTATATAGACCGATGTCCAGCCCCAAGTCCTGCTCAAGGCAAAATACCCACCACTGTGAATTGCCAGGTAATCATTCTTACAGGTGACTGAACTAACCGGAAACACGTGGAGTTAACGAACGTACCCTTGCAGCTGACTAAACTAACCGGAAACACGTGGAGTTAACGATCGTACCCTTACAGCTGACTGAACTAACCGGAAGCATGTGGAGTTAATGAATGTACCCTTATAGCTGACTGAACTAACCGGAAACACGTGGAGTTAACGAACGTACCCTTACAGCTGACTGAACTAACCCGAAACACGTGGAGTTAACGAACGTAACCTTACAGTTGACTGAACTAACCCGAAACACGTGGAGTTAACGAACATAACCATACAGTTGACTACCATAACCGGAAACACTTGGAGTTAACAAACGAACCCTTACAGTTGACTGAACTAACCCGAAACACGTGGAGTTAACGAACGAACCCTTGCAGCTGACCCAAGTAACCCGAAACACGTGGAGTTAACGAACGTACCCTTACAGTTGACTGAACTAACCCGAAACACGTGGAGTTAACGAACGTACCCTTACAGCTGACTCAACTAACCGAAAACACGTGAAGTTAACGAACGAACCCTTACAGTTGACTGAACTAACCGGAAACACGTGGAGTTAACGACCGTAACCAGGTTTCGAGATGACAGTAAGAGGATTCGAACCCGAAAATCCACGGCGCCCAACACGGTTATTTATAAGTTTATGCACTTTGCAAATCTGCACCTAACCTGGGCATGTTTACGTCGATATTATGGGGTAGTTTATTGGCCGTAAACTAAATGGTGTGAACAGAAAAACGGTTTGTTTACGATGTTGATGCGAAACGACGTCGATGGTATGTGCAACCAAGCGTATTGACTGCACACGCAATGACTGATTGATCGCGATTTGACCATGCAGTTTCTAAAAAATTGTTGATTGACCAGGCAATGACTGATTGATTACATAATGACTGACTGACCACGCAATGACTGATTAATTACGTAACTACTGATTTATCACACAATGTCAGGTTGTCCACACAGTGTCTGATCGACCACACAATGACTGATTGATCACACAATGACTGATTGATCACACAATGACTGACTGATCACACAACGACTAATATTGAAATATCATTCTACACTTAAGGATATAACACATTAAATAAAAAAACCATTCATAGCATATAAATAAATAATATTACGCGTGACCTTTACAATGACGTTGGAAGGGCTTGGGTGCAATGTTAGAGAAAAATACGACGCTAACAACAAAAAACGTAACTACCCGATTGGTTGTCATAATTTTGCTAAATATTTACAAATAAAACGCCGAGAATTATGAAACGATTTGGTGTAATGCATATATGCGTCTAGGCACACAATACCCAGGTACAGCAAGTTATATATAATATGCCGAAATGGTGGCAGAAGATGATGTAGCGTTAAAGCTTACGACCGGGGTGTTGCATGTTCTTGAATACAGCTCTCGCCAGTCAACAGGTGTACTTTGTAATTGTCATGGCTTCGGAGTAAGGAGTTTGCAAAGTCCAAACCAGCGTATAATGTTTCTTATTGGTTCAAATCAAATCAAATCAAATTTATTGTAACTCATTACAATACATACAATACAAATCAAATTAAGACAAATCATATATAATAACACAATGAGCACAACAAGGGAAGAACATTAAATAATGTTATACTCCCTTTGGTATAATATTATTATTTCAATGTAAATATCATTATATTGAAAACAAAAACAGCGTGCAGTTGAAGAATATATAATCGTGATTGAAAATTATGTTATATATTAACATCATTGTGTAAAATAATTTGCTTAAGTATACATTTGTAACTAATTATTGAGTAAGTGGTAAACGTAAGTATTGTGCTGAAATG
>CM034533.1:54486062-54488562 GCA_020002185.1 Paraescarpia echinospica | reverse complement strand
ATTGTTGGTGCAATCTGAGGGTTTTTTGAAAACCTGAAGGGTTTTTGGTGAGCCTTATGGGAGTGGGGGGAGGTTTGGAGAACCTCAAGGTACATTTTGCGAGCCTCGGGTGTGTGAAGAGCGTCAAAGTGTTCTTTGGGGAGCCTAGGGGTATAATTGGAGGTTTCTGGTGATTCTCAGCCCCCTAATATATATATATCTCTTTCCGATGCCAGTGCTGTATTATAATCTCACATCTCAGCTATACACGGTAACGTGTTTATCGACTTTGAATGTATAAACCATCCAATAAAAAACCGTGTATCTCACACAGCTTGGAGTTCCTGTCCATGAAATCGGCCACGTGATTGGCTTCTGGCACGAGCACGTGCGCCCGGACCGCGACAACCACGTGATGGTGAACATGTCTCGCGTACCAAAGCTGTACGAAGACGACTACGAAAAACTCAATTCGAGTATACTCGATACTATGTCCACTCCATACGACCTGGCGTCATTGATGCACTACAGCGCTACGGTAAGCATCGGTGGTCATACTAATTCGTCAACCTGTCATGAAACAACAGTTACATTGTAGGAGTAGCATAGGCGTATCTGCCAACCTTTGTTGTTGAAATCCGGTAGATTCATCGAGGTTTAGCACGCTTCCCGTGTCGCGCTGTCTCGGATCTTGATATCAGAAGACGGGGGTGGGGATTATTCAACAAATAGAACGCCAAATCTAACTATTTTAATCAATTGTGAAAAAAGGAATTCTGCTACGCTGGACATCTTAGCCCAACACTAGATTCCACCAAGCAACAAAACAACAACACACTTGCCTCAACCTGAAAAAGAAAAAGGTGGACATGGGTTGGCCATGTCTACAGGATGAACACTGACACGTCAACAAAACAGCACTGACCAGGATATGCCAGAAAGAATATAAAAGAGGTAGACCAGAAACAACATGGAGCAAACGATGAACTATATGCTGCTAGGCTGACATGGGGCCAGCGGCAAGGAACCCAAGACAGAGGGTACTTGTGCAAACCTAATGTGCCACACGGTACGAATAGGAGTAGTAAGTAAATCATCTCAATGATCAGATGAAACATTGAAGATCATCGTTAGATCATTACAATGTTTGCCAATTTGTATTGTCTGTGATGATGAAGTCTAAGAAAGGGCGCCCTGACTAGAAATATGTAATCCAGGCAAGAGGCTTAACTACCCCGCGAAGAACTAACAACATCGTGCGGATGTTGGGCACTTGAAGTGTTAGTAGACCGTGACAGGAGGACATAACTTCCAAGAGACCGAAGACTCGCTTACGGTCAAAGGCATCCACAAAGCTCAACTAATTCTTGTTGTTAAAGAGGAAGAGTGTGACAAATATCACTTCAATCATCTAGACAAATCATTATCTAGCTACATACTGGGGTGGATATATCTTCGTACAGTTATCGCTACGTTGCCATATGCTTCCAATACAAGTCAAGATTCTGCTCCATTGGACAGTACATAAGAAATTACCTTTTTTTCTATTATTCCCCAAAAACCTGAACATAATGGCGAAAATGGTGACGGCTTACACCTTCATCCACACACGGCTATGCATCCCTGTAGAGATGCCTTCGTCAGCGTTGAACTGTATCACTCTTGGTTATCATCGTGAGGATGCAGAAAGCTCCATTTTGAGCCACATATGATTAAGAAAGGCATCTAACTTCACTTCCAAACTGTATTTTTTTTAATACATTGCCAATTGGTATATATAGTCCAATGAAGCAAATGTACAAAGACAAAGGCGAGTGGACTTCGGCGTTTAGGAGGAAATACTGTAACGTCGCCGTTAGCGAATTGATGTACATATTTCCATAACGGGAGCGTGACAAAATATGTTTCACTTCATGCAGGAAACGGGTTTTGGACACATCCGTGTCCTTACGACAATTAATCCGTTGTACCAAAAGACGATGGGGCAGCGAGTCGGTCTCTCCTTCTTTGACGCCAAGCTCGCCAATCTTATCTACTGCAAAGGTCAGTCGCTAGTGGACATGTCGTTTCCCTCTCATTGGATATCCCCCCCCCCTTCTCCAGCTTCCGGCCGTAAGACCGGAAAGCAGATTGACAATTGTTATGCTTGTTAAACAAGCAGTCTCTTCTTCTTAACGCTATTATTACTAGTATATGCCCATTCTCAGGATGACGCTACACATGCCTACACCCACATAAATAGAAGACGGTCTGCTAAAGTAATCGTGTATACATGGTGTTTTTTATGACGTAAATATGAGCAATGTTTCGATAAGGCCTCACGTTACGTAAAACTGATCGTCGGACATCCAACAATAATCGAGCTAGCGCATGTGTGTGGTCGTGTTAACGCTTTCCTCCTGGACGGTCTGCACTTCGAGCTTCAGTCTTTCAGGGAATAATCTACGTCACCTAGAAAAGAAAAGTAATGCCTTTGTTTTTTTATCGAAATAATCCATTTATGTCAAGGGTTCTCATCTTT